>JAOQMQ010000001.1:8069113-8082754 GCA_027563845.1 Erythroxylum subrotundum | reverse complement strand
TTACTCACTAAGCTATATGCTTAGCACGGTGGATTTGTCCCGTGTAGGTTCAGAGCGAAGAGTTTAAAGACTGGGACGAGTCTACTGCATTGGCCAAAGGAGTCTGTTCATAAAGTTTGAAAATGTATTCTGTTTGCTTTATTTGGGCCTGTAATTATTCTTTGGATTTCTGTTATGAGATTTACGACATGTAATATATGTGTGTGGGTTTGAGTTATTAAATAAATAAATATCAGTGTGATGGTTGGATTATTTGTTCTGTCTTGGGTGGCATCCATGTATCCTCCCAGGGGGTATTTGGGTGTTACATAGGACCCTTATTCCAACACCTATAACATGGTATGGAAAGTAAATCCTAGACTCAGTTGGAGAAATGAAGAAGGAAGAGGTCAAAACAGATTTCAACAAGGTGGAGGGGCTGGTTCTCACGTAAACCTGTTCCAAAACAAACAGCAAGCTCTAATTGTCCTGCCTAAGGAAGACTCTAATAAACTTTTGCATAATATGATGGCGTTGATGAAGGAGGAGAGGACTTCTAATAATAACCAGTTCAATGCCATAGCCTCTCTGATTCAACAGGACTCTTCTAAAAATATTGCTAGGTTCAATGCTCTAGAGAACATAATGGAGCAATGGGAGATGAAGGCTGAGAATATCAACCCCTATGTCACTCAACTATCTAACAACATGAGTGAGAACCAAGCTAGGAGTAGTGGAACTATTCCCTCCAATACTGTTATGAACCCCAAGAGTTTGAATGCCATAACTCTTCGAAATGGGAAGAAAGTGAGGTTCAGCAATCAAGATGAGGGAGTAGATGAAGACGAGATTGAATGTGAAGAAATGCCTTCAACATCTGCAAGAGTCAAGAAGTCTAAAAGCTCCAAGGAGAGAGCACTTTTAACTGAAAAGGAGTCTAAACCATTAAAGAGCAAGGAAGCAAATTCTGAAAGCCACTAGGAATCAAGCAAGCAAGGAGCTCATGAAGCCAATGACAAGGAGGTAAACCTTAAAGACCTTCCTTTTCCTAATTTGTATTTGCTTAGCAAAAGGATGACTGATACTAAACATGAGAAAGATATAATTGATTTGTTTGGGAGAGTAGAAGTCAATATCCCTTTGCTTGACCTTGTAAAAAGGGTTCCTGCGTATGCTAAGCACCTTAAAGACCTGTGCACCAACAAAAGGAAGTTCAGACCGAATGAAAGAGTGCAAGTCAGCTCAAATATGTCTGCACTGTTTAAACCCCAAATCTCCGTAAAATGCCAAGACCCTGGATCTTTCACTATCCCGTGCACCATAGGTAAAGTTACCGTAGGGGGAGCCTTGTTAAATCTGGGGGCAGAAGCCTACATCTGTAGTTCTAGAATTAGCTTATAGGCCTTTTAGGCATCCAGTGGGCATTATAAAGAACATTTTGGTCCAGGTAAAGGGTTTGGTCTTTCCAGCTGACTTTTATATGCTTGACATGTCTTCTGAATTTGTTCATGATGCCACATTGATTCTTGGTAGACCCTTCTTAAGGACTGCTAGCACCATGATTAGCATGAAAGAAGGTACCATATCAATGGAGGTAGGAGATCAAAAAGTCTGCTTTAATATGTACGAAGCAATGAAACATCCTCATGAGGATTATTCTCTTTTAGGTGTTAACATGATCAATATTGTTGTTGATGATGCCTGCTCTGAATTTGAATTGCAAGAGGATTCCTTTGGTTCTGAATTGTATTCACTTGATCTTAGGGAAAGGTTTTCTGTTAATATTTCAGGTGATTTTGGCATCGTGGAAGCTGACACCGACATGGCGTTTGATGAAGTTGTTTCACCACAACATGGCCATCTGTCGAAGGTCCACTAGGAGAATCAGAAACCGCCATAACTCCCAGGTTGTTTCTTCCCTTCACTTGTTTACTTACTTTTGCCTTGTGACTACTTATGACATATGTTGGTGCATTAGTTTGCTGAGTAAGTGTGGGGGAGAAACCATCCCAGTAGGAAAATAGCTTAGCTTTTAGTTTAATTAGTAGTCTTTCAATTCAATAAAATTCCCTTCAAAATTCTGTCTCTTGCCTTTCTTTTGTTGTATTGATTGCCCCCTGAGCTTTATCTTCTAGTTGCTCTCTGTTTATATTCACTATGCGATTGTGTTTCACTTGTTTCATCATTGAGGACAATTCTATGTTCAAGTGTGGGGGATGAATTTATCTTTTTGAATTCAACAAAATAGCTTCTTCATGCATCAATTCTAGCCACTTAAGTGTTTTTCAATAGGGCATTTATGTGTCCTCTGCAAATTTTTAAACTTGGTAATTGAGGTGAATTCTAGGTTTTTCAATTGTTTCTTTTTTCTCTGCAATATTTCGCCACGACGAGCTTTTGGTTTCGCCGCGGCAAAACTCCCCATCTCTTTTTGGCCAAGAAAATGTTTTTATTCCCTCAATTCAACAATTCTTCGAAGTTAGATTCTTAATACTCCTGTGTTGAATTTTTATAAATTTAAAAGTTGTCCATGTGTTTTTGAAAAACCATCTATATTTTTAAAATGATAGTTGATTTTGGTTAATTCCATTTTCAATGTTTTCACAAGAGGCAAGTGAGCGTACATTGAGAGAGTAGCACTATGTGTTTTTAAACCTTGAGATTGCTTAATTGAGATACTAACCTTGTTGGAAGGATACTTAAGCCTGAATTCTTTCATTTCTGTGCGTATCTGCTTAATTTCATATCTCTCTAGAACTTGTTTTAATTCTTAATCAAGGCTTGATGAACTAAAATTTTGTGAATATGATAGAGGTGTTCATTTTAAAACCCTTCATCCAAACACAAACCCCTAAACACTTAACCATTGCTATCCCCTTGAGCCATATTTTTGAGTGCATGCACATGTCTTCATATTGATGTAAATATTTTATTCCCAGTTTCTAAGTTTAAGTTGATCTTTGTACATAGTAGAATTCATACATGGCCAAAAAAAAAGGTTCAGAACGCTTTCTCAAAAGAGAATAGTTATTAAGAAAAGCCAAGGAAGAAAAGAAAGTAAAAAAATTAATAAAAAGGCTTTCTCAAAAAGAAAAGAAAGAAAAAGTTCAGAAAGCTTTCTAAATAAAACACATATTTTCTTTCGCATCTTTGATGTTTGTTTATGTGGAAAATAAGTGTTATGCATGTTACTCATCTTTTTCTTCTATTCAATCCATTTCATTTAGTCTTCCGTACTTTACAACTCTGAAAGTCCTCTTGATTTTCGAAATTATAGTTCTTGTGATGGAGAGGTAAAATTATCACAAGCTTATGGTAGAGAATAGACTAAACAGATTTTAGAGTAAAATTATCCCAAAACAAGTGAGTTGAGAGTTAAACACCATCCTTTGAGAGAAATCTCTTTTGCTCGATCTCTTAGAGTAAATACTTATAGTGTTTATCTTTTTAGCGCTCTTTCAGTCTGCTTGCGTTGATTTATGAGAAAGTGATTTAACTTATTTTCTGCTCTCATTTTTAATCATAGTCGGTATTTTCTTTTGCACTTATATTTCTTTGACTTTTATAAGCTTTGTCCAGGAGTACAAAGGTTTAAATGTGGGGGAATTTGATTGAACCCAAGTTTCCTATATCATTTGGTGACAATTTCATAGTTTTTGTTATACTTTTTGGCTTTTATTATCAGATATTGTGCTTAATTTAGCTCATGAGTGCTTGTTTTGAATTAATGTAGTTTGAAGGTAAAATTGTCACAAATAATTAGCAATTGCACTAAATTGATTTTTAAGACAATTGATATTGTAAACTATTATTTTTCATTGCAGGAAATTCAAGAAGTAGAGCCAAGAGTGACAAGAACGCAAGTCAATAAGGCAAAGTTCGTCGTGGCGAAGAAACCAAAAACTCCAAGCAAAACCTTTCGGGTTAATTTGACCACGGCGTGGATTCGATGTCGCCAGGGTAAACTCAGCAGATTATTGAAGAAATCTTTCGGGAAAAGTTCGCCACGGTGAACACATCTTGACACCGCGACGAAGCAGTCGAATCAAAACCAGGCCCGAACCATTTTCGAAAAATTTACTAACTGTACGTACTCGACCCGGTAACCCATTTTGGAGAAAACCTATTTTGGGATAAAAGGAGAGAGCTGACATATCATTCCATCATCAGATATCATCACACGATCGTCTTCTCTCATATCTCTCTCATTTTTCCTATACTTTCACCGTCAGCCTCTACCATGAGTGCCTTTGATTCCTTCTCAGTTGTGAAGCTTCTGAGAGCTATACGTGGCTAGGAGTTTCCCTTCCTCTTGAAGATGTAGTAATGGCCGGAGTTCCATGAGTTTAAGAAGGGAGTAGTTAATCCATGTTCAGATGTGAGTTTATAAATTCCTAGGTTTAGGATTTGTGATTTGTAGTTGAACATACTTGATTATAGTTTAATCAAATGTTGGATATTCATTGTGTGATTTGGATTGGTTGATGTAGAACTTTGAGCTTAAATATATGAAGTCTCATATATGTCTACTTGTGATCTTGTTGATTCTCTATTATCTTGCATGGTTATGTATTGATATTGAGTTAATGCTAGATTTCATTTGACCAATTGCATTGGCAAATCCTACCACACACATTAAGAGCACTTAACGAGATCTTGAAAAATAGAGTTCCATTGATCAAGATTCTGGACTTTTAAGGTTTTCCATTTTGAAGCTTAGTGATTTCTATTCCATAAAAATCAATTTCGAACTATGATGGCCAAAGCTCATTTTCAAGATGATTTTATCACACAATTTAATGCAAAAATAAATGCATGAACAGTTGTCACCTTTTGAGGTTATTATTCACCATCTTTCACTGTGCTAACCCGAACTCCGAACGGATTATGCTAAAAAATTCGTTTTAATTTTTTCACCTCTCTGATACCACTTGTTGTGAAAATAGACCGGATTAGAGCAAGTTTGCAGATAAATAGGACTGAAGGAATAATAATGAATACACAGATTTTATGTAGAAAACTCCCAAATTAGGGTAAAAACAATAGGTAAGGATTGAAGAATTTTACTACTGAGAAAAATTGGAGAATTACAAGAAAAAACTAGACCCAAAAATTACATATAATATTTTTGTCTCTCTTTGTCTTTCTTTTCTCTCTCACCTCACGTCTCTCTTCTTCCACTTATTGATCTCTCTTTGTTTATTTCCTGCTTATTTATAGGCAGGAGAACAAAGATATTGGTAAATAGGCAGGAGAATAAAGATATTGGCCAGCCATTAATCTTTGATGTCTTATTAGGCATGTTAGGCACCAAATTATGGTTGGCCAATTCTTTATTGTCTTATTAGGCATGTTAGGTACTGAATTTCGGTGCCTTACATGCTAACCAAGTTTGATAGTTAATTGTTTCTTACTAATAGAATCCATACTAGTATAAGTTCAACTTTGGACAAAAATTGGTGTATAAATTGATCTCGACATCTCCTAATTATTTAATGTTGGTTTGGTATGATGTTGTAATGTTGCAGCAGCTCAGCTTGTGAGTTTTTCCTTTGGTTGTAGTTCATGCTCTAGCTTGAGCTTCCAATCCTCTTCTCTCTAAAGTTGTTTAAAAAGATTTCTTGTCGCTTTTCGGATTCTATTAATTTAATTTTTTTTGCTTTCTTAAATAAAAGGTCAAGATAGCTATAGGAAAATAAGGTACTTGTCCCCCCCTCAAATCCTCTGTGTCAGCAACCCTGCCTAACTTTGTGTCAGTCCATCCTAACCATCCATTTATGTGGGTTAGAATGGACTGGCACAGAGTTAGGCCAGGGTTGCTGGCACAGAAGATCACATTCCTACTTGTCCACGATCCAATTTCTTTTACTTGTCCTTTATTAATCATTTTTCTAATGAATAATACGAGATTTAAACAAAAAACTTGATGTACGGAAAGTCTAAACGAATTAGTTTCTTACGAATCTTGGAGTACAAATTTGGCAAAATCTCCCTTTGATCCACCTTGCTTTAAAGCGTTGTTTACAACCTTTAAGAAGGGATTTAATCTACCAGGTATCGACACTATGCAAACTCGGTACTAAGCCAAGTAATGGCGTATTTTAGCTTCCTCTTTGAAGTCATCCTCCTCGTTCTTTTGGGTGGAAAACCGCAAACGATCAACGCCATATCACCACAACCTCCATTGAGGTGCAACGGCAATGGTTGCACCCTCTACAATGCCTATGGAACATGGAATGATCGCAAGGATTGTCATGTAACAAACGCCTCCTACCCAACGACCGAAGAAGAGCTAAGACTAGCTGTCGCATATGCCAATCAGAACAAGCTGAAGGTTAAGGTCGTTAGCGGGTTTTCTCATACCATTCCCAAACTGGCCTGCCCCGAAACGCAGAACTGGAATTCATTGCTCATAAGCACGTCCAAGTACAATACCAACATCGACATTGATACGGCTAATTTAGCTGTTACGGTAGATGCTGGAGTGGGTCTTCGTCAGTTGATTGATAGAGTTGAAGAAGCCGGACTGAGCTTGGTAGCAGCGCCATATTGGGAGGGTGTTAGTGTAGGAGGACTTATAAATACAGGTGCACACGGTAGCTCATGGTGGGGTAAACGTGGAGCTGTTCACGATCATGTTATTGGCATAAGCCTCGTTGTCCCAACAAAAGAATCAGAAACATATGCCAAAATTGTCAGAATTGGGTCCCAGGATCCACTTCTTAATGCAGCAAAAGTTTCGGTGGGAGCGTTAGGTGTGATCACCAAGGTTTGTTCTAAATTAATTTTTTTTGCTACGTGTTCCAAATTAATTGTAGTTTCTACTTTCTGTAATGTAAAAAGGTTTTACATAACAGTGGCCTCTGTTTTGGAAACCGGATCGGACCGATTGGTCCAACCGGTTTGACCGGTGATCGGTGACCGGTCGGTTATCCGGTTCGATTTATCCTAAAAATCAGTTTTTAATTGACCCAGTCTGAACCGGTCAAAGCCGATCAATTGACCGGTCGAACCGGTCCAGTCCGACTGGTCCGACAACTGGTTAAATTAAATTTTTATTTTTTGTATTTTTTTTTGTATTTTTTAATATTATTAATATTATATATAATTAAATATAATTATTGCATAATTATGACGTCACATCAATTCGACCAGTGGTTGAACCGGTCGAACCGGTGACCAGTAAGGCCTCCAGTTCGATGACCGGTCCGGTTTCAAAACACTGACAATGGCAATAATCATCGAAAACGGATCTTAAATTTGGAAGCACCCCCCGTGAACATAATAGCTTCTGAGAATTAATTTAGAAATAAGTAGCTCCACCGGATTAGGGCATTCTTTTGGTTAATAATAAAGAAAAAATTATTGACCAATCAACAATGAATAACACGTCATATCACTACGGACGATAGTTGTCACAACTGTGGACAAAACAAAACTACCCTACAAAAAAAAAACTCTGATTGTGGTAAATTTCCAGGCTCCAAATGTTTTCCAATTAATTATTCTCCTTTCCGTATTCTCTTTCATATTGGGTCAGCAGTATTTTTATGGTCATTGAAGAAGCAACAATAGTTGCCCTTTCAACATGTGAGGCTTTGTATTTAGTTGCAACAAGTTCATATCAAGCAATGTCATTGAGATATATTTTAAGTGAGTTGGATCACACATAAAAAGGCCAACAAGAATATATATTGATAACAAATCTGACATATTACTTGGAAAAAATTCAATGGCACATAAGTTGAAGCAAACACAAAAAATGTCATTTTATTCGAGAACAGGTGAAAAACAAAATTGTGAAATTGGTGCTCTGCATAATAGAAGATCAACTAACAAATATTTTTACAAAATCACTAAACAATGAAGTATTCCTTAGATTGAGAAAAAAACTTGGTATGCAAAGTCGAGTTTAAGGGGAGTGTTAAAAAGCAAACTCCCTTTTGATCACTTAGAGATTGACTTGTATGATTCCAAATACTTGTTTAATAGTTTAGAATTATAGCTGTCAAAGTTTGAGTGTTGTGTTGTTTATATCAAAACACATGTATTAGGAGGTATCAAAATTTTAGTTTTAATTTGTTACATTTAGGACACATATGGGGACAATTGTCATCCCCTCTATTTACTAATTATCTTCTATGTCATTTTATGATGCCTATATAAAGGCTAGCTCTCATCTATTTTACTTAAATGAATGAAGTGAAATAAAAAGAAAGGTGCATTAGCATATTGTGTAAGAAAGGGTGTGCAACGTGTGAAGAAAAAAAAACCAGAGCTATAACTCTTGCAAAAGAAGGAAAATTTTCAATATTTTTCAGATTTTATTTGGAAGCCATTAAGCTTCCAACATTTCTTACGAATCTTGGAGTACAAATTTGGCAAAATCTCCCTTTGATCCACCTTCCTTTAAAGCGTTGTTTACAACCTTTAAGAAGGAAGTTAATCTACCAGGTATCGACACCTTGCCAAGTAATGGCGTATTTTAGCCTCCTCCTTGAAGTCATCCTCCTCGTTCTTTTGGGTGAAAAACCGCAAACGATCAGCGCCATATCACCACAACCTCCATTGAGGTGCAACGGCAACGGATGCACCCTCTACAATGCCTATGGAGCATGGAATGATCGCAAGGATTGTCATGTAACAAACGCCTCCTACCCAACGACCGAAGAAGAGCTAAGACTAGCTGTCGCATATGCCAATCAGAACAAGCTGAAGGTTAAGGTCGTTAGCGGGTTTTCTCATACCATTCCCAAACTGGCCTGCCCCGAAACGCAGAACTGGAATTCATTGCTCATAAGCACGTCCAAGTACAATACCAACATCGACATTGATACGGCTAATTTAGCTGTTACGGTAGATGCTGGAGTGGGTCTTCGTCAGTTGATTGATAGAGTTGAAGAAGCCGGACTGAGCTTGGTAGCAGCGCCATATTGGGAGGGTGTTAGTGTAGGAGGACTTATAAGTACAGGTGCACACGGTAGCTCATGGTGGGGTAAAGGTGGAGCTGTTCACGATCATGTTATAGGTATAAGCCTCGTTGTCCCGACAAAAGAATCAGAAAGATATGCCAAAGTTGTCAGAATTGGGTCCCAGGATCCACTTCTTAACGCAGCAAAAGTTTCGGTGGGAGCGTTAGGTGTGATCTCCAAGGTTTGTTCTAAATTCATTTTAGTTTCTACTTTCTGTAATGTAAAAAAGTTTTACATAACAGTGGCAACAATCATCGAAACCGGATCTTAAAACTCTGATTGTGGTAAATTTCCAGGCTCCAAGTGTTTTCCAATTAATTTCCGTATTCTCTTTCCTTTTATTGTTGGACCTTAACGGAAAATGAGGTAATTTACATATTTAGTAATATGAAAATGAACGATAGTTTTATACGCATATACAGGTGACGTTGTCATTAGTGCCCGGATTTAAAAGGAGTATAACGTACAATTTCACAGAAGATTCTGAGATAGAGAGCGTCTACATGGATCACGCGAAGCTGTATGAATTTGGAGACATTACTTGGTATCCTTCGAGACGTACAGCTGTATATAGATACGATAACAGAGTTCCACTAACCGCATCTGGCGATGGTGTTTACGACTTTCTTGGTTTTCAAGCCAACTCTATTATCGTATCCGAGTCAACTAGAGCGACAGGTAAGCCTTAATTGCTTTTCATCATCATCTTCTTAATTAACTTTATTTATTAAGCTGGATAGCTTACAATAACGCGATATAGTATAACTTTAAGTAACTAGTGAATCTTGTGTTCCATTGATACTTTGTTAATAATCTTCAAACTATGCGGTTTTAAAGGAAATCTAATAACCCGTAAATTCATTGCAGAAAAATCATTAGAAAATACACGGGACGTAAATGGGAAGTGTGCGCTTGCGAGTACATTTTTGGGGTTTAAGAAATTAATCGGAAATGGATTGAAGAATAATCTGATTTTCACGGGCTATCCTGTAGTTGGTCGTCAGGGAAAAATGCAGACTTCAGGTTCATGTTTGTATTCACCTAGCATAAGAATCGATGCGTCATGCTCTTGGGATCCTAGAATTAAAGGGCTCTTCTTCTATGAGACGACAGCAATATTTCCTGCTTCAAAGTTCGCAGATTTTATCAGAGATGTTAAAAAACTTAGAGATATTAAACCTGAGAATTTCTGCGGCACTGATATCTATAATGGATTCTTGATACGGTTCATTAAAGCTTCTCAGGCATATCTAGGTCAACCTGAGGACTCAGTAGTCCTTGATTTTAATTATTATCGAGCAAATGAGGCTTCAACTCCCAGATTAAATCAAGATGTATGGGAAGAAGTTGAGCAAATGGCGTTCTTCAAGTATGAAGCTAAGCCACATTGGTCCAAGAACAGGAACATAGCATTCCTAGGAGTGCAGAAAAAGTATCCAAATTTCAGCAAGTTTCTTGCAGCTAAGAAACAATTGGATCCGCAAAAGATGTTCTCTAGTGAATGGGCAGATGAGATATTGCTTGGAAAAGAAGCACCAAAAAGTGATGGTTGTGCCTTAGAAGGGCAATGCATATGTTCTGAAGACAGGCACTGCAGCCCAAAAAGTGGATATTTTTGCAAACAAGGTCTTGTTTACAAGGAAGCTAGGGTATGTCGTTACTCCCCATCGACATGGAATAAAGTTTTATGATCTTAATTGAGTGCGTTTCACTGAATTTGTTGAATTCTGGATTCTAATTGTTGGAATAATGTCTCCGATTGGTTTCAAATTCGATTACTATCATTTATTAATGTAACGATTGATTTTCATAATAAAATTCCCTTATATTGCTTTAAAAAAGAAGTTTCTCAGCGACCATCCTTTAACTTGTGCTCTAGTGTAACATAATATTTGACATCACTGAATTTAAAAATAATAATAATTTGGCGACTGAAATAATTTCTACAAAAAGATTTGATTTAATAGGTAACGAAATCTTTTAATAGTTCTAATTTTCAACTTTAAGAAAATGCACAAATGAACCATTTCATTGCATCATAACTCTCATTACTTCATATTTCTTTTACTTAGCTTTTGTCAACACCTAATTTTGGTCAACTAAAATATAAAATTTTTTCAAGAAATTCTTATAGTAAACAAAAGAACAAAATTTTTTTCAAGAAATTCTTATAGTAAACAAAAGAACAAAGGGAGTATGGAAATTAATTTGCTTTGACAAGAAAAACAAAAGCTTTCAAACACAATCAAATTTTCATAAATTTTGAATGTTAGGACGAAATTAAAGGTTCTATTTGGTTTAACATATATTTTTGTTATGATTTTTCATTTTCATTATGATTTTTTTAATTAAGAATGCAAAATATTATTTGTTATTACTGATAAAAAATTGCTTTCCTTCTATTTTTTTGAAAATTAAAGAATGTATTAAATTCTAAGGAAGGAAACAAATCCTACAAATGCATGTAAACAAGAAAACACAATTATTGTCTAACTAGCTCTTATATCTGACAATCAAAACTTAACGAGCAAAAGTATTATTAACATAGCTAATATTTTTGTTATAATTTGTTACACCTAAAGCTCAACTACGAACTCAAAGCTAGAGGTCAGATCCAAAAGCTTTAGCAAGGGACATTTTATGATACTCTGATAAGCTCCAAGTGCCTTAGATATTTAGTTTACATCATAGTCCTGAAGACATGTTTAAGCATATGGTTTCCTTATGTATTTAGTAAATGGTACAATCAAAGGCATTCTTGAAGAAAGATAGTAACATTTGGAGAGAGCTGCTGAGAAGAAATTGTCCAATAAATGGTCCTTTTCCAAGTGGTTTCTTGAAAAAAGTGATTACAAATCTACTGTATGCTCAACCAAAGAGAACTAGAATAGAAACTTTTGAATAGGAGGTGGCTGATGGATTTAGTTTTTAGATTGAAGAGTCAACAAATAGGATTAGATATAACTAAGCCCATGATCCTTTCCATAATGCTAATCTTGATCTTTATAGCTAGCCAAAGAAAAAAAAAATGAGACTTTAGGATAACCTTGCTTAAACTATACTAGATGAAACCAAATAACTTTGTAGGCAAAAAATCTAAGAAGATATTTAAGGGAGCTATTAGTAAAAGTTCACGAAGAGTGTTACTCTATCTGCCTTTGTCAAATATGAGACAACTAGGATTGTAGGAAGTAATACCAGCTATAAAAAGGACCAATCTTCTTGCATCACAGGACCACTCATCCCCATTAATCAAAGCTTTAACTTTAGTCCTCTTTAAAAATTGTAAAGTTCCGATCATGCGTCTCATACATAATATATATCAAATATATGCAGCGGAAAATAAAACAAAACCTTAAAAACTGAATCTACTCAAGCATATAGATATAGAAAACAAAAACATGAAATGTAAGATGTTTACATACCTTTTCGATGATCTCCTTTGTTCTTTAATCTTCTCTGCGTTGGGTTGTCGTCAACTACAACGATAAACGTAGGTCGTCTCTAATGAAAGTCCACATGAAGATAGAAGGATGAAACGTCACTAGGAGATGGCTAGAATTCTTTCTTTGTACTAGTAAAGATAAGAACTATTGTGAGAGTTAGAGAGATAAATAGTGTGTGTGTAAGAAAGAACCTTTCTTTTCTTGTGTCTTACACAAGATGCAAGAAAATTATCTCTACTTTCTACACCATTTGTCCTTCCATAACCCCCATCACTAATGGAGAGTTATGGGAAGTTAATGGTCATTAATAGCATGCGTTAACGGAAGTTATGAGAAGTTAATGACCATGAATATCATGCATTAATGGAAGTTTTGAGAAGTTAATGACCAAATTGGCAGCCAACAACACTTGTTTCTAATCCATTCCATGCAACTCTTTCTACCATGATCACATCGCGATATAATCCCAAAACACTCTCTCATATCTTGAATTACCATTCAAGACCATTTTACTCATCCTTCGGATCTCCTATGTGTGAGACCTATTAGGTTCCCTGTTATGTTGGTCATTTGAATTAACACTTAATTCAAGTAAGTCAAGAGTAGTATTTAGCAACATGTCATGACCCCTATTTGATCGAAAAGTCAGTGGTTTGATTACGAACCCTTCTATAGGTAATGTTGTCATGCAATTCATCCCTTCACCATCTATACCCTACTTGATTTAGAGTATAGTCAAAGTGTCAACTCCCACTAGACTGACTATGTCACATCTAGTCCAAGTGATATTAGATCTTGTCTTGAGGATCTCATTACTCTATGTATCATTGAAGACTCTCTTCATATATTTACTCTACCCAAAGAAATGACCCCAACAAGAGGTCGTGGGTATCATCTCCTTCTATCAGGAATGGTGAATCTTTTATTGGCTACTCAGTTACCTCCGAATACCTCAAGTTGTACCCAATCACCACCCTATGAGTAACCCCTGAAAGGCACTGATGAATGGAGTCAAAGCATATGATCAGTATCTGAGATATCCTTAAGCACCTCAAGTCAAAGGATACTTGCACAATTACTATGATGAGACTATCATCGACACTTGAATAGAATATCCATATGATTGTCTCATAGTAGGCCAATCCAATGTACTTACTATCCTTAGTAAGCATCCACATGTTAACTCTAAACAACTCATGTCTACAACTTATGAGATCTACTGCTTGATCCAATCAAGGAGTATA
>JAOQMQ010000001.1:8056969-8069013 GCA_027563845.1 Erythroxylum subrotundum | reverse complement strand
TTTGGGTAAGAGGAAACCGTTTCGTAGTCGCATCGACGTTGACAAAGCCTTATCCCGGCTGCCCGCTTGTGGCCCACGAGATCCATTGGACTCATTTTGTTCACGATGCAAACTTCGGTTTCATCGTTTTGTTCACGGGACCCTCGAACCATTTGATGTGCATTTGCATTTTGTATGTGCTAGACTACAAGTTGAATTGAGTTATATTCTAATTGTATTAATTTGCAGAATGTATAGTGAATTGTATTTGTCGTTATGAGATATTTGTTTATGTGTTTGAGTATGCATAAGTCTTTGGATGTTGTGTGGCTCAAAGCCAATGACTAGAATTATTTTAGCCACTGAGCTATCAAGCTCAGCCCATGTTTTTCCCCCTCAGGTGCAGACTAGGAAGAGCCATGAATCCTTGCAAGGCATTTGGATCAATTACGAGAGAGTAGCAGTTGCATTTTTGGTTATTAGCTAGCTTTTGAATAGCTTTAGATAGCATATTGATCATGGAGCATTGAATGTATTTTGAACTGGTGTAAAGCTTTGATATAAGGTCAATATGTTTTGTAAAGCTATATGAATGGATAATTCCTTATGGTTGCATGAATGAATGTATTTAACATGATTTTGGGGAACTGCTAATTGTTGTTGTGTTTGATTAGTTGGTTGAGTGAAGATGTTATGTTGTTAGGTTGGTTTTGAATGTTTTTGAGGTTGTGATGTTGGGGAAGGATGATTTTTGAAAAGCTTAGAAGTGTTATATGGTGTTGGCTTTGGAAGAATTGGAAAAAGGGTTTGGACTAGTTGTCCAGCTTGTGTCCGTCAAACGGACATGTGTGTCCGTTTAACGGACACTCTTGGGTAGATTTGGGCAGTTTGTCCAGTGTTTGTCCGTTAAACGGACACGGATGTTTATCCTCCTTTGCCCAGCTCATGTCCGTTTAACGGACATGGGTGTCCGTTTAACGAACAATCTCTGGAGAGTTGGGAGTTTTGCCTAGTGCGTGTCCGTTTAACGGACATGCATGTCCGTTTAACGAACACTCTCGGGAGGAATTGGACGCTTTGACCAATTGATGTCCGTTTAACGGACATGTGTGTCCGTTTAACGGACATCCCTGGGTCAGCTTTGGTATTTCGCGTTTTTGTCTGTTTTTGGAATAATTTATCGTGTTGTGATATTTTATTGCGGATTTTAACCCCTGTTGCGTTCTTTTCAAAAGTTCTAAATCAATATAGATTCGACTTTTCTTGTTTGTTAAGGATTTGTAGAGGTAATCCTTTCTGAGGCCCGCTAGCGTTTTCTGGTTTTGATTTCGGATTGTTGGGCTTCGGGAACGAGGCCCAGCACTTAGATTTGAGATCTTTGCCCAAACTTCTTTTGAGAAAGTACAGTCAAAGAATAATTGATCTCTAGATTCATCCTCTTGCTAGCATGGATACAGATCTTAGAGATGGTTAGGAAGTTCAACCTATCCAAGGTACTTAGTCTGTTCAACATAATGAGCCATAACCAAAAGCTGACATTGGGTTTAAGTATCTTGTTCCAAATCATTTTATCCCAACCTGCAAGGTTAGCAGACCTCTCCCTCATTCTTCTGACATCTTTCGTAGTGATCTTTGGAATAGGAATACCTTTCTACAAGTAGATATCACTCTCCCCCTGGCTTCTGAATGGAGGCAGTGATAGCAGTCTAACCTCAACTGGAGGTAGGGTCTAATTCCCATTTATGATTATTTCTTGGAGCCTTGTATCCTTAGAGAATCAGATTAGTAGGGATCTAGCCAGTTGATTGTGTATTAGTGGCCCATTCCTTGTCCAATTATCAAGTACTCCAGCTAATTCCTGTCGAAGAGTTGAGTGTCTTTTGAGTACTATGCGGATACTATTAGCGGATGGACGCTTGAACAACTCATGGTTGACACAACAAAAAAGTATCGAAAGGATTTCATCAGAAATATCAAATCAAGTACGATTTTATATTTTATGAATCGAGTATTTTTAAAAAGTTATTTAATTATTAAGATATGATTAGAAACTGTAAAAATTTATTTTTCCGTTGTGCTCATGATTTTATCACAGTTGGTTTTCCAATTCAAACACCTTACTAATAGACAATAAGGTCCATAAGGAGCAAACATCAAGCTCTTTTCCTCATTTATAATTCGACATTTATAAGGATGTCAACTAATAAGGTTATTCATTTGTGACTAGAAAATCACAAGTTTGAGTCAAAAAAACGACCTCTTTGTAAAATATGTAAAGGAAAAATTGCGTATAATTGATATCCCTTCCTTATATTCTTGCAAAGCAAGGAGTGTTGTGCACCGGGGTTCATTGACTTTCAATCTAAAAATGTATTTCATTTATAATTCTTTATTTCTTATGTTGAAAATACTATTATATAAAGTGATAAATAATAAATGTTTTTCATCGAATACAAACTTGTGATAATCTGGAATTTTTTGTTGAAGATTACTTATTTTGTGTAATTAATTCTTTTTCATTTATTGATTTTTTCTCTTGTTAACAAGTAAATCTAGATTTAAGGGCTTGGAAACCATCAGCGTGAAGTTGGGATGGTTTCGGGCAAGTCTGAAGTGAAGATGTCGAGTGTTAGTCTATCATCAATCAGTCGATCAAGAGATAGATGGGTTGGTTGAGGAATTGGCCGACATTTAGTCCACCGAAGGATGCTAATTTGAGAAAAGAAGCATATAATCGATTAATAAACCTAGTTTACTGATAGTCATGACAAATTTTCTTTAAAAAACAAGTATAAGAACTTGAGATTTAATTAATACAATAGAGTTACGTTTGGTAAGATTATTTTAAAATGTCGTATTGACATAACCTTTTTTTGGCAAGTATTTTAAAGAGTTTTGCAGTGACATTTAGGCACAGCATTATGATTTTTCATATATATAATATTTAACGAAATAATTTTTTACTTATTAGTTTCTTATATACTTTTTAATTTAAGAATATACTATTGGATTTTGTGTATTTTAAGTGAAAAGACAAAGAGGTTAAGAACATAAAAAAAATATGAATACACTTTATATTAATATAAATAGATCATGTTATTTTTTGGATATATAATTTTTAACTTATAATAGACCTAAAATATTTACGATATTGTGTTATATTATATTATATGGTTATAAATAAGATGTATTACTGAGAATTTTAATTGTTTACAATTTTTGTAAGAAATTGATGGCCAACTATTCAGGTGGTCGAAATTATCAAAATTAATTCTAATTTGCTAGACACTTATAGTAATCCCAAAAGTACTAAAATAAATTAAGGATTTATGATTAATTAACTAATAAACTAAAACTAACAAGGAAACTAAATAAAACAACTAAATATCAAAGTGAGAAATTTAATGATACTTAACTTTAATTGAAAGGAAATATTTCATCCAGTTGTAACATTAACCATTGGTCTAAAATGAATAATTTTCAGAATTCAAGCAATTAATTTGAAACACACTAGGATAGTTATAATAAGTCTCAAATTTTTCTAACTTAATTGGTTCAAACTCAACATTCAAATCAAAACTTACCATTAATTAATTAGATATAATAGCGTTTAATATCGATTAAATGACAACAATAAGCTTAGTAAAAAAGACTGGACCCTAAATTGGCTCAAACTCGACATTTAAATCAAAACTTATCATTAATTGATTGGATATGATAGCATTCCACATCAATCTGACCCATAGCCCACCCTTTTATACTAATTGAAACACAATGTAACTAACTTGTTGTCTTCCCGTCAATCTTCCCCCACAAGTTGGGCCAAGACTCTGCAATCAACAAAAACCCATATAATCTGACTCGATCCAATGCTAATCTGATTTCATCCGGCCAAAAATGATTTGAACTAACTTGACCTGACCTGGTATTGATCCAGCCCAACAACGTGGATTGTCTTCTTCGATTGTCTCTGAGTTCCAAGCTTTTAAGTCGTTATTATTTCCTCAGTTTCATCTTTTCGGGTTCTGTAAGGCCCCATTTGGTTGGCACGAAATGTTGACTGGGAAAGTAATCTTTTTCCTAAATTTTAAATCATTGCGTTTGGTTCGTTTTTTTGGGTTGTTAGGAAAGTAAAAACTTTCCTAATTTAGGGAAAGTAGTAGCACTTTCCAAGGATTATAAATACCAACACCCCCCTTGGTATTTATATTACTTTCCTCGAGAATTTAATCTAAAAATTATACTGACCAATTTAACCATTCTTCTTCTTTCAACTCTTAAACAACTTTTTTATTAAAAGACTACCTCTTCTTCTAATATTCTTCTTCTACAACAACTCTGTTTTTAAAATCACAACCAGATATTTTCTTTTCTTATTACGACTTTTGCCGATTCTTGCCCTCTTTAAATATTCATCTTATTCTTTTGAAAACCACAACCACCTCTTCAAATCACACAATCGCCGACTACATAATAGAGGAATCAGCAGAGACGAAGTCCAAATTTTGAAGAATACCTCGACCGTGGAAAATAGGACCTTCGACGATTTTGTTCGTCCCACGAATGGTGTAGGAGTCGAGCTCTCTCTTGCTAGGTTTAGGCTTCGTATCCATTCCCTTCTTCTTCCTTTCTTTTTTTGCATTATAAATATACAGCAGTTTCACAAGCCCAGTAATGAAAATACCATTTAATTAGGTCAAGTTTCCAGCAGCGAAAAGCACAATACGAATCCCTAAACCTACCTAGAGCGCACATCTCTTCTCGTCGCCCTCTGGTAAATGTGTTCTCATATTTATTTTCCATTGTTATCTGTGTAATGTCAGACTAGGTCTTCTTTGATTGGATTCTGGGAAAAAGAAAAACTGTGGTTTGAAACAGGTCGGCTGCTTTGGTTTTTTTCCTTGTTTTCTACTAAATATTGGGTTGAAGTTGCCCTTTTGCGCAGTCAAATTGTGCACAATTAAACTTAGTTTGTTGCATTTGAGCAACAAAATGAATCAAAAATTTCAACCTTGTCTGTTCTAGAAAAGGGTTATTAGTTACTTAGTTAGTCTGGACTAGGAACTAGGTTATCTGAAAGTTGAATTAGGCCTCAACGTATTTGCTAAAATTCCATTTGCGTTTGTACCTGTATTTGGTCAATAGTGACTTGACTAGATGTGCAAATAAACTAAACTTAGATAGATCCATAAGTCATCACTGTCGGCATCTTTTAATTACCCAGTTATCAACTATTTTGTTATGATGGAACCATCAACAGTTGTGGCATTATGTTTCAGCTTTATGTTTAATGGTAATTACTTATCTCTGAGGTTTTCTTTCTTCAGTCCTGTTATATCATCTTCCCTTGAATGTACATATGCTACATAACATAACTTTTCTTTTGGTTGTAGTATCTTATTTGTATTGTCTTTATTCTATTCAATAAAGTTTATTTTTTTAATTTTAAAATTTGGTGATTAATTGATAGGTGATAGAGAATGGCTGGAATGGATTTGGCTGCAAAGAAGAAATTATTTTAATTATTAATGGATATGCAAAAGAAAAGATTAAACATGTTAAGAGTCATATTACATATCCTTTCGGTCGTAGTATTGCATCATGGAAAATATTGTTTGAAAGCTCCATACTCTGTTGATGAATACAATCGATCCCAATACCTTCATAGGTTGATATATACTAGTGATTCAACATGTCATTCGGAGTTGCGTATGGATAGATTCACATTTAGCAGATTAGTAAATATGCTTAGAACTATTGTTCGATTAACATACCAGGAACATAACTGTAGATGAACAAGTAGCAATGTTTTTGTACATTCTTGGACATCATGAGAAAAATCGTACGATAAAAACTGACTTCTTACGCTCAGGAGAAACAGTTAGTAGGCATTTTAATCGAGTACTAAATTCAGTTCTTAGAATTCAAGGAGAATTGCTTAAAGTGCCTGAACATGTACCTCAAAATTCCACAGATGAGAAATGGAAATGGTTTAAGGTAAATATTTAATATTTAATATATCAATTGATATATTTATTTCTTAATTATATGATATAAGTATTCATGGAATTTGATTTTGTAGAATTGTTTAGGAGCTCTAGACGGTACTTATATAGAAGTGAGGGTACCTGAAGCTGATAAGCCTAGGTATCGAAATAGAAAAGGTGACCTAGCTACAAATGTTCTAGGAGTATGCTCACAAGACATGCAATTTATTTATGTCCTACCTGGGTGGGAAGGTTCAGTTGCAGATGCGAGAGTGCTCCGAGATGCATTAAGTAGAAGAAATGGACTACCAATCAGAGATGGTAAGTTAAAAATAAAAAGTGAAATATTAAAATGTATATATATATTACTTAAAACTTTCTTATTTATTTTAATATATTCTCAATATTTTAGGTTAAAACTATCTAGTGGATGCGGGATATACAAATGGCAAAGGATTTCTTGCACCATTTCGAGGTCAAAGATATCACCTCAATGATTGGAATCCATGATATCAACCAACTACCCCCGAAGAATTGTTTAATATGAAACATTCTTCAGCTATAAATGTTATTGAAAGATGTTTTGGGTTGTTGAAAGGTCGTTGGCATATCATTAGGAACTCAAATTGGTATCCTATCAAAATGCAAAGTAAGATTATAACGGCTTGTTGTCTTCTTCATAATCATATAAGAAGAAATATGCCTATTGATCCAGCAGAAGTTGATTTAGATGCAAAAGAGGAGGAAGAAGAAAATGAAGGTGGAGTTAAGTTAGACGGAGAGCCGATCACTTCAGTCGAACCATCTGAGGAATGGACAAATATTAGACAAACTTTAGCTAATCAAATGTTTGATGTATGGAGGCAAAATAGAAATAATGAATAAAAATATAGGCTTTCATTTTTTTTTACAGTCATTATTCTTAGTAGCTTTAGGTAGTTTAATATTTTTGTTTAAGACATGCATTATTTAAATCAATTGGATTATTTTACATTTTCTTAATGGTAATTAATGTTTTCTTAATGTTACTTAATATTTATATAAGTTATTGTCTTATATATAATTTGTTGGACCCCGAACTTTTTCTTGGAAGTTAGAATTATTAAATGAAATTAAATGAGAAATTGGTGGTTATTTGTTCATGTGCAAAGAAAGGAAACTTCTTCAATTTGAAATGATTTATACAAGATTAAGGTAGTGAATGTAGTAAGTTGATGAAGAGTGACTAATAAATTTTGGTTTTTGATGATTATGAGATTTTTTAGTAAAATTGTATGTTAAGGGTACTATGAAATTTATGATGAATAAGTTGGTAGAAATGGAGTGGAAATGACTAGAATAAAAAGTTGAAATGTTTGAAGTTGAAAATTTAGGGAGTGAATAGTAGGAAAGAGTTGAGGATTTGGTAGCTAAATCAAGTAAGTTGTATTTAATGTTTTATTTGGGCAATATTAATTGGAGCAATTACAATGATATTTTGAGGTTAATGCATGAAATGGGTGTTTTGTGTATGTATGTATTGTGAGTGACATCTTTATAATTGAAAAAGTGAGCTAGTACAATTACTATTCATGTGGTTTTCTTTGTAATTTAAATTTTTGAGACTTTGATGTATTGGGGCTAGAAATGCCCACTAAAGCTTTGTAAGAATTCATATTTTGATATTAATGAAAGACATTTGAGTTTTATTGTGATTTGCCGATGTTTGTTCTAAAAGTTACTTTGCTTTGTTTTTGTAAATGTCCATAGGGTAGGTTTTGAGTATGCTGATTTTGAGACAAATTCAGGACTGTGTTAGGCTAAATTGGGCTAATTAGTCTTCTTGAAAGTTGTATAGGAAATTCATAGCTTCCCGATGAGGTATAGCATGCTATTTTTGGATGTGGGAATTGGAAGATGTGAATTTTTGAAGTTTGAATGTTGTTTAGGAAAGAAATTTCAAGATAGAAGCTTTGAGTAGAGTTTTGACCTTCATAAGGGTATAAATTGTTCTTAGGGTCTTCATGAAAGTTGTAGATTGTCTTTTTATCATTCCATTGATATAAAGTATGAAATTTTTGGACAATGGAGTAGAAAGTTATGATGTTTAGAAGTTCTGATGCTGTTTACGATGAAGTTGACAAATAATCACTTTGTGTAGACTTTTTGACCCTTTTAAAGACTGAATTTGGTTTTGAATTCTTCTTGGAAGTTGTAGAGCTTTCTTTTACCTTTCTATTGATACCAAGTTTGTAAAATTTGGAGTTCTAGGTCAAAATTTATGAAGGTTGGAAGATAGGATGTCGGACTGGAAAAATCCTCGGATAGCTGGCCCTCGCGAGGGCGAGTGCGCGTCTGACGCGCGCCACTCGCGAGCGCTCGAGAGTGTGAGCGCCCGTTCGCTCGCGCACACCCAGCATGCGCTAGCGCTAGGCGATCGCCTGCCGCGTCGCAAGGATTGTTGATTTTCTCGCCGATTCTGACTTCTCTCCACTTGTTTGGCCATAACTTTTTCGTTTGACCTCCGATTGACCCGATTTTTGAAGCGTTAGATTCCTAAGACATTTTGCTACCTCTCCATAAAAATGTACAGCTTTTGATATTAATTTGGAAAATATGGATTGGATCAAATTGAGAGGATCGGATAAAAGAGTATGAGTGGATATTTTTCTGAACAGACTTTAGTTTTTTGTTGATATCTCAATCTGTAGAGCTCCGATTGAGTTGATTCTTGTTCCTAATTAAACTAGAGACATGGAGAAACAAGTTATCTGAAGGAATCGAATGTCAATTTAGCCCTTAAGATTTTCAATTTCTGAAGAGAAGTTGGTGATAGTTTTCAGTCTTGGATTAGTATAAACTGAAAGTGTTTTGTCCATAAATTCTTTATTTCTGAACTAAATTGAATGATTTTGATGTCATTAGAAAATTGAGACAATGAGAAACATTTCTCTAGAAGGAAGTATTAGCAAATTCCTTCAATTTGATAATTAGAAAAATGTCTTGTTTTTTTAAGAAGTTAAGCATGACTAATGAATTTTGAGGCTTTGTTATATTATATTTTTTATGGAGTTAATTAGTATGTTAATGTGAGTAAGATTTTTATGAAATAAGTTGAATGAATTATAATGTTAAGGTTGTAAGAAATGCATGAGGGACAAAATTGGAAGATCACTTAAGCCATTTAAGTTGCAAGGCTTACATCAAAGGGTAAAATGGACTTTGCTCATTCATTAATGGCATTTTTGTAATTAAAAGATGGTCTTGCTTCTTAAGAAGGAAGCAAGCACGAAATTGTGAAGGAAAGAACAAAGAAAAGAAAGAAGAGAGGAGAGAGTTTCGGTGGAGGAAGGAGAGAAAGAAGAAAGAAAAGAAAAGGTTAGGGTTTGATTTTTCTTGGATTTCAAGAAGGATTTTGGGTTGATTCATGAAGGAAAAAGGAAGAGGAGCATGATAGCTTCCATTCAAGCCAGGAAACCCTTCATTTGGTGAAGGATTAAGGTAAGAGAAATTTTGATTTGTTGGATTTTGAAAGGGGTTTTGGTTTAGATAGCTTAAGAAATGTATGAGATTAAGTTTTCTAAGATCAATTTTGTGATTATGTGTTATGAGTTGTCTAATTCTGGATTCCTATTGATTTGAGAATTTTGCCTAAGATGAAGGAAATTAAGAGAGGCAATAGGAGCAAGGAGAGAGAGATTTTGAACAAGTATGAAGCAAGGAAATAAGGTGGGTTCCATGTTTATAATTGAGTAATGAGCCACTAAGCTTTCTTTCTTTTTCGAAATCAAGAAATAAAAATTAGTTTTTGAATTAAATTACTAAATGATTTTAATTACTTCATTTATTGCTTTTAAATGATTTAAAGAATTTGCTTATGTGTGTATACGCTTAATTGATTGAAATTGAATTGTCGTGAATGTGAAAAAATGCATGTGTATTGTTGAATTATTGTGGTTATTAAAATTTCATTGCGATTTATGAATCATGCTCAAGTTATGCCATTAAAACATGTTATGGCATTTTGTATGAATGAAAAGATAGAAAATCCATAAAGTATGAAAGCTTTTGATAAATTGATTTGACCATGAAATGAATATGTGCTTTGTTTGGGCAAGAGAGGAACGTTTCGTTAGTCATGTGCACGTCGACATATAGCCTTATCCCGGCTGCCCGCTGTGGCCCACGAGATCCAAAAATGGACTCGTTTTGTTCATGGTTTAAACTTCGATTTATCCGTTTTGTTCCACGGAACTCTCGAGCCATTTGTTTGTACATTGCATTTTTTAATTATCAAGTATGTTGCATAAATTAAGTGTTCTGTATTGATGGTTAAATGGATATGCTATGTGATGTTATGATATTTTTGATTATGAGTTATGAGTTCGAATTGCAAATTTGACTGAGAATTTGAAAACGGAGCATTTTATGAAATTATCATGATTTTTATATGACAAATAAAGGTTTTAACAGTTTTGATTATTCTTCGTTATAAGCATGTTACCCACGAGCTTAAAGATCACCCCCTCCCCCTTTCATTCCCATCTCCAGGTGATGAGAACGAGGTCGGAGGAAAGAAAGTAAAGGCTTTTGTTTGGTTATGCATATGTTTGAGTATTTTAGGGTTTTGTATCTTTTGTATTCGGATTTTGAAATTGATGTTGTAATATGGCTTGGAATGCCATTAAAGTTTGTGAACATTTATCTTATGATGTAAATCAATTATGGATTTGAAATATGAATTGTGTATGAATGGTATGAGTTGAGTTGATGATCGTTGATTATAAATTGTTGCGATTTATTAATAAGTGAATTATGGAAAAGAAAGATATGAAAAATCATATGAATTGAGGTTTGAGTATGGGATGAATTCCAAATGGAAGTTGAATTGCTTTGAATGATGTTGTAATGATTTAAAATATGCGAATTTTTTATTATCAGAGTAAGAGGTTGGTTCTGGAAACGGGGCCAAACATAATTATTTTATGAATTAAATGCATATAATTTTTATTGCATTTAACATTGATTATATCAAAATCAGTTTACTTTTTTCAGGTATGGAACGTAATATTGGATCTCGCAGAGGCAAAGGTAGTAACCATGTTTGGACTACTGTTGAGGATGAAAAGTTAGTAGAGACCATGCTTGAATTGAAAGAAAGTGGAAAATTTGATGGTGAAAATGGCAGTGGATTAAGGAAAGGATATCAAAAAGAACTGGAAAGGATATTAGATCAAAAATTACCAAGGCATGGTTTAAAAGAAAAACCACAAATTGAATCTCGTTGTAAATTATTGAAAAAACAATATTATGCTATTTATGATGCGAGAAATAGTGGAGAAACAAGTGGTTTTGGTTGGGATGATGAAAAAAAATGTGTTACTGCAGACGTTGACGTGTGGAGTGCATATCTAAAGGTTAGTACAAATTAGATTACTTAGTTTTTTAAAAATTTGTTTTACATGATGTATATAATGATTGATGTTATAATTTTTAGCACTATTTTTGTATTAATGTTTTATTAATATCTGTATAATAATTGATACTGTGATTGTTGTAGAGTCATCAGGATAATTCATTTATGAGGAATAGATCATTTCCCTACTATTATAAACTAGCTATTATTTGGAGACAAGATCGAGCTACAGGAAAAAATGCTGAAGCACCCGCAAATATGCTAGAAAATATAAACAGAGAAGAGAACTTGGATGAAGAGAATGAAGAATCTAATGGAGAGGAGGATGTTGAGCCTCAAAGAGATCAGCCAATCAGGCATAATTCTCAAGTTGAAGGAAGTTCAAAGAAATCACATCGCAAAAGAAAGAGGAGTACTGATAGTTTAGTTTCATGTTTGGAACGTATGACTGACAAGCTTACTGAAAGTTTCAAGAAATCTAACAAGCAAATGGCTAAAGTTGCAGAATCTATTATAGCGCCAAATCAGAAGGAATCTGAGAATAGGCGGAAATTATATGAAGAACTTTGTAACATCCCACCCTCAATTGGAAGGGGTAAATTAGTAAATTGGCATAGGATGGGCTAGATTGAGAGTGCATAGGACTGCTCATGCATAATAGGATTGTTGCACAGTCACATTTG
>JAOQMQ010000001.1:8037492-8056869 GCA_027563845.1 Erythroxylum subrotundum | reverse complement strand
TAACTAGGGAAAGTTTAGATACTAACATAATTACACATGATAAGAATCTCATTATCATGATCTCATCATGATTTCCTTCACGCTATGTTTTGTATCAAGTACTTCATTAAATCAATTTAAGTTCAACATCAAATCTATAAATGTATGAACATTGAAATAATGAAAAATTTTGTTATTGACAAATAGATTTGTACAATAAGTGCTAAATGGGATTGCCTTTAGAGCACTTCTCTAACAAACTCCCACTTGCACTAAAGTCAATCGCCTTGATATCTAATACTATAGGCGTGTACATATGACACAAAACTCTTTTAAAAAATAGGCTTAGTCAATGGATCAACTACATTCTGATCGGTGGAAACTCTCTCTATCTTGACATCATTTCTACCAATGATTTCTCTATTCAAATGGTAGCACCAACTGCACTAACTCAACAATGCTCAGAACCACACCAAGTTCTATGATGAACTTCCTATTCTAAACCGCTTCCTTTATCGCTTCTAAAGCCGCAATGTACTCTGCCTCTTTCTTCAAATCTGCAATCTTCTCTTGTTTTGAGCTTTTCCAACTAACTGCACCACCATTCAATGTGAATACATATCTAGACTAGGATCTGGAGTCATCCTTATCAGATTGGAAACTGGCATCAGTATACCCGCTTACTACAAGATCACCTTTTCCATATACCAAGAATACATCCTTAGTTCTTCTCAAGTACTTAAGGATATTCTTGACAGCCACCCAATAACCCTCACTAGGGTCCGACTGGTATAACACTTAGAGCATACCATACATAGGGTCTAGTACATAACATAGCGTACATGATTGATCCTATAGCCGAAGCATAAGAAATCAAACTCATGCTAGTCCTCTTATCTTGTGTCTTTGGACTTATAGATTTAGAGAGTGTAATCCCATGTACCATAGGAAGATAACCTCTCTTGGACTGCTCTATGCTAAACCTCTTTAACATCTTGTCTATGTATGTAGACTGAGAAAGACCAAGCAATCTTTTAGATATGTCTCTATAGATCCTTATCCCCAAAATATAAGTTGCTTCTCGAAGATCTTTCATAGAGAAGTTCTTAGCTAACAAATTTTGACTGATTGTAAAGCAGTGACAACGTTTCCTATTAGCAATATGCCATATAACATACAGTATAAGGAACACGATTGTACTCTCACTAACCTTCTTATACACACATGACTCATCCAGATTTTGTAAGAAACCAAACTCTTTGATTGTCTCATCAAATCGGATATTCCAACTCCTGAATGCTTGCTTCAATCCATAAATGGATTTCTAAAGCTTGCATACCTTTTCTCCATCCATGGATATGAAACCATCAGATTGTGTCTTATACACATCCTCAGTTAGGTTTCCATTAAGGAAAGTCATCTTCACATCCATTTTCCATATCTTATAATTATAATAAGCGACAATGGCTAGGAGTATCCTAATGGATTTAAGCATATCTACTGGGCTAAACATTTTTTCATGGTCAACACCTTGTCTTTGACAATAACCTTTAGCCACAAGCCTCGCTTTATGGATAACAACATTGCCCTCCATGTCAGTTTTCTTCTTGAAAACCCATTTGCACCCTATAGGTTTTATCCCTTCAGGTGGTTCAACCAAAGTCCATACTTGGTTTTCATACATGGAATCCATTTTGGATTTCCTAGCTTAAAGCCATTTGTTAGATTTTGAACTCTTTAGAACCTCTTCATAGGTACTAGGCTCATCATCTTCTATGAGCAATATGTCGTTAAGTTCACTTATGATAAATCCGTATCTCTCGAGAAAATGACGTATCCTACCTGACCTATGAACTTCTTATGTGTCAGAAAGTTGAATTATTGTTTCATCTTCATGAACAATAGTCTCGGGTCCAGGCAGTTGATCTACGTCTGTTTGAGCATTTTGAACTTCCACAAGTTCAATTTTTCTCCTACTGTCATCTTTAATGCAATTATTGCTACTCTACATATGAGGAGCAGTAATTTAGGCATGGGTTACTTAGTGTCAGCCATTGTTGAATATTACGATGTAGATTGCAATGGACTAACTGTCCATCGCCCTAAATTCCTAAACACTCGTCATTTGTGGCGAGCTAAAATCTTGAAGTCCCATAATATGGAACTTCGGGATATCAGTGCAAAATCCCATATAAAGACTAGGCCAGGGTAAGTTCAAGTTCAGCGCCTCAGGAATAAGAAGAGGACTCAACCAGTAAGGATTCCAGAGAGGAGGAGGAAGAAGAAGAACCTGGTTGGAAGAAGGTGATCGTTGCAATCTCTGACAACACCAAAACACTCACAGACACACTTGCCGAAAACTCCAGGATGATAAAGGAGATGGCCTACACACAAAGACTCCAGAGCTGGGATATATGTCGAATTCATAGATACTTCGAGGTTCAAGGTGTTCAATTACCACCTCCGACACCATCCTTACCTTAATCACTATGATGGTCATGTTCTAACCCTTTCTCTTTTTAATTTTTTCTTTATGATTTGTTTATATTTTCATGATTATTTTATGTTATGTTATTTCCCACCTTATGTGTTTGTATGTATCCTTCTCACATTGAGGAAAATGTGTTGTTCAAGTATGGGGAGGATTGTTTGTTTTTTCTTTGAGTGTGAATTTTGCATTATGTATGCTAGCTTGTTTAAGTCTACATGTGTGAATTGTGTGAATATGGCAATGGCTAGGATTTAACAAGATTATTTTAGCTGTGAACATAGTTTTTTAGGTTGCTAAGACCTATTAGTTCGTGAAATTAGTGACCTAAGTTACTTAGGGCTAAATATATCCGTTAATTAGGATACGATGTTAGTCTATTCATCCTAGGAAGTTTCCATATTCATTTATAATTTTAGGCCAATCAACTAAGTGGCATTTCTAATATAGTTTCATGAGAATGATTAGCAAAAGCAATAAGGTTGGAAAAATAACTTGTTAAAAAATAAATAAATAAAGGTGTATAAATTTCAATGAAATAACTATTCTGCTAGCCTTCAGGTTATGAATAGAGCTAGTAACCAGTTGAGAATGTGATGTAGTTGAGTAACCGGATCAACACGCATTACAAATGTGTGTCTTTGCATCAAAAGGTTATAATGACATTCTAACCAAGCTGCTTACTAATAACATGACCTAGTTGAGTAACCGAATCGAAATTCATCATAAATGTTTGCCTTCATGCAAAAAGACTAGGTTCATGTCCTTAAAAATCAATAAAAAGAATGTTTTCAATTAAAAACCTGCCAAACTTATTAGTAGCTTGTTTTTTTCATGAAAACCTACTTAAGACCAACGACGTTTTTGATTTGACCAACTAATTATCAATGTATGTGTGCAAGTGATACGGGTGAATAGACTTAACATTAAAATTTTGATTAGTTTCTATATTTATTCCAAGGTACTTAGACACAAATTTCACAAGTTAATAATTTAAAACAATTTGAGGAATTATCTTTGAAGTTAAATTCGATTCATTAAGTCTAATAGCATTGCCTCATTATCGCATTTGAGTGTTTTATGTTTTGGTTGTTGATGTTTGTTTATTTGTTTTTGTTTTCTTGAGGACAAGCAAACATTTAAGTGTGGGGATATTGATAGGTGTAGATTGGTAGTTTAGTATGTATTTAGCTGTTAATTTAATTTAATTGTTTAACTTAGACATATATTTCACAAGTTAATAAGTTAAAACAACTTTAGGGATTGTCTTTGAAGTTAAATTCGATTCGTTAAGTCTAATAGCATTGCCTCATTATCGGATTTGCTTGTTTTATGTTTTGGTTGTTAATATTTGTTTGTTTGTTTTTGTTTTCTTGAGGAAAAGCAATCATTTAAGTGTGGGGATGTTAATAGGTGTAGATTCGTAGTTTAGTGTGTGTTTAGCTATTAATTTGATTGTTTAATGCGTGTTTAGGTTAGAATTGTGTTAGTTAGTAAATATTAGAGTTTTAAGTGTTTTGTGGGTTAGAACATGATGTTGAGCTTCAATTTTATATTTATGAGCTGTATTGATGTGTTTGTTAGTGTTTCAAAGCAATTGGAGAAGACTCGAGAAATAACCAAGGCCATGATCGTGGAAAATATGTCATTATTATAATAGAAACAAGAGCAAGGAGCACGATTGTGGGGAATATGTAATGACAGAATCTGATGCAGGCAGCCACGATCATGTCATTATGGGCCACAATCGTGACAAAAGCAAAAACTCCCGGCCACGATCGTGCCACTGAGGGCAGTGATCATGGCCTATGTGGTTGATACGTGAACAACAATCCCGACTTGAATTTTCAAAAGATTTTTCGACCCCTTTGGACCCTAAAAAAACCCTAGGGTTGTCCTAATTGGAAATTCTATATAAGACTTAAGCTAATGGAGCTTTTACATTCTGGCACGTTTGGAAAGTTCAAGAGAGAGAGAAAAGAAGAGAGAGAGAAGAAGAAGAAGAGGAAGAAGAAGCAGGTCCCAACGCTGCTACTTCCTGGATTGGTTTATATATTTAGTCCAAGGTACTTAGACAGATTTCACAAGTTAATAAGTTAAAACAACCTGAGAGATTGTTTGAAGTTAAATTTGATTCGTTAAGTCTAATAGCATTGCCCCATTATCGCATTTGCGTGTTTTGTGTTTTGGTTGTTAATGTTTGCTTGTTTGTTTTTGTTTTCTTGAGGACAAGCAAACGTTTAATTGTGGAAATGTTGATAGGTGTAGATTGGTAGTTTAGTGTGTGTTTAGCTATTAATTTGATTGTTTAATTTGTGTTTAGGTTAGAATTGTGTTAGTTAGTAAATATTAGTGTTTTAAGTGTTTTGTGGGTTGGAACATAATGTTGAGCTTCAATTTTATATTTATAAGGTGTCTTGATGTGTTTGTTAGTGTTTCAGAGCAACTGGAGAAGACTCGGGAAATAACCTAAGCACACGATCGTGGCAAATATGTCAGGATTATGACAGAAGCAAGAGCAAGGAGCACAAGCATGGGGAATATGCCACGATCGTGATAGAAGCTGATGCAGGGAGCCACGATCATGTCATTATAGGCCACGATCGTGATAGAAACAAAAACTCCCAGCCATGATCGTGACACTGAGGGCAGCGATCGTGGCCTGCGTGATAGTTATTTGGACAGCAGGCCCGACTTGAGTTTTCCTAGGATTTTTCAGAGCTTTTGGACCCAAAAAAGACCCTAGGGTTGTCCTAATTAGAAATACTATATAAGACTTAAGGATGTAACCCTAATGGAGTTTCTACATTCCGGAACTTTTGGAAAGTTCAAGATAGAGAGAAAAGAAAAGAGTGAGAGAAGAAGAAAAGGAAGAAGAAGTGGGTCCTGACGTTGTTGCTTCCCAGATTAGTTTGTATATTTAGTCCAAGGTGCTTAGACACAGATTTCACAAGTTAATAAGTTAAAACAACTTGAGGGATTGTCTTTGAAGTTAAATTCGATTTGTTAAGTCTAATAGCATTGCCTCATTATCGCATTTGCTTGTTTTGTGTTTTTGTTATTAATTTTTATTTGTTTGTTTTTGTTTGCTTGAGGACGAGCAAACATTTAAGTGTGGGGATGTTGATAGGTGTAGATTGGTAGTTTAGTGTGTGTTTAGCTGTTAATTTGATTGTTTAATGTGTTTTTAGGTTAGAATTGTGTTCGTTAGTAAATATTAGTGTTTTAAGTGTTTTGTGGGTTAGAACATGATGTTGAGCTTCAATTTTATATTAATGAGATGTCTTGATGTGTTTGTTAGTGTTTGATAGCAATTGGAGAAGACTCGGGAAGTAACCCAAGGCCACAATTGTGACAAATATGTCATGATTGTGACAAAAGCAAGAACAAGGAGCACGATCATAGGGAATATGCAACGATTGTGACAAAAGCTAATGTAGGGAGCCACGATCATGTCGTTATAGGCCACGATTTTGACAAAAGAAAAAACTCCTGGCCACGATCGTGCCACTGAGGGCAGCGATCATGGCCTGCGTGAAAGATACATGGACAGCAATCTCGACTTAAGTTTTCGAAAGATTTTTTAGAGCTTTTGGACCCCAAAAAGACCCTGGGGTTGTCCTAATTGGAAATAATATATAAGAATTAAGGATGTAAGCCTAATGGAGCTTCTACAGGCTGGCACGTTTGGAAAGTTTAAGAGAGAGAAAAGAAGAGAGAGAGAGAAGAGGAAGAGGATGAAGAAGCAGGTCCTGACACTGCTACTTCCCAGATTGGTTTGTATATTTAGTCCGAGGGAGTTAGACACAGATTTCACAAATTAATAAGTTAAAACAACTTGAGGGATTATGTTTGAAGTTAAATTCGATTCGTTAAGTCTAATAACATTGCCTTATTATCGCATTTGAATGTTTTGTGTTATGGTTGTTGATGTTTGTTTGTTTGTTTTTGTTTGCTTGAGGACAAGGAAACGTTTAAGTGCGGGGATGTTGATAGGTGTAGATTGGTAGTTTAGTATGTGTTTAGCTATTAATTTGATTGTTTAATGCGTGTTTAGATTAGAATTGTGTTTGTTAGTAAATATTAGTGTTTTCTTTGTTTTGTGGGTTGGAACAAGATGTTAAGCTTCAATTTTATATTTATGAGGTGTCTTGATATGTTTGTTAGTGTTTCAGAGCAATTGGAGAAGACTCGGGAAATAACCCATGGCCACGATCGTGACAAAAGCAAGAGCAAGGAGCCACAATCGTGGGGAATATGCCACAATCGTAACTGAAGCTGATGCAGGGAGCCACAATCGGGTCATTATGGGCAACGATTCTGCCACTGAGGGCAGAGATCCTGGCCTGCATGATAGATACGTGGACAACAGTCTCGACTTAAATTTTTTAAGGATTTTTCAGACCTTTTGGACCCGAAAAAATACCCTAGTTTGTCCTAATTGGAAATACTATATAAAACTTAAGGATGTAACCCTAATGGAGATTTTAAATTTTGGCACTTTTGGAAAGTTCAAGAGAGAGAAAAGAAGAGAGAGAGAGAGAAGACGAAGAGGAAGAACAAGCAGGTCCAGATGTTGTTGCTTCCCGGACTAGTTTGCATATTTAGTCCAAGCTACCTAGACACAAATTTCACAAGTTAATAATTTAAAACAATTTGAGGAATTATCTTTGAAGTTAAATTCGATTCGTTAAGTCTAATAGCATTGCCTCATTATCGCATTTGAGTGTCTTGTGTTTTGGTTGTTGATGTTTGTTTGTTGTTTTTGTTTGCTTGAGGACAAGCAAACATTTAAGTGTGGGGATGTTGATAGGTGTAAATTGGTAGTTTAATGTGTATTTAACTGTTAATTTAATTGTTTAATGGTTGTTTAGGTTAGACTTGTGTTGGTTAGTAAATATTAGTATTTTAAGTGTTTTGTGGATTGGAATATGATGTTGAGCTTCAATTTTATATTTATGAGGTGTCTTGATGTGTTTCAGAGCAATTGGACAAGGCTCGGGAAATAACTCATGGCCACAATCATGGCAAATATGTCATGATCATGATAGAAGCAAGAGCAAGGAGCACAATCGTGGGGATTTTGCAACGATCGTGATAGAATCTGATGCAGGGAGCCACCATTATGTCGTTATGGGCCACGATCGTGACAAAAGCAAGAACTCTCAGCCACGATCGTGACAGAAGTAAGAACTCCCAGACACCATCGTGCCATTGAGGGCAGCGATCGTGGCTTGTGTAACAGATACGTGGACAACAATCTCGACTTGAGTTTTTAAAGGATTTTGGGACCTTTTGGACCCGAAAAAGACCTTAGGGTTGATCTAATTGGAAATACTATATAAGACTTAAGGATGTAACCCTAATGGAGTTTCTACATTCTGGCACGTTTGGAAAGTTCAAGAGAGAGAGAAAAGAAGAAAGAGAGCAGAAGAAGAAGCGGGCCCCGATGCTGCTGCTTCCTGGATTGATTTGTAAATTTAGTCCAAGGTACTTAGACATAGATTTCACAAGTTAATAAGTTAAACAACTTAAGAGATTGTGTTTGAAGTTAAATTCAATTCGTTAAGTCTAATAGCATTGCCTCATTATCGCATTTGCATGTTATGTGTTTTGGTTGTTGATGTTTGTTTGTTTGTTTGTTTTTGTTTACTTGAGGACAAGAAAATGTTTAAGTGTGGGGATGTTAACAGGTGTAGATTGGTATTTTAGTGTGTGTTTAGCTATTAATTTGATTGTTTAATGCATGTTTAGGTTAGAATTGTGTTAGTTAGTAAATATTAGTGTTTTAAGTGTTTTGTGGGTTGGAACATGATGTTGAGCTTCAATTTTATATTTATGAGGTATCTTGATATGTTTGTTAGTATTTCAGACCAATTAGAGAAGACTCGGGAAATAACCCAAGGCCACGATCGTGGTAAATACGTCATTATTATGACAGAAGCAAGACTCACCACGATCGTGAAAAAAGCTGATACAGGGAGCCACGATCGTGTTGTTATAGGTCACAATCATGACAGAAGAAAAAACTCCTAATCACGAACGTGCCACTGAGGGCAGCGATCGTGGCCTGTGTTATAGATACGTGGAAAGCAGTCCCGATTTAAGTTTTCGAAGGATTTTTAGACCTTTTGGACCCAGAAAAGAGCCTAGGGTTGTCCTAATTAGAATTATTATATAAAACTTAAAGATGTAACCCTAATGGAGCTTCTACATTCTGGAACGTTTGGAAAGCTCAAGAAAGAGAGAAAGAGAGAAAGAAGAGGAAGAAGAAGTGGGTCTCGATGCTACTGCTTCCCGGATTAGGTGGTCTCCCAATGCTGTTGCTTCCCAGATTAGGTGGTCTCCTGACGCTGCTTTCTGCTTAGATTGTCCGATCTAAGTTCTATTTCCTTTCCATTTCATTTTTGTTCATTTAATGTATAAGATTGAAATGGATTGTATAATGATGGGTTTTGGATTGTCGATGATGTTCTAACTCTTCCTTCAGGATTTTATTTTGATTTAATGTTAATATAGTTTATTTTGTGTTTTATTGATTAGGTGTTGTGATTAACTTCAATTTTTTCATAATTCGGTAACAAACCGAGAGGGTGAGCTGCATAAAAATGATTGGATTGGGTTAACGAGAGTTAGGCGATCCAATAGACTACGTAGTTAATCATATCGGTTTTCTTGCGGAGAGAGATCCCCTGTGAGACCCAATAGTTTAGTTGAGAGCTTCCGATCTAATTTTAAGTATGGATCTTTTGTAAATTGAGAGATTTTAAATTCCATAATTAGGGTTAATGATTTAAAGCGCGAGATTATAACTCGAGAGAAAGTAATTCCCCCTACGATTGTCTAGAGCCGATATCCCAATAACACATAATTGGCTAGGTTAGCATTAATGATAGGTAGAATCCCCTTTTGTCATAACTTAGTAATTTCTCTTGACTAATTTCCATAGTGACCTTTTGTATTGCTTAATTTCAATTCCTGTTTTGTGTTAATTTCTTAAGTTAATTTCCCAGGCTATACATGCTGCTCTCTCAGCCTCTGAGCTGATAGATATAGGTGTTGGTAGCCTATCCTTGACTATGTTGATATTTGTCATCTCCATAGCAAATTCCTCATCATGCTTCTGTTTCTTAAAATTGAAACCCAGTGAGGTTTTCAATTATAACACTATTATTATTTATAGAGAAGGTGACTATAAAATTGATAATATAAATGATCAACACACATGTTGGATAATATCACTACTCAAATCCATAAAATATTTTCTATACTAAGCATCTTATCACATATATCATGAAACATGCGTGGGCTGAATTCATAATACGAGAAAATAAGACATTGACATAAGAGCGATCAGAGTATACACCATTCAATTTTATGATTTTACCACCTGTGGGCAGAAAAAATCACTTAAATAATGACTTTCATCCATCTTATGCCTTTATACACATCTCAAATTCTCATATAAGGCTAACACCAACGGGCAGAATAGCCAAACACAAGACCAGAGACATCTGCAAACTTGCAAACAGAGCAATTCAAATACTAACTTGAAAGGCTACTATGGTGACTACATTCTCATTAGCAACCAAATGATCCAAAATACAAGGGACATACTTGTATATTATCCTCACATTCTTTATATGAACATAAAATATATGACAACTTACGATTCATAAATGTCAAATCCTCATTATCACATATCAACGTTAAAAGCATTATTAACAAACTTTATTTGAGAATTCATCATAAAGAAAGTCTCAATTAGGTTAATGATCATCCAAAACTAAATAACAAATGCACCATATGAGATACCAAAGCCAGAAGCATATGGGCGAGTGCAAAGCATGCTCAACACTTTTAAAAACGCAAGCTGCAATATATGGCATGTGTTAAGCATGTGCCTAATGTGCAACAACTCTGTTTAAACTTTGTTTAAATCCATACAATGATGGAACTAATTGTATTAATGAAAAAAGCCAAAAAAAACTTATTTTGCTATCCATTGAACGATGAATAAATTGTTGAACCTCTTGAACAAGCTTCTCAACGTATAAGCAAACTCTTGAAACTTTTGAATCAACTTTAACGAAAGTTTTATATCCCTATGTCATTAACATTTTTCTACACCTTTCTTAATGGGTGAGTCTCTCAACGAATAAGAGAAACTGAATATCCTTGAACTTACTTGTGTAGGTAGCAAGAGACCTTAACATCTATTTATAGTAACTTTATTAGGTCTCTCCATCACAAGTCTAATAAATAATTGGTCGATACTGATTAAGGCTCATTTCTCTCATTGAACTTCAGTTCATTTAATCAAATTTTTTATTGGACTTATTTACTATTTTTAATCTGGATCAAATTTAATTTTCTTAAACTTAATTTATAAAATTTATAATTAATAATTGTCCAATAAAAAATTAATAACAGTAGTTAGCATCATGTTCTCACTCTTAACTCATGTGCGGTCTCTACTATCTGGTTGTTTGATTTCTTCATGTCACTAATTTAAGGCCTTTTCTGTTATTTGACACTCTAGCGAGTAGATTTGAGAAAATCATACTTAAAGATTGTAAGAGGGAAAAATAAAGATCTAAGAAGAATTGGAAAGAAGTGATCAAGAATGATATGACTCTGTTGCAACTTACTAAGAATATAACCTGTAATTGAAAATTTTGGCGTATTAAAATATGGATAAAGAATATCACGTGGAGAGAACTTTCTCGTTTTCTTAAGTCTTTTAAACATTTTTTTATTCTTTTATTTTATAGTTAGTCGTAATATTTTGATTACGTAGTACTTCCCTTCTAATTATTTAGCGTAAGTAGATTCTTACTCACTCTAATTATTTTCTTGCAATGACTAGTTTGATTTATTCTTGTATTTGTTTTTTTATTTATGTATTTATTTACGTACGGTTAATCTTTACTATATTCTATAGCACTGCATATATATATATATATATATATATTGCATTATATATTTTTATATTTTTATTTATACATATTTATTTATATTTTATACTATTATTATTTTATATTATCAAAAACAATCTGTTCTCAAATTCTGTATTTTAGCGAGCACTCGGTGGTCGTGGTGCTGTTTTAATGCTGTTGTTGTGTTAATTGTTTGTTTGCGCACTTAACATTTCCTATTTTAATACTCTTCAACTTTTCAAGAAGGAAATCGGAGAAGAAGAAACAAAGGAGCATACAACAAGAGCCAACCGCAACAAATGGCTGATCAAGACTGTACTTACATCAATCGAATCCTTGAACCTTCCTTCTTTGTTCTGTTAAATACTTTATACTGTGCCATGTACTTTCGTTAGAAGGAAGTTTCAATTTTAGCTAAATGAAAACTAGAAAAGAAACAAAAATGGAGAAAAAACTTATCAATTGTGTTAACAGCTTTTGTAGTTGAATTCAGTAAGAATCAGGACCCCATCATCATCGTCCTTCTCCACTTCCTCATCAAACCAACTGCTTCTTCCGTGAAAATGTTGTCTTCAAGTGCATTTAGGTCCCACGTATTCCACGTGTACCGCCCGACAGCTCGAACCTGCCCATCTTGGTCGCAAGAACCATATTCCTATAAATACGGCCCTTCTCATCACCTCCTCAACCAAACAACCAACGCATTAACTATGGAAGCCCAGGTGACCGATGTGGGGAAGCTACGCTCCGATTTCATACAAGTCCTTCGTTGTAGGCGGTCCCCTGAAGGTTAACTGAATTTTCAGTCTTGAATATAAGATTCTTTGTCTTCATGTTTGTGTATGATTACTGTTTGGTTTTCAGTTGCATTGTCTGTGGAGGCTGCAAAACCAGTGACTAATCCCTTCTTCCAGGATGACACTGGCCCCACCAATTTCAGTGAGGTTACGTGTTTCAATTTTCTTTCCTGTTTAATTTCATTTGTGAACTAACGTTAAATAGTGAGCAGGCTATGAAATCTTGTCCAAAGGTAGAGATAAAGAATTTTAAGGATGTAGTGAAGGAGGAGAATCTCTATCTCGCGACTGAGGTATTTGACTGATTGGTTCAGAATTACGCCATAGCATTAAATTCGTGATTTTTTGCGACCAAGTCATGTGGGTGCTTTTATAGGCAGGAGAACAAGGAAGATTGCCGTTGTTGATTTTGAGCATGAAAGATTGGACAGAAAGGCGACCTGCTATTGTCTTTCTCCACAGCACGAATAAGTGCAAAGAGTGGTTGCGCCCATTGCTTGAGGTTCTGTCCTTTTGATGATTAAAAGTCTCAACTTTGTAGGGGATAAGACATCATGCTTGTTTTGCTCTCCGTAGGCATATGCTTCTCGTGGATATGTAGCAATCGGCGTTGACTCTCGATACCATGGAGAGCGTGCCGGCAATAAGACTACCTACCGAGATGTGAGCCAATCTGTTAAAAATCTAGCTGTTGAATGACACAGAAAAGTGACTAGTTACAAAGTGATTGACTTTGAGGTGCTGTCTTCTGTTTAAAAAATGGACACTAAGGATTTTTTTGGCATATATTTGCAGGCTCTTATTTCTTCATGGAAAACAGGTGATAGAATGCCATTCATATATGACACGGTGACTGCCTGATCTCCTTTTTTTCATTCATTCATTGTCTTTGGATGCTGACATTTTTATAGAGTTCACACATAGAGTTGTGATGATATTCTTATGAGATAGTCTTCTGGTCTATTGAGACTTAAGATATGAGAGTTATGATGATGCTTATATCTATAAAACAATTTAATTTTGATTTTGATCTTTGTTAGTCAGACTCCTAAAGTTTTATGACTGCAGGTCTGGGATTTGATAAAACTAGCAGATTATCTTACACAGAGAGAAGATGTTGATGCTAACAGAATAGGAATTACTGGCGAATCACTAGGAGGTCAATTATTTCAACTATGAAACGATCATCAGTAGACTGCCATTGTTGATACTTCTTCACCCTTTGTGTATCATTATTTGATGCAGGGATGCATGCATGGTTTGCTGCTTTTGCTGACACCAGATACACAGTGGCTGTCCCTATAATTGGTGTGCAGGTTGGTCCAGTAAACTAGCTAAGCTTGTTGAGGAATTAGCTTCTTTACATCTAATAATATTCTAAAATTTATTAAATGAAATTTTAGGGATTTCGATGGGCAATAGATAATGACATGTGGCAGGGACGGGTGGATAGTATTCGGCCTCTGTTTGAAGGTATGCAGGCCAAAAAATGCAAGCAGAAGTTTTTGATCTAGATTTACTGAGGCACCACGTCCATTACAATACCAGTAGCAGCTTTCTCCAATGTATTTTAAAGCATCAACTATGAAACTTAATGTCCTTCAACATATTCATGTGGAGAATAATTAATGAACCAGTAACCGGTCAAGAAAATTTTTTTCTGCCTTAAGCATCACGACAAGCACAGGGATGTAAGAATTTGCTTCTTGTAGCTTACTTATTTGACAATTGTGTTTCAACTAGAGCTCTTGTGACCATTACGTTTTTTAATTACTTGATTTTGGTTGCAGAAGCTCGATTGGGTTTAGGAAAAAGTGCAATTGATAAAGAAGTGGTGGAGAAGGTTGGTGCCGTTTTTTAAATACTTTTAACTCTGTTATTCTTTCAGGATCATTTCTCTTTGGCCAGCTAAGTAGTGGGTTGTCTGATTGACATTTCACGATTTTTTGTTCGTTATCACTTGCCCTTAACTTCAAGTGCTTACTTGTTTTTGTTTTGTTGTCTTATACCAAACTATGTGTTGACATTTTGTCCATATTAGTCTTGCATTTTCTTGAGAGAACTTCCTATAAGGAGACTACTTCTCTCATGGATAAGGAATTTTAATCATTTCTGTTTACTTTTGTCTGATTAGGTCTGGGATAAGATTGCGCCTGGTCTGGCCAGTAGGTTTGATTCGCCATATACAATTCCAGCCATTGCACAACGTCCACTATTGATTCTTAATGGTACATTTATATACCTTGTTCAGAAGCTATGATCAATTTTAGATTTTACATTTATCTAGAGTTGAATAGTTGAATTCACATAAGGTTCTAAAGTATGGGTGCTCAGCTGCATTATATAGTCTTTTTAGATTCTTTTTAGATTAATCCTCATGCATACTATTTCATCCTTTCTTGCTTAGAAGCAGTCGCTTAGTCCTTTTCAGTATTACATGAAACGACATATCTAGTCTCAGCGCATAGTCTTGGTAGCTTTCTGAATATAGTTTGACTACATACTGTCCCTTAGATCAAGTTTTTTCTGCTTTGATGTTCATATGAAGTCAAATACATTTTGTATTTGAAATACAGGTGCAGAAGATCCTCGTTGCCCTCTCGCTGGCTTAAAAGTTCCTGTATCAAGAGGAAAAATGTCCTATGAAGAAGCTCACAGTCAAGAAAAGTTTGAGGTATGAACCTTACTAGCTCTTGAAATTTGAACTGTTCATTGTTTTTATTTGCTATCCTTTTTGGGTAGATATAGGGCAATGGATACACATGTTGTTCCGTTTTTACTCCTATTGTTTGATACCCATTAATAAGTGGTAAGACATAGAACAGTAGATAGTCATCGCGTTTGGAGCATGCATGACACGTGCATTTGATAGTCATAATACTGACGTTCCATTATATACATATAGTTTATTGCACACCCTGGAATTGGACATCAAATGACGTCTCTTATGGTGAAGGAAGCGAGTGATTGGTTTGATAAACACCTCCAGAAATAATTGCTGTTGACCACATGTTTGCATCTCTGGGAAATTATCATCAGAATAGAATTTTCTATTTTACCTTTCCTCTTCATCTGAATAATTTTTGGAGGATGGTGTTAGAAGTTTGTGATGCTTACTTGATTCATTTACTGTCTGCGGAGTGTTGAAGTTTGTGATACTTATTTGGTTCATATACCTAGTTTGTGGTGTCTTATTAGTTATTCAGTCTCTTTGTTTATCCAAAGAGTCGTGTTAATCCTAAGACTCATGTCATTTATGAACCAGTTTCTTCAATGTCCTATATGAGTCTATACATATCAAGTCTTGTAATTTTTCTGATTAAGTAGCATTAATACAATACATCTCTCCAACAAGATTTAGTCTTTCGTGTTGCTAACTTCCTTCTCTTTATGCATACTACTAGCTGGTGTAACTAGCTATAGTTGAAGTATTGTTTTTTCTTTCATATTTTCAACTTGGTATCAAAGCAAGTTTACTCAATTAGTATGGTATGGATTCTAATGATGGACTAAACCAGTTTGGAGCCTGTCTTAGTAATCAACTGGTGCTTGATGTAGAGATCTCCTTTAATAGTTTCATTGTTCTACCTAATATCTAATGGTTGTTATATTATCTTTAAATTTATTAGCAACTTATAAACTTGTATCAACCTTTAATGTTTTGGGTTTTTCTCTTAATTACCCGAAAAATCAATTTCTCAGTTTTAAGGAGTCTAATTAATAAATTTCGTTATAATTGAAACTAATTAGTTCTAATTTTAGAAAATTACTTTTCTAAAATTAATTAAGAATCAATATAATTTTTAATCTTAATCATATTAAGAAAAATAATTATCTTAATTTTGAAATTGAATGTTATTCTTAAAATAATTTTAAAATTATGTTTGGAACTTGGTTAAATTTGGACAATCTTTTCTACCCCAAAGTGTCCTCCAAAAGGATATGAACTACAGAAGGCTAAGATAGAAGGAACTCTAGGCACGCACCTTCTTAGACTTCAATATTTGGAGATTGAGTTGGCAAATTGCAGTCAAGTAACTATGACAATTTCTCAATATTTTCTTGAAGAATTTATGTCCTGGGATTGTACAATTAGCTGCAAAGGAGAAGTTTAGCAATGATAGAACCTAGAGCACATTGGTTTGTGGCATTAATAATGAGTAGCGCTGTCGTTCTTGATTTCTATCCGAGGATGGACGTCTATTGAAGAGTTGATAATCTATAATTAAGAGTCTATAGCCTCTCAAATGGTTGTCACCAATATCTAGAAGTACTTCTCACACTAGAAGCAGTGAAGCGCTACTTTCAAAATCCCAAAAGAAAATTCAGAATTAAAGACTTTATAAGATGAAAACTGATCAACAAAGTTCTGAAAATCAAAAGCAAGGTGATAGCAAGATCATGAAAAGAAGAGTTGAAACCTTAAGAAGATTAAATACCCCAAACGTGGCAAGCTTGGACGCATCATGAAATATATTGCCGATCCAAGATTCATGAAGCTACCAATAGAGTCCCTGGTAGAGAAGACTAAGAAGTTAGAACCTTTTTCATGAATGGGACACGTGTTTTGCCAACTCAGAAGACAACACAAGTAAAGAAGAGAGGGTTCTTGCACTTGTTAAGAAGCAAGTTGAAGCTACGGCTACTGTCAACTTCAAAAAGGACTAGATTGTTGATTCTGGTTGTGGTCATCAGTTAATCGGAGATAGCTCTTTATTTTCTCATCTTGAAGAGCATATTGCTTAAAACATTGCTTCTTTCCATCATGTATTGGACCTCTCCGAAGAAAAATGTGTTGGAATTATACCCATGACTCAATTGTTATGTAATAGATTGAACACCGTAATTTTGTGATTATTAATTTTGGAATTATACCCATGACCCAATTGTTATGTAATAGATTGAACACCTTAATTTTGTGGTTATTAATTTTAATTAATAACATGGAAAATGATTTTATTATCATATTATACTTACTGTTTTTTATTATAATATGATAAGTCATTGATTAAATTTATACACTTGCTATCATAATGAAGATTATGATAATAAAAATTAAGTCTTTAGAGTTTAATCTAAAAGTGTTCTTGATAATAAGATCATCAAATAAGGACTTTAATGATCTGGTTAGATCAATATGTATGTAATATTATCTATTTGATGGATATTAGTAGATCTTATTTACTAAGTTACATATATAGATGATGCACATGGAGATATGATCATTGAACTGACCAAACTGAGAATTCTCAATGGTTAATATTACCTATGAACTGTCAAATATGATATTCTTATAAGGATTTAAATGAATATTTTTCCTTTGACCTAAGATCATCATAGTAATCAATAGGTCACTTATAATATTTTGATGTCGGACACCTAGTGTGTAAAAATAATAGTTAAATGATCATTGGATATAATTAAGTATCTATTTAATTAGTGGTAAGTTAAGATGAGATCCATCGACTCTAAGTAATGTATTTGAGCTTTATGTTGTCAATAATCTTAATAGTTGTTTTAAGACCTTGGCCAGATCGATTGAATGAGTGAGGAAAATGAGTTTTCTAAGTCATTCACCAATTATTAATGATCGACATGTAACATAGTTGGTTATCTAATAAAGTTTGACAGTTTAACTATACCTTAGGATAATTCGGAGTTGTAATGATGAAAGGTAATAATATATTATCCTTAACTAGGTTCCGTCTTTGTAAGGTTGTTACTTCACACTATCCGATCGTTGAGGAGTATTGTTAGACCCCAACTTTAATTAGTAATTAATTGGATTAATTACTACTGGCTTAGTGATGAACCTATGTGGTCACACACTTACAAGTATAATATTTCTTGTTTATGATTATTTAATTTATTATGAGATAATTTATTAAATAATTTATATGACATATTATTATATTTTTTTCTAGCATAAAAATATAATTAATATTAGAAATTCTCTTGTACAAAAATATACGAATAAAATAAAATAGTTTTATTTTATTTTATAAATAATAATTATTATTAAAATAAAATAAATGAATTTTATTTCATTTATAAATAATAATAATTATTTAATTTTAAAAAAACAAGCAAAAGTTGTCAGATGGTATTTGCCTTCGGTGGCTATTGTTTTGGTTTTATATTTAACCAAAACAATAACGAAACGTTGCATGGGTAAAGAATTGTTTCTTACTTGCAAAAGAAACGTTAACAACTTTAAAACAAAAGGAAGATAGCGTGTTGAGGTATATATCATTTTCATCTTCATTTTAGTTCATGAAGAACGTGAATAAACAGTGATGAGGAAAACATACATTTTGTTTTTCGTTATTGTGTACGTGAATTGTTAGGAAAATATGAACAGATCATATACCATAGGATCAATTGTATATGCTTGGGAAAAACAAAACATACATAGTTGATGAGTTGTTATATGCCACCGATTAAAGAACATAGAGATCTCCTTTTTGATAATTTAAAAGCACCAGCGTCGAGAGCCAAAACAAATTACACAGAGTAAGTTATCTATCTTTCGTCTCAAACGTTGTCATAGTCGTGCCTTTATATATCATCTATGAATAACCACCATTAGTGGTTATTCTCGCAAGATGACGTGTAGACCCATCATGGGTGTAAAACGTCATCATCTCCCACTCACACATGATGGGTTTAAGACAAAACTCTGCAGTACTCATACTCGTTCAATAACCAGTGTGACCAGCATACGACGAGAGTACATTGCCATATATCTGTTAGAAGTATATGACATCTCGATTAACAAATTGATCCGGAGACTTTTATGTCCTTGAGCAGACATTGTATGCTATACCCTAGGTCATATCTCGCATTTGCATTTTCCTTTGATCTCATTTAATTTCTTTAAGTTATGACTGTATTCAAGTTCTCTCCTAAAGAGACGATGACCATCTATGAATACTTCTCATGCGAGTCATTGTTCTCAATTAAATGACCTTCCTCTGTTCTCAATTCTCTTTTGAATTAAATTTAATTTTCTTTCCTAGAATTATTCCATAAGATCGCATCTTACATGATCTCTTGGCAATAACCTAAAGTAGCAAACCTTAAATTCAATTCTAAAAAATGAAACAAGAGTCATAAGGGTATATGATGAGGTTCTTCTTAACCTCAAGGGTCTCACACAATGTAAGATGAGATC
>JAOQMQ010000001.1:7997794-8013511 GCA_027563845.1 Erythroxylum subrotundum | reverse complement strand
AGTTACCAAGTTCTTATTACTGTTTTATTATTGTGATGCCATGGGAAGTTTAGTGGTGGTTGTCAGTAGTGGTCTCTAATCATAGGATATGTACCGGAATGACCTACGGGCGTTCCGGTGGGTACTCTATGGTAAGGGGGCTACATTTTCTCTTCTTCTGTGTTTTCCGCGTTTCATTTGTGTTTTCCACTTCTTCTGTGTTTTTCGTGCTTCTTCTGTGTTTTCCACTTCTTCTGTGTTTTTCGCGCTTCTTCTGTGTTTTCCATTTCTTCTGTCTTTTGCCGCTTCTTCTGTCTTTTTACTTCTTCTGTCTTTTGCTGCTTCTTCTGTCCTTTTTGTATCTTCTGTCTTTTTATTTCTTCTGTCTTTTGCCGCTTCTTTTGTCTTTTTTGTATCTTCTGTCTTTTTACTTCTTCTGTCTTTTGCCGCTTCTCCTGGCTTTTTACTTCTCCTGTCTTTTGCTTCTTCTGTGTTTTTGCTTCTTTTGTCTTTTGTCGCTTCTTCTGTCTTTTTACTTCTTCTATCTTTTGCTTCTTCTATGTTTTTGCTGGATATGTGTGTGTGTGTGTGTGTGTGTGTGTGTGTGTGTGTGTATATATATATGCTTAACACACTTATCAAAATAGTTCATTTATTTCTAATATTATTATTATTTGATTGTCACCAAAATTATTAGACGTGAAGTCATCTTGACTTAACAGATTCATTTTCCTTTCAGATTTATTAACCATTTGGTGAATGATGAAGGGTTTGAAGGAGCTATCATCAAAGCTTTAAACTTCCATATTCAAGGCTCTAACTCCTTTATTTGTAATGGTAAACTCATCAAGATGATCAAAGAGGAGCTTAAGATAATTAATTTTTCTAATTACAACAATCCTCAATATGCTAAAAATTATACTAAAGAAATCTGAATAAGATTTAACATTCTTTCTATCTTCACCAATCTAATCTAACATTTACAAAAAGAAGAAAAAGCAAATATTTTAACTTTTACTCATGTTTTGGAAGTCAATTACTCAATGCTCAAACAACAGATATAGTGGCTTATTGATGGTGATATAATCACAAAATTCTTCTATAAATATGTACTTTTTATGAACAACCATAATATTTTAACTTTTTATTTTTCTAAGACCCTTGGTTCTTCTAAGGTCTCTTCTTCATCCTTCAACTACTAAGCTCTTTTATCACTAATAGGATCTTAGCTGCAAATGCAACTACCTTGACCACTCCCTTTAATCCCTCAAATATAGAAAGGGCATTTCTCATCCTTAAACCAAATAAGGCTCCAGGATATAATGAATTTAATACTCTCTTGTTTTACAAATCCCAGCACCTAACTAAACATATGGTGATTAAAATTGTTTTGTATTTCTTCAATAAAAGGATTTGTGTTAAAAGACTTCAATAAAACTTTTACAAGTCTTATCCCTAAGCTACCTAATCCCATTTGATTAAAGGATTTTAGACAAATATTTTACAACAACACTATCTATAAAATCATTTATAAGTTTTTAGCATAAAGGCTCAGGCTGATTCTAAAACCTCCCATTAATATTACTCTAGGAGCCTCTATAAAAGGGTGACAAATAAGAGAGAACATGCTCCTTGCTCATGAATTATTAGGAAACTATAATAAGAAAGGCTCCTTCAAAATTATTTAAATAAAGTGGGTTTTGCAAAGGTCTTCAACTCTAGCAATTAGAATTTCATCATCAATACTTTATGAGTTTTTGGATTCCCTTCAACTTTCATCAAATGGATTGAACAATGTATTACTACAATTTCTTTTAGAATTCTTATTAATAGAGCTCTAAAAAAGCTAACTAGGAGGGCTAAGGGCTTTGTCCTCTTACCTATTCAACTTAAGGATGGAAGTTTTGAAAAGATTGATGAAGTATGTGATAAGTCTTAAAAAGATTGATTAGAAAGGAATTTTAAATTCCAAAATAGATACAAGAAACCTAGAAATATAGCTTTTCTTTTATTGATGATCTCCTCCTTTTAAGGCTAGTGCACATTCTATGTAGGTACTAATGATTACTATTAGTACCTTTAAGGAGCTATCTGAATTAGCCATAAATAAAGATAATAGTCTTATCTTTCTGTATTCTACTACTGCTCATCTTTCTGAATAGATCTCTAACCTAACTAGACTCTACATAAAACAAATTTCATTTACTTATCTCATAGTACCTATCTCGTATAAGAGACCATCTTACATGGAGTTTATGCCTTTTAATTGTTAGAATCTAGAAGAGAATAAAAAGTTGGTGCAATAAATTCTTTACTTTTGCTGTTAGGGTCCAACTAATTAAGTTAATGTTAAACTCCTTACATATATACTAACCAACTAATATTACTTTCCTTGCCAACTTGATTAAATCTATTGAAAAGCTTTTTAAATGCTTCATTTGTATTGGAAATACAAATGGTGCTTATGTAGCTAACGTCTTATGGAAAACAATATGCTTACCTAAAGATAAAGGAGGGCTTGGAGTTGTGCCCTTGAAGTTGAGTAATAGAACACTAATGATTAAAAGAATTTGGAGCATTCTGTTAAATAAAGAATCCCTCTGGTTTAAGTGGATTTACTCAAATTATTTAAGACATGAGAACTTTTGGTCCTACACTCCTAAATATGATGCTTCTTGGACCATATTACATATCTTTACATTGAGACTCTAAACAAGAATGATATTTCAACATAAGCTTAGAGGCGAATCCCTCACCAACTTTTTGTAAGGTTTCGGTCATGCATCTCATACATAATATATATCAAATATACGCAATAGAAAATAAAACGAAAACTCAAAAACTAGATCTACTCATACATATAGATATAGAAAATAAAACATGAAATGTAATATGTTTACATACCTTTCCGACGATCTCCTTAGTTCTTTAATCTTCTCCGCGTTAGGTTATCATAAACCACAATGATCAACGTAGACTGTCTCTAATGAAAGTCCACACGAAGATAGAAGGATGAAACCTCACTAGAAGATGGCTAGAATTTTTGTTTGTGCTAGCAAAGACAAGAACTCTTGTGAGCGTTAGAGAGAAAGAGTGTGTGTGTACGAAAGAACCTTTTTTTTCTTGTGTCTTATACAAGATGCATGAAAATGATGATTATTTTCTGTCCTCTTTGGCCTCCCATAACTCCCATCACTAATGGAGAGTTATGGGAAGTTAATGGTCATGAATATCATGCATTAATGGAAGTTATAGGAAGTTAATGACCATGAATAGCATGCATTAATGGAAGTTTTGGGAAGTTAATGACCAAATTGGCAACCAACAACATTTGTTTCTAATCCATTACATGCAACGCTTTTCTACCACAATCACATCACGATACAATCCCGAAACACTCTCTCATATTTTGAATCACCATTCAAGACCATTTTACTCGTCCTTCGAATATTCTATATGTGTGACCCATTAGGTTCCTGGTTATGTTGGCTACTTAAATTAACACATAATTCAAGTAAGTTAATAGCGGTATCTAGCAACGCATCATGACCCCAAATTGACCGAAAAATCAGCAGTTTGATTATGAACCCTTCCATACGCAATGTTGCCATACAATTCGTCCTTTCACCATCTATACCCCACTTGGTTTAGAGTATGGTCAAATTGACAACTCCCACTAAATAGACTACGTCACATCTAGTTCAAGTGATATTAGATCTTGTCCTGAAGATCTCATTACACTATGTATCATTGATGACTCTCTTTATGAAACATATCTGCTCTGGCTAGAGACTCCTGAGTAATGACCCTGATAAGAGGTCGTTGGAATCATCTCCTTCTATCAAGAGTGGTGAATCCTTTATTGGCTACTCAGTTACCTCTGAATACCTCAAGCTGTACCCAATCACCACCCTATGAGTAACCCCTTAAAGGCACCGATGAATGGAATCAAAGCACAGGATCAATATCCAAGATATCCTTGAGCACCTCAAGTCAAAGGATACTTGCACCATTGTTATGATGAGACTATCATTGACACTGGAACAGAATATTCATATGATTGTCTCATAGTAGGTCAATCTAATATACTTACTACCCTTAGGAAGCATCCACATGTTAACTCTAAACAACTCATGTCTGCACCTTATAAGATTTACTGCTTAATCCAATCAAGGAATATAACATGTGCTAGTCTATCCGGATTAATGATATCCCATATCATTAACCCTATATCTAGGGAAAGTTTAGATACTAACATAATTACACATGATAGAAATCTCATTATCATAATCTCATCTTGATTTCCTCCATGCTATGTTTTGGATCAAGGACTTCATTAAATCAATTTAAGATCAACATCAAATCCATAAATGTATAAACATCGAAATAATGAAAAATGCCTTTATTAATTATAAAATGATTTGTACAATAAGTGCTAAAGGTGATTGCCTTTAGAGCACTTCTCTAGCAAACTCCCACTTACACTAAAGCCAATCGCCTTGATATCTAATACCATAGGCATGTACATGTGACATAAAACTCTTTTAGGAAATAGGCTTAGTCAACAGATCAGTTATATTTTGATTATTAGGAACTCTCTCTATCTTGACATCATTTTTACCAATAATTTCTCTAATTAAATAGTAACGCCTGAGTACATGTTTGGACTTCTAATGAGACCTCAGTTCCTTCATCTGTGCTATAGCCCCATTGTTGTCACAATACAATTGCACTGGGTCAGTGATGCTCGGAACCACACTAAGTTCTATGATGAACTTCTTAATCCAAACCGCTTCCTTTGCCGCTTTTGAAGTTGCAATATACTCCGCCTCTATCGTCAAATCTGTAGTCATATATTATTTGGAACTTTTCCAACTGACTGCACCATCATTAAGTGTGAATACATATTTGGACTGAGATCTAGAGGCATCCCTATTGGATTGGAAAATGGCGTTAGTATACCCGCTTACCACAAGATCACCTTCATCATATACTAAGAATACATCCTTAGTTCTTCTTAAGTACTTAAGGATATTCTCGATAGTCACCCAATGACCCTCACCAGGGTCCGACTAGTATTTGCTCGTAACACTTAGAGCATACGATACATCGGGTCTAGTATATAATATAACGTACATGATTGATCCTATAGCCGAAGCATAAGGAATCAAACTCATATAAGTCCTCTCATTTTGTGTCGTTGGACATAGATTTAGAGAGTGTAATCCTATGTACCATGGGAAGATAATCCCTCTTGGACTACTCCATGCTAAACTTCTTTAGCATCTTGTCTTTGTATGTAGAATGAGAAAGACCAAGCAACCTTTTAGATCTATCTCTATAGATCCTTATCCCCAAAATATAAGTTGCTCCAAGATCTTTCATAGAGAAGTTCTTAGCTAACAAAATTTTCATTGATTGCAAAGCAGAGACATCATTTCCTATTAGCAATATGTCATCTACATATAGTATAAGGAACACAATTGTACTCCCACTAGCCTTCTTAGACACACAAGGCTCATCCGGATTTTGTGAGAAACCAAACTTTTTTATTGTCTCATCAAATCGGATATTCCAACTCCTGGATGCTGGCTTCAATTCATAAATAGATTTCTGAAGCTTGCATACCTTTTCTCCATTCATGGATATGAAACCATTAGGTTATGTCATATACATATCCTCGGTTAGTTTCCATTAAGGAAAGCCATCTTCACATCCATTTTCTATATCTCATAATCATAATGAGCGGCAATGGTTAGGAGTATCCTAAAGGATTTAAGCATAGCTACTGGGTTAAACGTTTCGTCATATTCAACACCTTGCCTCTGACGATAACCTTTAGCTACAAGCCTAGCTTTATAGGTAACTACATTATCCTCTATGTTTGTTTTCTTCTTGAAAACTCATTTGCACCCTATAGGTTTTATCCCTTCAAGTAGGTCAACCAAATTCCATACTTGGTTTTTATACATGGAATCCATTTCGTATTTCATAGCTTGAAGTCATTTGTCAGATTTTGAACTCTTCAGAACCTCCTTATAGGTAATAGGCTCATCATCTTCGATGAGCAATATGCCATTAAGTTCACTTATGAGAAATCTGTATCTCTCAAGAACATGATGTATCCTACCTGACCAATGAACTTTTTGTGTGTCAGAAGGTTGAACTATTGTTTCATCTTTATGAACAGCAGTCTCGGGTCCAGGTAGTTAATCTGCGTTTGTTTGAGCATCTTGAACTTCCACAAGTTCAATTTTGCTCCCACTGTCTTCTCTTAGAAGAAACTCTTCCTTTAAAAAGAAAGCATTTTTTGAAACAAACACCTTTTGTTCTGAAACATGGTAGAACTGATATTCTATAGTTTCCTTAGGATATCCTATAAACAGACACTTGTCAGATTTAGCTTCAAGCTTATCTGACTGAATTTGCTTCACATAAGCAGGATAACCCCAAACTTTCATATGAGAAAGATAAGGTTTCTTATTAGTCCATATCTCATATGGAGCAACATCAACTAACTTGGATGGGACTCTGTTTAATACATAAACAGAAGTTTTGAGTGCATACCCCTAAAAGGATTTTGGTAAATTCGCTAAACCCATCACAAACCTCACCATGTCTAATAAGGTTCGGTTTATGTTGTGGCATGTAAGGTGGAGTCCACTAGGACAATATTCCATTATCCCTAAGATAATCCAAAAACTCTTGGCTTAATTATTCACCACCTCAATCCGATCGAAGTGATTTAATACTTCTCCTAAGTTGTTTCTTAACTTCATTTCTGAATCTTTGAACCTTTCAAAGGCTTCAGACTTGTATCTCTTAAGATACACATACCCATATCGAGAATGATCATCGATAAAGGTAATGAAGTATACGAAACCACCTTTGACATGTATGGACATCGGACCATATACATCAGCATGTATTAGGTCTAAAAGTCATCATATGCCTTCTTCTGCTTCAAGGACTCCAGATAGGCCTTACAGTTTCTCTTCCAGTGGCCATCATTGCCACAGTGGGAGCAAGTTCCCTTCGAAATAGTCTTTTTTGCTTTTTTGACACCTCCCTTAGGCCCTGCGTACTTCTTTTTCTTTTGGCTCTTTTTTTTAAACCAGAAGAGTCCACCAGCATCACAACCTTGTCCTTGCGAATAGACGGCTCAACTGCCTTGAGCATGTTGACCAGCTCGGGAATTGTGCTGGATATATTGTTCATCCGATAGTTAAGCACAAATTATGAGTAACTATCGGTTAAAGCTATCAGAATTAAGTCAATACTTAATTCATGATCCAAAAGAAAACCCAAGGAGGCCAACCGCTCAATGTAGCCATTCCTCTTAAGTGCGTACTGCACTGGAAATATCTCCTCAACCATCTTAGATCAGAAGAGCAATCGTGAAGTCTTGAACCTTTCGGACCTTACTTGCTCATCAAAGAGCTCCCTATGATGATAGACTATGGTGAGCATCCATTACCTCATGCTGCTTTTACAGCTCCGGTGACATAGTGGCTAGTATAATACAACTAGCCATCTCACTATCATCGAGATGCTTCCTATATGCCCTCCAATCATCATTAGAAGCATCAGCAGCAGGGGGGATCGGGAAGTGGTTCTTCCAAGACATAACCAAGCTTCTCAGACTTGAGAACTATTCTCAAGTTCTTGAACCAGTCAAGGAAGTTTGGTCCAATCAACTTGTTAGCTTCCATCAATGATCTTATATTCATACTAGTACTCATGGTGTTGACTCGGGCAATAGCATCCTTTCGTTAAAGAGAGAAAAATTAGAATGTACTGAAATGCATGTCTATAAAGACTTTAATAACACACATTATAGCTCTCACTATTTTTCACGAATTCATAACCCTCAATATAAATCCAAGAGAACTTGTAGAGAAATTAGTGGGTCGATATCCAATATCCCTAAGAATGACCTTAGGTTTACCCAACAAGCCACCTTAGTTTAATCGGTAGGTATCGATCATACCGATTACATCTTTAATGCAACTATAGAATCTAGTGCGATCAATTGTTGACGTGTGCATACTTATTAGGCTATCAACTCTTGACACATGAACATCTAATATACACTACCCAACTTCGCCTATGTCCACGTTGATCTTGGGTTTGCCTAACAAACCAATGCTTCTAGTTAAAATTGACCCATTAATCCGAAAATCCTATTTCCATGGTTCGACCATATCCGTGTAAAGTGAACTTGGGTTTGCCCAACAACCCTAACTTTAAGAGGACTCTGGTTCTTGCCATATTAAAGGAAGGAATTAGTTTTAATATTCTAAGTGAGGGGTCGTCTCATACAACTTAGATGGTTACATATATAAGAGAATATATATATATATATATAACTACATGGCATGATATGAACTACCCAATCAAATTGGGCCTAAGCCTATAACCATCCATCATGCAAGCCCACACATTTTGTTAACCATGCATTCTCTAATGCATATATGTAAACACATCATTTTGGTTATGACATCTTATGGATCCTAATATGAAAGGCCCAATCCAACACTTAGATTTACTATCTTCTTTTTACTAACTTGGCTAAAATTACTATTTTATAATATTTCGTTTGGAATTAATATTAATCTAATTAATATGAATGCCTAATTCCAGAAATTAATTCATAATTAATTTACCTTAAAATAATTATTTGATGTCTAAAATTAAACAACTTCAATTTTGTCACACATACCAATTTTTCTGGCCTTATAAGAAAATCTATTGCTCTACCAAAATTAATTCAAAATTAATTTCAATAATTTCCTAAAATTTTCAGAACATCAAATCATCATTCCAAGCATCTCTAGGTCGTTTCATGATAATCAAAATAATTTAGGAATCACCCAAAAATTATTATGATCACCGAAACACTTATAAGATACCAAAAATGACAAATATGAATTCTAAAATTAATCTAAAAGTCAAATTTCAAGAAAAATCATTTAGGCATCCATCAAACATCAGATTAACAAATTTTTATCACATAAAAATATTTTTAAGGTTCTAGAACTGAAATATAAACATACAAAAACATCAAATAAAACAGATCCTACAATTTTTGGAAAACTGTCCAGATCTAGAAAATTGTTTGATAAAATTATTAAAACATTTTTAATAATTCTTAAAAATTACAGAGTCATAAACATATCCAAAATATGTTCACATAATTTTTCCAGAATCAAATTCCTCGAAAATCATGTGTAACCTCATCAGTTTAGCCAATAGACATCACATGCCTAGCAGAAAGATAAATTTCATGCATGTTCTTGTAAATTCAAATTTAAATATTTTAATCACATTGAAAATATTTTCAATCACACTGAATCATTAACTTACAGTGTATGAACAGATTGGTGAAAGAAAATTGTGAAAACCATTTTTCTATAATTAAATTCAAACAAAACATTATAGGACCCAAAGCTGTCACAACTATGAAAATAGTTTTCACATGTCATGTATGCTACATCTAACAAGGCACAAGATAGCTCTGATACCACTGTAAGGTTCCAATCATGCTTCTCTTACATAATATATATCAAATATAAGCAGAAAAATAAAACAGAACCTCAAAAACCAAATCTACTCATGCATGTCGATATAGAAAACAAAAACATGAAATGTAATATGTTTACATACCTTTCCAACAATCTCCTTCGTTCTTTAATCTTCTCTGCGTTGAGTTGTTGTAAACCACAACAATCAATGTAGACCGTCTCTAACGAAAGTCCACATGAAGATAGAAGGATGAACCTCACTAGGAGATGGCCAGAATTCTTTGTTTGTGCTAGCAAAGAAAAGAACTCTTGTGAGAGTTAGAGAGAAAAAGAGTGTGCGTGTAAGAAATAACTTTTCTTTTTCTTGTGTCTTACACAAGATGCACGAAAATGATGATTATTTTCTGCCTCTTTGGCCTCTCATAACCGCCATCACTAATAGAGAGTTATGTGAAGTTAATGGTCATGAATAACATGCATTAATGGAAGTTATGAGAAGTTAATGACCATGAATAACATGCATTAATAGAAGTTTTGGAAAGTTAATGACCAAATTGGCAACCAACAATACTTGTTTCTAATCCATTTCATACAATGTTTTCTATAACAATCACATCACGATACAATCTCGAAACACTCTCTCATATCTTGAATTAACATTCAAGATCATTTCACTCATCCTTCGAATCTCCTATATGTGTGACCCATTAGGTTCCCGGTTATGTTAGTCACTTGAATTAATATTTAATTCAAGTAAGTTAAGAGTGGTATCTAGCAACGCATCATGACCCTAAATTTACCAGAAAATCAATGGTTTGACTATGACCCTTTCATAAGCAATGTTGTCATGCAATTCGTCCTTTAACCATCTATACCCTAGTTGGTTCAGAGTATGATCAAAGTGTCAACTCTCCACTAGACTGGCTACATCACATCTAGTCCAACTGATACTAGATCTTGTCCTGAGAATCTCATTACACTATGTATCATTGAAGGCTCTCTTCATGACATATATCTACTCTGGCTAGAGACTCCCGAGTAATGACACCAACGAGAGGTCGTGGGTATCATCTCCTTCTATCAGGAGTGGTGAATCCTTTATTGACTACTCAATTACCTCCGAATACCTCAAGTTGTACCCAGTCACACCCTATGAGTAATTCCTGAAAGACACAAATGAATGGAGTCAAAGCAGAGGATCAGTATACAAGACATCCTTGAGCACCTCAAGTCAAAGGATACTTGCATCATTGCTATGATGAGACTATCATTAACATTGGAATATAATATCCATATGATTGTCTCATAGTAGGTCAATCCAATGTACTTACTATCCTTAGTAAGTATCCACATGTTAACTCTAAACAACTCATGTCTGCAGCTTATGAGATCTACTACTTGATCCAATCAAAGAGTATAACATGTGCTAGTCTCTCCGGATTAATGATATCCCATCTCATTAATCATATGACTGGGGAAAGTTTAGATATTAACATAAATTACACATGATAGGAATCTCATTAAAATGATCTCATCATAATTTTCTTCATGCTATGTTTTGTATCAAGGACTTTATTAAATCAATTTAAGATCAACATCAAATCCATAAATATATGAACACCGAAATAATAAAAAATATCTTTATTAATCATAAAATGATTTGTACAATAAGTACTAAAGGTGATTGTCTTTAGAATACTTTTTTAACACTTTTGGTTAGATAATTGGAGCTTGTCGGGCCCTTGAGTGAGACCGATATTTTCTTACAACTTAAGGAATTGATTCCTCCCATTGCCACTATTTGTGAAGTGCTTAAAGATAATAAATTCAATCTTAGTCAAATTACCAAGGACGAGTTAGTGGCTATTGCTAAAAACTACTCTTATGCATCCACCGACAAGGAGTCAATAATACGGACAAATCATCCCATAGCATTTTGACCAATTCCTCTCGCAAGGATCGATCGAGGAACAGAGCTCTTAAAGTGTATCGGCACAAGTTAGTTTGGTTACATCAAGCAATCCCGAAGCTATCTTTCATCCTCTGACTAGCTATCAATAAAAGGCCCTCCATTTCAATAAAATATGGGGGAATAAATCTATATAAAACAATTGCATACTTTGCTCCTCATGGCCCAAATCTTTTGACCATTTATTTTCTCAACGTAGCTATATAGACCGTTCGTGGAGTGAAATCCTCAGGAGATTTCGCTTTACATGCTTACGTACATCCTCATTTGAAATATTGATCCGGATTACTCGAAGAAGAGGAATACTACACCAACTTTAAACTCTTTTTTAGCAGATTGGTATATGAGATTTAGAAAGAAAGAAACCTTTTGATATTCTAAGGAAAATAAAAGCATATGTACTAGGTTCTTTTGGAATTACTTGCACGTATAAGAGAACAACAACTTGCACCGAATTCTGAACTCTCTCAAAATGAAGACTTAATTGGTTTGCGTACTTATGATGCTGGACAAATGGAAGCGTTGGGTTTTAAGAAACCCATTATAGAGGAAATGGAAGCCTAATGTTCCATGATATGAAGCTATGTGAGTCTTGCTAATAGCTTTTCATGTGTACTCTCTCTTTATAATTCTGTCTTTAATGAATTATTTTAATTTCTCAAAAATATTTTCTTGTATCTTGAGATCATAAAATATTTTTAAATTATTAAAATATTAGTTTAAATAGGTAAAATCAAAATAAAAATTAGCAAAGAAAAGAAGTTCGTAGTTTCTCGGACAAGCCTCCGCCACGTGTTTCATTTGGAAAACCGGCCGCTGCTTCCACCACCATACAACTCACATCTTGTTTATGTAATGGGTACATAAAATTCGTTTATTCAATGCTTCATTCATCAAGTCATTAGAAGGATTCTCCTCCATGGTAAACTATCTCCACCATGTCCTTGGATTTGGAGCTAATCTCAAACTATTCCCGTATTCTTCTCCTACGACAAGCGTCAGCAGGCCTTCCAATTGGGTTGCTGCTTCTTCAAGCCAAAGCCAAAGCCAAAGCCAAAGTGTTGGCTCTTCCTCCGTCACTCCTCTTTATGTGCCTGCTCCTCTTACTCGCCACCTTCGAACTCCTCACAGCGGGTAATTTCACTTTTTACTCTTTTCTTTCTCAATTTCCTGTCTGTTTAAAAGAAATCATTCTTTTTTCTCAAATCAGGTACCATTTTGACGGAAGTTCAAGGAAATTTTTTGAAGGTTGGTACTTCAAGGTTTCTATTCCTGAGAGCGGGCAGAGTTTCTGCTTCATGTACTCTGTGGAGAACCCGGCTTTTCAAAAGGACTTGACCCCATTTGAGTTGGCACAGTATGGACCTCGATCAATTGGTGTTGGAGCTCAAATTCTTGGTGCTTATGACAAGTACATATGTCAATACTCTCAACAGTCGCATAATTTTTGGGGAAGTAAGTTTTTCAATCAAGTATCTCAATTCACTTTGGTATGGAGTTATTCAAATCATTTGTATGAATTTAGTTTGTCTTCAATCTCCGACTGATTTGTTCATGCACAGGCAGGCATGAACTGATTTTGGGAAATACTTTTGTGGCTCAGAAAGGCATGCAGCCTCCAAACAAGGAGGTCACTCCCAAGGTTCATATGCATTATTTGAATGTGCACGTTGAATTCATGTTTTTGTTCCTCTTTTGTTTAAAATCACAATTTTTTTGTGTTCATCATTCTTTAGAATTCTGGATTCTTAGTCTGTATAACTCAACAACGCCACTAAGGTGATTATAGAAGTTTGTTTACGTACTTTGCTATCTCTTTTATTTCATTTATTAGATCCAATATTTGTAAGATGAAAATGATAAGGTACAACTAATCCACACTCACTAAAAAAAAAAAGAGAGAGAGAGAAAAGAAAACATGCTTCTAAGGGTAAATGTTTGATTCTAGAAATAAGACCCATATTTTGCAGTCCTTGTTGGGAAAAAAGAGTTTCATAACTAACACTGAATTTTAGTAATAAAGAGTATCATGCTATTCACATATAAAAAGACTACATACACCAAGATGTTCACATATAAGGAAACAATATCAAAATCACGCTTCATTATGGCTTCTTAATTTTGTCTAGTTTATTTTCCTCATGAGTTCTCAACAACATAAAATTGCATATTCTATTGTTTTTCATGTAATAAAGCTTGTTTTATAGTAGCCAATGAGATGATCTCAAATAGGAAGTTGGCTACACTATATTGGTTTTTTTTCACAGAGGTCCACTTCACTTAGATGTAAATTTGGAATTATAGGCATTACTGGTCTCTATGGGCAACGTTACATAGCATGTTGATTGTTGAGAAAGAAAGTTGACTTGGACAATTTAGTCATGCTTTGTTTTAACCCATTTTAATCCAAGAATTATTGCATATTTTTGCTATTCCAAATTAACATATCATTTTTCTGGGCTCTATAAATTACGCTGGCCTTGATCACCTTATGATTGATTAAGTCTATACATTATACTAATCTAATTGGAATATTAATAGAATTTTCTTACACTTCCATGATCATCTTTGTACAGTGGAAACAATTGTGGCAATTTTCATTTTTATTGTTCTTATACAATTGACTATGATGCTATTGTTTTCTTATTTTATTTTGTCTCTATCTATATCTATTAGCTGACTCCTTATGGTTCTTTTCTCGATCCATTATAAGTGTATTAATTATCTATAGCGAACTAAATGGTAAGTTACTTTTTCTTTGTTTGTCTAGGAATTTAATAAAAGAGTTCAAGAAGGCTTCCAAGTCAGCCCATTTTGGCATCAAGGTTTTATTTGTGATGATGGCAGGTAACTTCAATCTTATTTGTTATAGCCATAGTTTTGATGTTGAGATTACCATCCAGAATTCCATTCATAGAGTTGTTGCTAGACATAGTTTCTCCATTAACATTAGTTGTGTTAATATATCCGGGAATGTTTTGGTTTTTGAAAAAAAGATAATAATGATCAAAGGTTGTTGAATTGGCTTAATTAAAAAAAAAAAACTAGTAGTTTTGTTAATTGTATTGGTAATATATTATATTTGTATACTATAGGAAGCTATTTTTATTTACCATGTATTATGTCCTTTTGTATATACAATATGATCATTGTGACTGTGTTAACAACCTATTCACACACTCTAACATGATATTATAGCATAAATCCCTAACTTATTTCCAACCCACTGTTGTTAGAATCACTCTTGGTGTCACCTAAAAAGGTGACCACCACCTGCAATGCTAACCCTTATTTTGCTCAAAAGACTCCCCCTATGTTTGCTTTATTGTGCCCCATCGAGCTTGACTAGAGTCCCAATTGTATCAGTGTGTCTAGGCTCGTAATATTCATCAATAAATTGTACTATCAACACAACTTTTGTTCTCTATTAATCCCTTTTCTCTTTTCTTGGTAAGCTCATCATCGCCCTTATCAAGAGTGTTCTCATGCATCTCTAAAGCATCTCATTAGCTATGTACTTCTTTTTGTTGGCCTTGTCATTAACATAATATGTCACTTGTAAAGCATCTAATCAACTCTACACTTTTTCTAGTTGGCCTTGTCATTGACCTAATGTGTCATTGAAAGTTGCCTTGGTCTTAGTTGCAACCTTTAGCTTCAAAAACTCTTTTCTAGTGCTTATTGCACTATCTCCAACAATAGTGCTGTTGAGTTTATTGTAACTTTGACCAAGATAGTGAGAATCCCTTTATCCAACCATATGCTTCAATTCTTCTCTTGATAGGAAGTACACTTTGGTGCCCAATTTCAAAGAACTTGAAGTTTTGGTGATGTACAACAAGACTTACTGTGTCAAAATTGTTTCCTTATCACCACGAATCCGTTGGCCCGTGGTATTGATGTGTAGCAAGTGTCTCTTACAATAAGCTATGATCCTATGAGATTACTCATACTATTTCAATCACGAAAAGGAAAGAAATAAGAGACAGATAGTTGCCTAGTTTGATGTTGTTCTTATTAACAAGCTTGCTAGGTTGCACAGCTAGGAGGATGAACGAACTAATACTTTGTCAATCTTTTGAGTGTACATGTAGGGTTTTGGTTTCGAACATGTGATGAAAATAGTTGAATCAGTTATCTTATTGTTCACTGTTGAGACTCGTTATAATCAACAGTATAGTAGGAAGAAAAGGGGTGGGCAGATCAGTAATTTAGAGAGTATGTAGGGGTGTGGAGTGAAAATTG
>JAOQMQ010000001.1:7964297-7997694 GCA_027563845.1 Erythroxylum subrotundum | reverse complement strand
TTTGTTCTGTTTTCCTTAGTGTTATTCTGCCATTGTTCTTGTGTTGCTGCTGAGTATTGTGATAGGAACTTGTTAGGATTTTTGGATCCTAACATTCACCATTGTTATTACATATAAGAGTTTGTTAAATTTACAATTACAAATATAACCTTGATAATATATTCTTGAAAGTTATGTATATTATACGTATGATGGATAATCTATAAATTTATCCAAGGACCTTCACATATTGCAAAACTTTGTACTTCAATTTTGATTCTTTTCATGAACTTCAACATGTTCCTTGGTTATGACTCAAACTTTAAATTGAACTAAGGAAAAATTTGTGGCTTGCCTTTTGTTTATTTATACGATGTATTATGTTATGTTGGAAGACTTTAGAATATGGTAAATATCAGAACTACTCTTGGCATATATATTCTAGATTAAATCTTTAGGTTTTTTATTAGTATGAAGCTATTTTAGTGATTAAAGTACCTAAGCTATGGGTTGTGGATAAAAACTAGACCTTATTTATTTGATGTTTGTTGGCTTTTATTAATAGGTCAAATTATGTGGATACTGTGAAATCTGCACGTTGGGAGTATAGCACTCGACCCATTTATGGATGGGGAGATACTGAGTCTAGACAAAAATCTACAGCTGGATGGCTTGCAGCTTTTCCTGTATTTGAACCCCATTGGCAAATATGCATGGCAGGCGGACTTTCAACAGGCATCAACTATTCTCCTTTTAATATCTTTTAGGAATCCTTTTGAATTATTCAGTAAATACTTGTACTTTGTGGTTATAATCATGTTTAAATATTCATTTTTTTGACTTTTGGGTCAATTAGTATTGTTTTGCGAATAGAAAAAGTCAAGGTGGTAAAAAGTAACCCTTAATGAAGATTTTTCACCCTTCATTCTTTCCTCTTTTAGGTTTTACTTATCATTAGGCATTAGAAACACTTTGCTTTGTGCATAACTTTAATCCTTGCAAGATTCTTGATACTTCGTGTTGAGTTGTATATTAGCTGTATACCATTTTAGAAAAGTTGATTTCTTGATATCTTAAAGATTGTGGGATCCTATGAGATTGTCTTCCTTCCCTAGGAGAGTGTGGAATCCTTGGATACTGTTTTCCTTTTGTAGGAGAGTATGGAGTCCTAGGATATTGTTTTCCTATCCTAGGAGAATATGGAGTCCTAGGAGATTGATTCTTTTTCTAGGAGACTGTTTCCTATTTTTCCTCCAACACTAAGATGTGTATAACCATGTAATCCTATATCAATTGTAAGAAGATAATTCTTTTTCCTTCTATTTCTTGTCATGGCCTTATGGTTTTTTCTTGGGAATTTGATATGCAAGATGCATTCTATATATAAGGAGAGTATTTAGGAGTTGATGGTAGCAGTTGATTAGGAAGTTTTCATATGTTCTATAGTAATCTTATTTAGGAAGTCTACTTTTAGTAGGATAATAAGTTAGTAGATTCCTATTATATTTTAGTTTCTAAAGACTATGTATTTAACATATTTAAAGGGGAATATCTAGCCAAGGAGTTTGAAATTAAGGATTTAGGCCAGCTAAGATATTTTCTTAGAATGGAAGTAGCAAGATAAAAAAGAGAATTGTGGTCTCGTAATGGAAGTATATTTTAAATCTCTTAAAGGAGATTGGAATGAGTGGATGCAAGCCTTCATACACTCCTGGAGATGTTAAAGATGGGATTCCAATAGATACAAGGAGGTACCAGATGGAGCGACTGATTTACTTGTCTCATATAAAGCTTGATATTGCCTTTACTGTAAGTATGGTTATTCAGCTTATGCATTCCCCATACGGGGAGTATCTTGAACCTGTATATAGGATCCTTTGATATTTAAAGAGCACTTCTGGAAAAGGGCTTTTTTAAAAAAAATGAAAATAGAGAAATGGAGGTTTATACTAATGCAGACCACGTAGGATCAAGTATTGATAGGAGATTGACTTTGGGTATTGTACATTCCTTTGGGGCAACTTGGTTACATGGAGATATAGAAAACAAGGTGTAGTTGCTAGGACCAGTGTTGATGTATAATTTAGATCAATGATTCAAGGTGTCTGTGAAGTTTTATGGCTACAAGAGTGTTTGGAAGATCTTCAAAGTCTATTTGAGTTTTCGTATGAAATTGTATTGTGATAATAAAGCAGCCATTAGTATTGCCCAAAATTTTGTTCTTCATGATAAGGCAAAACACATTGAAATTAATGAGCACTTTATAAAGGAAAAACTTGAAGCAAGAATAATCTGTAATCCATTCATTCCTATTACGCCACAAGTTGCAGGTATATTCACTAAAGAATTGTTAAGGCAACCATTTGAATTTCAAGTTAGCAATTCGGGCATGATATACATTTTTGCTCCAACTTGAGGGGGAGTGTTGATAAATTAGGGATGTTGATATTTCGTAGATGATGATCCCAATAAAATAGGAATATATAATCTTAGATTCAAGATAAGATAAATCAACGCTTAAATGGTTAGGGTGCTGCAGTTTATTAGGGATTCTATGTCTTTTGGTTGTATTTTTTCGTATTTAAGATGTATCAGTTAAGTGATAAAGGCAGAGAATAAAAAAACCTCAATTTTGGTTTTCTATCTAGTTTTGTCAGTAGGATCTCTTGAGAAGCCCTATGGAGTTGGTTCTTTGGCTCTCTTAATTGAACCTTTATTTTCTTTTTGCATGAATGCTTCAGACAAGTATTATGCCAATACTCCCGATGCCATATACCATGACTTCTCACATTTATTTGATACCTACACCCCATCCTTAGTAATATGAATATTGTAGTAGTAAATGGTTGCTTAGCTATTGTTGTAGTAGCAGGAGATGTATATAATATTACACCTATTCTTCTAAAAAATGTTTTTCATATGCCAAAACTTTTAGCTACCCTTGTGTTTATGCAAAACCTTATACATGAACTTAAATGTTATGCAATTTTTTCTTCTTCTTATTGTGTCTGTTAGGACTAGGACTTGGGGAAGAGGATTTGACTTGCTAAGGAAAGGAACAATCTTTATCATCTTGAATTTTCTAAAAAATCTTAAATTAATTTGTCCGTGTCATTTCTTAGTACTTCAAATAAAGATGTCATTTGAATTTACCATTTACTCCTTGGTCACCCATCTTTTAGAGTTTCAAAAGTTATATTTCCACATTTTTTCAAAGGATTAGATATCTTAACTTTTCATTGTGAAATTTGTGAATTAGCAAATCATACTCGTATATCCTTTCCTATTAGCACTAAAAGTTATCCTCATCCTTTTCATTTGATTCATTGTGATATCAAGCACACAACTACAGGGGGAGTGATTGCACTTCTGATGTATGTTGATGATTTTTATAGATTGTATAGTTTTTACAGGATTTTAAGACTTAATTATATGGATCCTATTTATTTACTTACCTAATTAGTAGTTGAGCAATTTGTATATATCTCTACCTCTATAAAAAATACATCAATTGAAACATCTTTTCTCTCTTTATTTCATGTTATCAAAGCAAAATTTGGCTATTTAAAATTCTTTTTTCTTGTCTCTGTTTCAGTTTTTTCCTGATGAGTAGAACTTTGGAATTTTTTTGTTCTCACCACTAGCACCACAAGGAGTGTTGCTTGCTAATTGACTACTACTCGAACACCAGTCAGCTGAAGTGCTGTTCGTGAGTCTCATGTGCTTTGCATCCTCTCCAATACATCATTGCTCTATTATCGGGTCATCTTTTCTCCAACATTACGTCTCCCCTACTATCACTCTTGTGCATCTAGTTTCCTCAGCACCTCAGTAAGAAAGCTTATTCATACTTTACTCCCCACAATGCCTTGTTAGGATCATATCTTTCTGTTTGCATTTAAGCTTTTTTGTTTGTTCTTGATTTGTTTAGTTATTTTGTTTCTATGGTTGACAAACAAGAATTTAGTTGATTGATTTCATTCATGTGATGTTCAAACTTATAAAACGTAAGTTGAGTGGTCTCAATTATCTAGTTTGGTGGAGGACTGTTCAGATTTACCTTAGAAGTACTTTCAATGACTATCACCTAACTAATGACCCACCATTGGACCATACTCACAAGGAGTGGATACGAGATGATTTTTTATTATACTTTCAACTCCAAAATTCAACGGGGTCTTAAGCATGATTAATCACTACGAGTACGTCAAAGCATTGGTGGATTATTTAGAATTTTTCTATTCGAGAAAAGGAACATTTCTCATATTTATGAAGTGTGTAAGAATTTTTATAGTGCCAAGCAACAGGATCAGTCTCTTCAAACATACTTTATGAATTTCACAGAGACTTATAAAGTATTGAATGTTTTGTTAACCTTTAATTCTGATGTCAAAGTCCAATGAGAATGGGAGCATATGACAGTAATGCATTTTTTGGCTAGTCTTAACTCAGTTTGAGATTATTAACTGTCAATTTCTCTCTGGTACTATTGTCCTCCCTACATGAGGTCTTTACTCAAATACTTTGCATAGATGTTAGTGAATTTGTTACTCCCAATATTCAGCCTCCTGGTGCTCTCATTAATCGGGATAATGGATTTGAAGTTGGGAAGTCATGCCAAAGGAATAATAATAGAGGAGGAGGGACAGATAATTGGGATAATAGGGGTCAAGATGCAAGTTGTTATTGCCACGAGTTAGGCCATACCAGATGCACATGCCAAAAGCTACAAAATAAATCTAAGAAGCTCCATTGAACTCATGTTGCAACTACTATTGCTACACCTAGCTCATTCACCAAGTAGAAAATTACAGTTTTTGCAAATGAGTTTGCTAAATTCACTCGGTATCGGTAGACATTTAAAAATTCATTTCACCTTATCAATACCAGTGTTGACTTAAATAAGACACCTACATGCCTTTTTTCCCCTTCTTCAGAATGGGTCACTAGTTCTAGTACCTTAAATTATATAACAAGTAATTCTAATCTTTTCTCTACTTTTCAAAAACACATAGAGCTTTTCCATGTTACTTTAGTTGATGGATCTACTTCTCTATTCTTGGTTTTGTCATTGCTAATCCTATGCCATTACTTTCTTTGTCTTCTTTCTTGAATCTACTAGGATTTAATTTAATATGTGATTAAATTCACTCGTGCTCTAAATTATTTCTTCTTAATCATTGTCTTTTTCAAGATGTTATATGGAGAAGATTGTTGGTAAAGGACTTGAATTAGCAGGTCTCTATGTTTTAGACCCTTAGGTGCCAAGACCCATTACTTGTTTAGGTGTTCTAACTCCTTTTGAGACATCACTTAATGTAGGACAAATAGAAGAAGTATTAATTAGTAGCCAATAATCACAAAATTAGGACATATAGCTTATATTAGGTTGCTGGAATATCAAATTTCAGGACTGAATTTTGGCTAGAAATACTGAAATTTCAGTTTGGCATAGTTGGAGTTTTAGAGTTTGATTGCTGGAATTTAGGCAAAGAATTTCAGGGTTTAATATAGCTGGAATTTAGGTTTAAGATGGCTAGAATTTAGGTTGAGTAAAGTAGGAAACTATGAATCACTCTGAGGGTCTAAGAATCACTCATAAAAGAAAGCATTATACCTTCTAGTTGAAAACTTAAGTTTGTAAAAGAATTTCAGATTACTTCTCATTGAAGGGTTGAATAGACACTTATTTATAAAGAAATTTTTAGAACCCTTATTCTAGTAAGAACAGGTTCTTAATAAATTTAAATCTTATTCTAATAAAAATTCTGTAAGTCCTAAATAACCAGGATAATGTATATAAAGTAGAATAACTTATTTAACTTATTACTACTACTTATCTAATAAGAAATCCTAGCATTATCTAAATTTGAGCCTTTATCTTTGATGTCAGCTCAATCTCCAATCCTCATCCCACCAAATTAAAACTTGTGATTGTCTTGTCTAATCTTTTCTCTTTTATTTCTTTTATAGACTTTAAATTCTTTTGCATCAATTCTTCCCGGCTTGTCTAACGTCGTCCTCAACGTAAAGTGTGATAAATATTTTTCATATAAGTCTAGATTCAACTTTTGAAATTTAGATTCTAAAATCCAAGTACTGTCAGAAATTGGTCTTCCTTTCCACTTGACAAGAAATTGTTGGTATCCTTTATTTTTGGTGGCTACAATTTGTTTATCAAGAATATCTTCTACCTCCTCTTTAAGATGGGGAATGACTGGTATTCTCACAGTTGCAGTAGGAGATTGTGTATCATCATATCCATCATAAATAGTTAAGTACGCAACATTAAAGATAAGACTATTTCTCATGTCACTTGGTCATTCCAAAACATAAGCATTAGAACTTATCTTCTTGACGATCTTATAAGGTCCAACATTCCATGAATGAAGTTTCTTATATTTCCCTTTCTGAAAACGCTCTGGATGAATCCTAGTCATTACTATATCCCCTCTATTGAATTCCACAATCGATGATGTTGATTAGCATGGTCTTTATAAGACAAATTGTTGGTTATTATCTTTCGTCATATCTCATAAAAAACGTCCCTCGTGTTGTGCAGAACCTTCAGCTTCAATACTAACTTGTGTTGTTTGTGGTGAAGGAACTAGATCATAGGCTTCTCTGGTTGAACTTTCGAGACTATCTCAAAAGGACTCTTACCAGTAAACCTATTTATAGAACAATTATGTGCAAATTTTTCCATAGGAAGAATAGGTCTTAATTTTTGACATTGTCTTCAATTAAACATCTTAAGAAGTCTCTCAAGCTTCTAATCACCACCTCTATTTGTCCATTGATTTGGGGATGGAAACAACTTCAAAATTGAAGCTTAGTATTCAATGTTTTCTATAGAGTTCTCCAAAAATAACTCATTAACTTCACGTCACGATCAAAGACGATGATTAAAGGTAATCTATAAAGACATATAGCCTCTTTGAATAATAATTTAGTAGTGTGGACATCATAAATATTGACCAATATATTTGCAAATGGTTTCAGCAATACATATATTCTTGATGCTTATGATGTGGAGAAATCATATGGTTTCATATGTACTGATGAAAATTGAGTGAAATACAATAGTTTAGAATTTTTGCAGTGCATTTGACTACAAGAAGTAGCAATACATATGTTCTTGATGCCTATGATGTGGAGAAATCATATGCTTTGAGTAAAAATAACCTAGTGATTAGTATGGTCATCAATAAAAGTTATAAATCATCTTTTCCAGTTATTGTTTTTATTCTCGAAGGTACCCAAATATCACTATGGATTATAGCAATGGGTTTTGCGGCCTTGTAAGATTGTGTTGGGAACGATGTTCAATAATATTTAGCAATTTGACAAATTTCATACTAAAATGAAGATAGATCTTTATTTGAGAAAAGCTTCAGAAACGACTTGTATGATGAAAACTTGGATGTCCAAATCTAAAATGCCATACTATAATTTTATTCTTAAGAAGTAGTGAAATAGAATTAAGACAAGTTATTTGGATTGCCTGTTTGAATTATATCCATATTTTAAAAAATATTGACCTCTAATTTGTTTAGCATTGCCAATCATCTTCCCCGTGTTAAAATCCTAGAATTGACAATCACATGAAGAATAATTAGCTTGACAATTTTGGTCAATAGTTATTTTACTGATTGACAACAAGTTGGAAGATAATTTAGGAACATGAAGAATATTATGGAGTGTAAAATCAGGGGAAGGAACAATTGATTCATTCCTAGCTACTGCTGAGTAGGAACCATCTCCTATTTTTACGCATTGATTTCCTGCAAAGGAGTATAGGAAGAAAACAATTTAGAAGACCCAATCGTATGATCTATTGCCCCAAAATCAGTTATCCAAGAATGATCTAAATTGGCACTGAAACAAGAGGCAACTAGATAATTTCCTTTTTGAACTAAATAACAGGTATGATTTGGACTATAGAAATTTGGAGACTGAAGAATCTTATATATTTGATCTATCTGTTCCTTTGTGAATGGCTGCGTGCCAGAAGACGTTTCGGGCCCAGATTTAGTAGTATTGGCTTGGGAGGTATGATTGTGTCTAAATTGTTTTTCTTCCAATTTTTTTGGTTTCCCATGAATTTTTCAGCATGTTTTCCAAGTGTGTGAATCACATTTACAATGATCACACCATGCTTTTTTGTTGTTTTTTTTCCTCTCCTTTAGCCTCTATTCCTTTCGAAATGAGTGCAGAACGTTCAACCTCTGATTTGATATTGGCATATTGCCAATCATCACTTTCCACCTTATCTCCTCTCGCTTTACTTCCAAGAAAACCTCTTTGATAGAGGGTAAAGGCTTTCTTCCCAAAATTCGTCCTTTGTCTTCATCCAATTTTTGATTCATTCTTACAAGAGAAACATAAATTTTATCATTTTCCTCCCTTTTTTTTTGTCTGACACAGTCATTCAGACAGTCCCAATCATCTTCATAACATAGGTCTAATTCCGACCACAAAGTTACAAGTTCATTATAAAACAATGTAACGTCACGGTCTCCTTGCTTGGCTTTCCATGGTTTCGTTTTTAGTTCAAATATTTGAAAAGAATCTTCAATATCAGAATACATATCTTGAACTGCATCCCATACATCTTTAGCTGTTGGCAGAAACATATGAGGTTTTCTGATTGCAAGTTCCATGGAATAAATCAATCAAGCTATGATCAAGGAATTTTTGAACCTCCATATTGCCTTATTTGGATCATCCGAAGTCGACCTTGTTGTCTCTCCATTCAAATACCCGAGTTTTCCTCTACGGTCAATGGCCAACTTTATTGTTTGTGACCATTCCAGGTAGTTCTGACCATTCAACCTGTGATTCATCAATTGAAAAGGCAAATTGAGCCAAGAAGATCATAGCTATGTTGTCATAACACCAGGATTATTCAAACCCGAACTACTGAAATCACCGTTGGAGGATGAGGCGTTCCTTCGTTGGCCAGTCGTCACTAAACGATAGTCCATTTAGGGCTTATTTGAATAAAAGAAATAAAAAAAATATTGTGGAAGAGTTGTGGCTCTAATACCATGAAGAAAGAAGACAAAGTAATTCTTCCTTAATTTTCCTATGAATGGTACAAGGAATATATAGGACAATACAACCCTAATTACCTCCTTAAATTAAGAAGATTTATTCTATTTATTCTTTAAGTAATAAAATATTATCTAATTAATAAAAAATCAAATAATTATCTATAGAGAATCAACTAATTATCTATAGAGTAATACTTATTTATGTGGTCTCATAAGTTGCCCTAGGATATTAAGAAGTAGATGTTTACTATGAACCACAACTCTTTGTAATCTAGTCCTTTTGGATTATCCTTTTGTATTCTAGATGTAATTACTTTTAATCAATGAAAACTTTTAACTTAAAAAAAAAAACTAATTATGTATAGTGAATCAACTAATTATCATTAGAGATAATTAGGTGATTATTTCCATAATATAAATAGTAATCAATTATGTCCAAATTAGAGTGGTCGAGTTTTCTAAAGTAACTCATGTAGAGTTATCAATTATCCTTAATTAAACTTTATTTTATAGGATTCTTTCCTTAGTCACTTGGGGGAGGAGGAAGCAACCAGTTGTAACAAGTAGTGTGTAAATGGATAGTTTTGATCCTTAGCAAATGGAACGCGTGAATTAATTTGGATAAGAAGGGTGCTGGAACCAACAAAGTTATACTATGATATTAAAGTAGAGCTCTAAAAGTACCTATTTTTGGAAAAATGAAGTCATATTGCGATAATAAAGTAGGTCTTAGTATCGGTCATAATCTAGTCCATCATGATAAAATAAAGCATGTGGAGTTTGAAAAGCATTTTCTAAAAGAAAAAATTGAAAAGGTGCTTATTCTCATGACTTAGGTACCTACAACATAAGTAACTCGATGTCCTTATTAGAGTTTACTGGGGTTAGGCGATTGTACCAACTAGCTTGAAGGGGGGTCCTGGCAAATAAGACCAAAAATCAGAAAGGGTGGTTGCTAGATCTGGATTCAACCTGTTGTAGAAGATCCAATAGTTTTGTTTTGTTTTTATTTTATTTTTGTTTTAATACTTTCAATTTCAAATTATTAGGAAGATTGGATTGCTTTTATTTAAAATTTGAATGTTTCTCTAAATATATCTAAAATTCGAAGATTTAATTTTCTGATTTTTAGAATGTAACCTCTCTATTTATGGGATCTCTTGAATGAAAATAACCTAGGTTGGCCCAAAGAAGAGTCTGACCCAATGATTTATTTCTGGTCTAGTTGATCCTTATTTGACATTAAAAGTATATTGATTTGTTTCCAATAACTAAATACTTTTTTCTGTAAATAGTGCATATTCGATTCCATGTATAAATCTATTTTCTTCCCTATGAGTTCTAGTCTGAATTAGAATGCTAGTTTTTACTAGTTACATGTTATGATATGAATATACCACACCAATTTGTTATGTATGGATGATGAGATTACAGACAAAGTCTACATAATTATATTGTTCTTCTATTGTCTATGTTTTGAAATTATATTTAAGGGTTTGTTTTTGGAAATAATACTTTTGCCTTTGATTTAGCTTCAGGGTGGATAGAGTGGGATGGTGAAAGATTTGAGTTCAAAGATGCTCCTTCTTATTCAGAAAAGAATTGGGGTGGAGCCTTCCCAAGAAAATGGTTTTGGGTAAATTGTTATTTCCATTTTGATCATTTCAATTAGAATAGTGCTTGAAAACATTTAGTTCCACATTTGCATATTCAATTGTATCAAAATGAAAATTTGCCACGCTTGTTGCATTACAGAAGATGAATGAGATAGTTTTTTTTCCCTTTTTTAAAATGAAAATATGTTGAATAACTAACTCCGAAGGAGGTTCAATAGAAGATTGACATGCAAGCGAAGTTTTCCATGGAAACTTTGATACAAAAGGGACAACCAAACTGACTAAGAGTTTAAAACTCTAATAGCCTTGGTAACTCTCAGCCATGTACATATAACATAAAATCATTTCACAAATCAAGAAGCCATAGTTTTAAGTACACATAGGACAATTCTATTGCTTCAAAGCTGCTATATATTAGCCTCACTTAATTGTCTCCAAGTAGAGTCCACATAGGACAATTCTGTTGCTTCAAAGCTGCTATATCTTAGCCTCACTTAATTGTTTCCAAGTAGAAGATAGGCATTCCTTTAAGTCAATCCTCCTTGGTTTTTAGGACTTTAGTGTAAGAACTTAGATGTATAAAGAAGATTGTTGTATATCTTAGCATGCTCTAGACCCGTAGGTTTTTATATAGAGCTAGGGTACATAGTTTTGGTAGTCTTCCTAAATAGGAAGACTCCTTATTAGGAAAGATTCCTAATATAGCTAGATATTACAGCTAAGAATAATCCCTTAATTACAGGATTATCTACACACCCCCTCAAGTTGGTGCAAAGATATCTAACATGCCCAACTTGCCAATTTGCTGTTTAAATGGTTGTCTTAACAGCCCCTTTGTGAAGACATCTTCTCTCTGTTCTTTACTAGGAACAAACGGAATACATATGCTTCCATATTCCATTTTTTCCTTGATAAAGTGTTTATCAACCTCCATATGCTTTGTCTTTTCGTGAAGTACTGGATTGTGTGCAATATTAATGGTTGCCTTATTGTCACAATACAACTTCAGGGGAGGCTTAATCTCAAAGTCTAACTCTGACATAACTCTTCTAAGCCATAAGACTTCACACACTCCTTGAGCCATAGCCTTGTACTCAGCTTCTGCACTACTTTGAGCGACTACATTTTGCTTTTTACTTCTCCATGTCACCATATTCCCCCATAGATAGGTGCAGTAGCCTAATGTTGATCTTCTGTCAGTGATTGAGCCAGCATAGTCTGCATCCGTATAAACTTCTATGCTTCTTTCTTCCTTCTTCTCAAAGAACAATCCCTTACCGGGACATCCCTTCAGATATTTCAAAAATTCTGAAAACAGCCTCTAAGTGTTCTTGATATGGTGAGTGCATAAATTGGCTTACTAAGCTCACTGCAAATGTTATATCTGGCTTGGTGTGAGATAAGTAAATCAGCTTCCTAACAAGTCTCTGATACCTCTCCTTGTTTACTGGAACACCATTTTCGGGTTGTCCAAGTTTCTTTCCCGGTTCCACTGGTGTATCACAAGGCTTACAACCACTTAAACCTGTCTCTTTTAATAAATACGAAGTGTATTTTCTTTAAGTCACCACAATTCTTCTTTAAGTCACCACAATTCCCTTCTTGGATTGAGCTACTTCCATGCCACAATTTCCTTCCTGAGCTGTGCTTGTAACTTCTCTATCTCCACAAGATCACTCCCAATAATTATGATATCATCCACATATACTATTAGGACAGCAATTTTACCTTCTCCAGTCCTTTTAGTAAACAAGGTATGGTCTGATTGGCCTTGGGAATACCCCTGACTTGTTGCATACTTGGTGAATCTGTCAAACCAGGTTCTTGGGGACTGTTTTAGTCCATACAAAGACCTTCTAAGTTTGCACACCTTGCCTCCAAAGCTTTGCTTGAACCCAGGAGGTGGCTCCATGTACACTTCCTCTTCCAAATCACCATTCAAGAAAGCATTTTTTACATCTAGTTGGATTAGAGGCCAGCCTAAGCATGCAGCCACTTATAATAAGACCCTGACAATGTTCAATTTTGCCACTGGAGAGAATGTCTCGATATAGTCCACCCCAAATGTTTGAGTGTAACCCTTTGCCACCAACCGAGCTTTAAATCTTTCTATTGAACCATCTGCACTGTATTTAATGGTAAATATCCACCGGCATCCCACCAACTTTTTCCCGCTTGGTAGGTCTGTTCTCTCCCTTGTGTCATTCTTTTCCAGAGTCTTTAATTCTTCCAAAACAACCTCCCTCCACTCAGGAACAGCCAGAGCATCATGTATGTTGTTTGGAATTTCTGCACTGGTTAGTGTGCAAATAAAGGCAGAAAAAATTGGAGACAAGTTTGCATTTGAAACAAAGTTAGAAGTAGGGTATTGTGTGCATGATCTTTTCCCTTTTCTCATTGCAATAGGAAGAGACATATCACCAGGGAGATCATTCGAGTTACCTGATTGGGTGCTAGCAACTTCAGTCTCAGATTGTGAGATGTCAGGACTTAGATTCGGAGATGATAACTGGGTTGTATCGAGGATTATTTTCCTTGCTCCCCTGCTATATATTGCACCGTGCAATGTATTCTGCTCTTCACTTCCTGCTTCCTTCTCAACATTGTCTTCTTCCTGATTTTCTATCTTCTTCCCCTGACCAGTAAGCTTTTCTACTGCTGGTCCTTCTAGATACAACATCTTAGTTTTTTTTCCACTAGACCTCTCATTTTCCTCACTGAAATACTCCCCCTGAAGATGAGTGTGGCTATCATAAGGTTTACCTTCAAAAAATGTAACATCCATGGAGGTGAAAAATTTTCAGGATGTTGGATCAAAGCACTTATATCCCTTTTGGGTTCCAGAGTATCCAACAAAGATGCATTTGATAGCTTTAGGATCTAGTTTGGATTTCTTGGGATCATGGTTATAGACAAACACAGTGCTTCCAAATATTTTCAGAGGGACAGGCAAGTTTGGTCTTGTATTAGGAAAGAAGGAAGAGAAGGTTTGTAATGGGGGTTTGGAATTTCAAGGTTTTGGAGGGAAGTCTATTGATCAAAAAATTGGCATTGAGAACTGCTTCTCCCCATAGGTATTTTGGGACATGTGTTTGAAAGATGATTGCTCTAGCCACCACTAAAAGGTGTCTATTTTTGCATTCAGAAATCCCATTCTACTGTGGGGTGTAACGGTAGGAGGTTTGGTGAACAATTCCTTTGCTATCTAGGAAGTTTTTTAAGGCCAACTTCACATACTCCTTCCCGTTGTCACTTCTTAACATTTTAATCTCCTTGTGAAATTGAGTTTTAATCATGTTATAGAAGGACACAAATGTGGCACAAACATCAGATTTATCTCCCAAAAGAAATACCCATGTGACTCTAGAATAGTCATTAATGAAAGTGAGGAGCTACCGCTTTCCATTAGGTGTTTTGAGTTCTAGCGGGACCCCATAAATCACTGTGAATTAACATAAATGGTTTCGGACATCGGCTATTTTGGATAGGGTAATGACTTCTATGAAGTTAAGCTAATTCACAACATTCACATTGAAAACTAGCACTTTTATTGATAGATAAATGAGGTAAACGCAGACTTCAAGTATTGTAAACTAGGATGGCCTAACCTATAATGGCACAACATTATTTCTTCCTCCTTGCTGTCTTCATATTTCTTGCCTTCTTCTTGCAAGAGATATAAGTCTCTAGTAACCTTAGCAACCCCAATCATCCTCCCCGATTCCGAATCCTGAAACATACAATGAGTAGACCAAAAATTAGCTTTGCAATTCATATCTTTGGTTAGTTTGCTAACAGAAACCAGGTTATAGGAAAGATTGGGAATGTGAAGAACATTTTTTAGTGTTAAGGTATCTGATGAGCCAAGCTGTTCCATGGAATTGATGAGCCAAGTTGTAACCATGGCATTTTCCAAACACCACTGGTCAAAATTAGGTTCTTCTGACCTTGGACTTTGGATTGCTTATGTTATATACCCTATTTTTCCTTTTCCAGCAATCACGAGACGGGCTGATTGAGACCATTCTAGGTATTTCTTCCATTCAGCTTCTGGATTGAAATTTGTAGGGAATTTTCTGGTTGTATATTGACTGAATCAGGTTGATTTCCTGATCCAGAGGAAGGGGTTATGCTGCTGGTGGTCTAGAGGGATGAAGATCGAGACCCCATCATTGCAGCTTTGTAATTCATGGAAGAGCGTGAGGCTCTGATACCATGTAAGAACTTAGATGTATAAAGAAGATTGTTGTATATCTTATTTTGCTCTAGACCCGTAGGTTCTTATATAGAGCTAGGGTACATAGTTTTGGTAGTCTTCCTAATTTAGGAAAACTCCTTGTTAGGAAAGATTCCTAATATAGCTAGATATTACAGCTAAGAATAATCTCTAAGAGTAATCCTTTAATTACGGGATTATCTACAATTACGGTATTATCTACATTTAGCACCAGTTAAGTTGAGATATTTTCCTGACCATAAAAAATTCCTCAGGAATCTTTCTATTGTTTTAATAATCGAATAGGGAGATGGTGGGAGATCCAATAAACTTACATTTGATTAAGCACCACATTATTGAGCTGGAGTCTACCAGAGAAAGACAGAGCTCAATTGCACAAGCTTCCTAACTTTTTTGTAGAGCCTCTGCTAGTGGAATGCAGTCCCTATAGGAGAGTTTTTATCTTTTTTTCTTTTTGGTAGTAATTGGGATACCTAAGTATAATGGTGACTTTCCATTAATAACTCCTTTATGGTTTTCCAACTAACGATTCAGGTTATGATTGCAAATTGTGATGTTTCATCATCTGTTCACTATCAATCTCATCATCTTTGGTTGGAGCCTGCTTTACCTATTGACTCAATCAGATGGCTATTACTGAGTGTGCTAATCTAGAAAGGAACCAATCTTCATATCAGTTTATTTGTGACTCCTCAATTCTGTTTTTGGACATCTGGTCTAACTTTCAACAAGATAAATGGTAAAAATATCCCGCCAAAGCATAAGAGAGCTGTTACTGCTTATATACATCTTGTCCAAACAGCTAAAATCTTAAGATAACAGAAGTTTGAATGGGTGTTTCTGGACAAGGAATTTGGTAATAGTTTACATTTCTATGTTTTACTGCAGGTTCAATGTAATGTCTTCTATGGTGCAAGTGGAGAAGTTGCATTAACTGCATGTGGTGGTCTGAGGGAACTTCCTGGACCAACCAAGATATTTGAAAATGCTGCACTGGTAATTTCTTAATTTGTGTGATGTTTCTGACAAAGTAATAATTTGGGACACAATTGATTTTAATTCCTATTCTTGGCTAGTGCTGACAGACAGTAGAAAGAAATGTTGAATTACTTTTATGGGACTATTATTATTGTCCCTGTGTCTTCTTTCTTATGAGTTAAAAGATTGTGTGGAGGCTCTCTTTGGAATGGCTTGTGATTTTCTAATTCCTTTTATAATTCTTAAATGTTAAAGGACCCAAACATATATCATAAATTTTACTAGTTTGAGCTACTATGTTTCCTGACTATAATGCTGTAATACCTACTGCTGCAGATTGGTGTACACTATAATGGAATCTTTTATGAATTTGTTCCGTGGAATGGCGTTGTGAATTGGGAAGTCAGTCCATGGGGCTCCTGGTTAATGTCTGCAGAGAATCACAATCATCTGGTAACTATATATCTCATAGAGTAACATCTTTTCGTTGTTTTACATGTGTGTATATACTTTATAGAGAAAAGTCTCTTTTACCACCAATTCAGTGAAATCCTTATAATTTGTTCTATTTTGTTCATTTCAAGATGGTAACTCTTAAACATGCAGTCTCTCTTAATCTTATTGGCAAGGCTCAACTCAGTGCAGTTATATGGACATGTTTTTGCTTTTCTTTATGCAGATTGAATTGGAAGCAACAACAAAGAATGAAGGAACAACATTACGTGCTCCGACAGAAGAAGCTGGCCTTGCTTCAGCTTGTAAAGATGATTGTTCTGCTTCTCTGAAATTGAAACTGTGGGAAAGAAGATATGATGGCAAGAAGGGAAAGGTAACATTTTGTCCTGCCCTTAATATCCACTTTTTCCTCAGAAAATTAGGATGTTGGTGCCTTGTCTAATATGTAATGCCAACTTACTAATCATCGAACTATAATATTGTATAAAGTGTTGTCGAAACAAGAATAAAACCCTAAAGCCTGTAGTTCTGATTGATGATATTTTGTTGGTATTTTGATTACTATTCAAAATAGTGAGTTAGATACAATGCATTTGCTCATAATAGCATAGGGTATGAGTGTGAAAACAAAGGATATCACTAAATATTAGAAATGGACAACCAAAATTCAGAATGCTGAAACTTAACCTTTACTTGAGATAAAAAGGTGCGTGATATTATTTAGATTGTTCCAAACAAATAGAAGCTACATATTTGTAGGGTAGTGACAGTAAATCTTAATAAGATTACAAATTAATTGAGGAAAATATTGCAATACAAATTAAAAAATTTATATAACTTTAGAATACACTTAAAAGTCTATGCTGATTTTCAATTGGGCTTTTGAGACATAATCTGATATTAGGGGTTATTCTACTATATGTTTCGTGTCATCCTCTTCAATTGAAAAAAATCATCTAATGAAGGGAATAGATAAATATCCACCATATTAAATGTTGTGGAACTAATTATGGTATTTGATAGATACACAATATAGTCATCGTTAATCTTCTTTAAGATCTAGTATATCCAAACTTTTAGATTTCAAATTGTTAGAAACCTTTCTTTGTCATGGAGAATTGCCTAATATCCAAATTAAAGGACTTGCTTTTGATGATATGGCCTAACGCTTTCTTATACTTGACTTTAGTTTTTTAGCTTTTGTTTCACTTTTATCTAAACATCTATGCTACTAGTTTGATAGCCTTTGGATGCTTTGCTGCTTCTTTATCTTCCTCTACTGTCAACATTTGCTTCATAATCAAGGGGTGAACCTTCTTGGATTCCATCTCATGTCTTGAATGTGTAAATGTAAAGGAATTCTATTTCTCCGGTTTGTAATGGCCATAACATGAACTTCATCGAATGTTTATCTAACTTATAGATATTTTCGCACTCATCATGCTACATTGCCACGTCAAATTCCTTCTATAGAGTAATAAGTGACAGCTATTCATATCTACAACTCATCCTTGTGCTCGCAATGGTAATAGGTGCTTTGCACCTTTTTGTTACTTTAATCTTCTCTAATTTCTTACTTAAGTTGAACAATAATCCATCTTGTAGAATATGATTAAAGTGCTCTTTAGTCTTTAAACTTAGACTCTGTACAATGTTTTTCTCTCAACAATATTCTCACGACTTGCATTACACCAAATAATCCTATCGTTTTAGAGACAATGTTATTGCCTCACCATTAGTTCTGCCCGTCATTTCTATTGTCTTTATACTCATCATCATTCTCATTTGGACCCTGAGAAGACTGAGAAGAATGAGTTTTCTGTATTCAACTTAGAATAATACTACAGGTATTTATAAAGGAATACATAGTTTTAAACTAGGAAAATGATCCCTATAATCATGCTAAATCCCTATAAATATGTTATTTACATTAATTATATAATCCCTATAATTACGTAACTGTTATATTCTGTAACACTCCCCCTCAAGCTGGAGCATAGATATTGATCATGCCCAGCTTGTTACAAATATAATTAACCCGATTCCCCGGTAATGCTCTAGTGAACACATCAACTAATTGGCTCCCTGTTTGACATGTTGAGTTGAGATTGATCCATCTTCTAGCTTTTTCTGGGTAAAATGACAATCAACCTCTATATGCTTGGTTCTCTCATGAAACACAGGATTATTTGCAATATAGATGGCTACTTTATTGTCACACCATAAGTTCATTGGTTTAGATTGAACAAACCCAATCTCACCAAGTAAATGATCTAACCATATGAGTTCATAGGTAGTCTGCGCCATAGCCCTATATTTGGATTCTGCACTTGATCAGGATACAACCCTCTATTTCTTACTCTTCTACGAAACAAGATTGCCTCCAACAAAAACACAGTAACCTATGGTAGATCGCCTGCCTAAAAGATCTCCTACATAGTCCGCATTTGTGAATCCTTCTATAGTGTGGTGACCATAATTTTGATATAAGATGCCACATCTTGGCGCACCTTTTAGATATCTCAAAATATGAATAATAGAATCCCAATGTGAGTTTCTAGGAGATGACATGAACTGACTTACAACACTTACTGGAAAGGCAACATCAGGACGAGTGATAGTAAGATAGTTTAATTTTTTCTAGAATTTTCTTATATTTTTCAGGATTCTCAAGCGAGTCTCCATCTTCAACTTTTAACTTCACAATTGGTATCATAGCCACAACACATGTCTTTGCCTCAATAAAACCAGCATCATTTAATAAATCTAGACAATATTTTCTTTGAGATAGATAGATCCCTTTATGATTGCGAGAAACTTCAATTCCTAAGAAGTATTTCAATGGTCCTAAATCCTTTGTCTGAAAATGAGTCCCAAGGAATGGTTTCAACCTTGTGATCCCTGCTTCATCACTTCCAGTGATAGCTATATCATCCACATATACAACCAATAAAATGTACCCAGAACTAGATGATGCAAAGAACACTGAATGATCATATGCACTCCTTCGCAAGCCAAACTCAATCATTATAGTACTGAGTCTTCCAAACCAGGCACGAGGAGATTGCTTCAAGCCATACATAGACTTCTGTAATTTTCACACTTTCCCTGACTCCCCTTGAGTAACAAATCCAAGTGGTTGCTCCATCTAAACTTCTTCAGATAAATCCCCATGTAAGAAAGCATTCTTCACATCAAGTTGGTGAAGTGCCCAACTGTAAGTGGCAGCTAAGGAGATAAACAAGCAGACAGAAGAAAGTTTTGCAACTGAAGAAAAAGTCTCTGAATAATCCATCCCATATGTTTGAGTATATCCTTTAGCAACCAAACGAGCTTTTAATCGAGCAACAGAACCATTAGGATTCATTTTAACAATGAACACCCACTTACAGCCAATGGCCTGTTTCTCTGAAGGAAGAGGCACATGATCCCAAGTATGATTTTGTTGTAAGGCCATCATTTCTTCCTTCATTGCAGCTTGCCAACACATGAGCCAGTGCTTCAGCAAGGGACGTTGGGACAACAATAGAGTCTGAGGAGGCTACAAAAGACTTGGAGGGGGGAGATAGAGCATGATAAGATACAAAAGAAGAAACAGGGTAAGTGTATGCGCATTTACCTTTACGAAGAGCAATAGGAAGATAAAGGCTAGCATCTGGTAGTGGTGGGGAATCTGGAGACGAAGCAGAATGGGTCGGGTCCATGTCTTGGTCGATGGGAGGTGCCTCAATAGACTGCCGCACATGTTGAGAATAAACTTGACGAATAACAGGTCGATAGGGAGAAACTACCTGTTTATTGATAGTATAAATAAGAAAATCGTCCCTTGAATCGCTAGAGTGTGAAGAAGAAGGTGCAGGAGAACCAAAGAAGGGGGTATTCTCGAGAAAGGTAATAGTAGCAGAGACCAAGTAATGACCCAATGAAGGAGAGTAACAATGATATCCTTTTTTAGCACCAGAATATCCCAGAAAGACACACTTGAGCGATTTGGGATCCAATTTCGAGACCTAAGGTTGCATATCTTGAACAAAACAAGTACACCCAAAAATTTGAGCAAGAAAGAGAAGGGAATATGGAGTCTGACTGTCAAGAACAAAAGAAGGCATTTCGGTTGATTAGGAAACAAGTAGTAGAAACTACATCGGCCTATAAAACTTTTGAGACCTACATATGGAATATTAATGCCTAGGCAACTTCTAACAAGTGACGGTTCTTTCGCTCTGCTACCCCATTTTGTTGAGGAGTAACAATACACGATAATTGATGAATAATACCATGCTGAAAGAGATAAGATTGAAAAGTATGGGAAACATATTCTTTAGCATTATCACTTCTCAAAATCCGGATGGATTTGTTAAACTGAGTCTTAATTTCAGCATGAAAGGCACAAAATATAGTAAACAATTCCGATCGAGATTTCGTAAGATAAAGCCAAGCAACTCGAGAATAATCGTCAATAAGTATCACAAAATAATGAAAACCAGATTTGGATGAAATAGGACAAGGACCCCATACATTAGTATGCACCAAGTAAAAGGAAGACTCAACTCGTTTATTTAGTTTAGGAGAATAAGAAACCCTATGATGATTAGCAAATTGACAAGCTTCACACTCTAAGACATATTCTTTTTTAAGACTAGGACATAACTTTTGTAAAACTGTGATAGAAGGATGACCAAAACGACAATGAAGTTGCAAAAGGGAAGATGAGCTTGTGCAAGCAATCGATCGAGGTACTGTCTCAGAAGTTGAATCAAGAACATACAGGCCATTCACCAGACACCCCTTACCAATAATCTACTTCATCCCAAGACCTTGAAAAAGACAATAATCGGGATAAAAAACAACACAACAGTTGGGACTTTTGGTGAGTTGGTTGATAGATAATAAGTTAAAAGGGAATTGTGATAAACATAAAACAGAGGATAATGGGAGAGAATTTGTTGGATTTGCTGTCCCACGCCCAATTACAGAAGCAGTAGATCCATTGGCTAAAGTAACACGAGGTAAATCAGTAGTAGATTTGAAATAAGAGAGAATACCTATGTTGGCAGTCATATGATCAGTAGCACTTGAGTCAATAACCCAACTACGAGATGAGGTGGAGAGACAGGCAGTAAGGTTACCTGTATTAGCCAAAGCTGATATCGCAGGGGATGATTGTTGCGAATCATGGTGGCCGAAATTTGTTGATAGGCATTGGTTAAATGGTCATACTCATTTGTTGAAATTGTGATAGAAGGTGAGGATGACTGAGGAAGGGGTAGGATGCCATCTTGAGTAGCCACATTTGCAAATTTTCTGTTATAATTCTTTCTCAAGTATTTGGGAGGCTTACTGTGCAGTTTTCAACAATTCTTCTTAATATGTCCCTCGACTCCACAATAATTGTAGGTGCGAGGGGTGCCACTATTCCCAATGACAGAACCATTATTGTTTCCACCGTTGCCACCACGATTATTATTTGAAACATTGCTCATTAATGCTGAACCATTATTGTTTCCACCGTTGCCACCACGATTATTATTTGAAACATTGCTCATTAATGTTGCTGAATCATTGGTCACCATATTAGAGTCACATCTCCGTCCTTGCAAATTCGAAGCAAACGGGCATATACTTCCGTAAAGGAAGCGTCTCACTAGTTAACAATTGTGTGCGTGCCACCTCATATTTAACCCTGCTAAGAAACATTGTACCACAATCTGCTCCTCTTGTTGTTGCATTTGCTTTATGTCAACAACAATTGAAAACATGGATCGCTTTTCTTCAAAGGCTTGTTTTACTTTAATATAGTACTGAAACAGTGAGCGACCTCTTTGTTCTGCTCGATAAATCTTTAACGATAATTCATGAACTGACAAATCTTGTTTTCAAGCATACAAAAATTCCAGATATTCCTATAGTTCTTTGACACTATCACAATGATTTACAACATCATCAACAGTTGGGTCTAGAGTAAGAAACAACATCAATCTTAGGAGGCGGATTACTAGTTAAATGATCTTCCAAATCTATACTAGTCACAAATCCGCGAATAGTCCTTTTCCATTGTGCATAATTTTTCCTTCCAATCAATTTCCTATCAGTAATTTTGGATGAACCCAACGTAATTTCAATAATAGTCTTCTTATCCCCACCCATGTCACTACTCTCAGCCATTTTCTAATTGACAATATTAAGCAGATAAATGAGGAAAGAAACGACAGAAACAAAAGAAAGGATACCTTGGACTGTTTAGAATAGGATGCTTCTCCACTACGTAAATCAAAAATATTCAGCAACCTAACAAAAATATCTCAGCAGCCACACTAGCACAACAAAAGGGAGCTATGAAAATCAGAAGCACTAAAAAACATAAGGGAGCTATGGCTGTCTACCACACCAACACAGACTAGCAATACCCTGAAACTGACCTGATATTCAGACAGGGACAGAGGAGGCAACGTCAGAGGAAGAAACCGGGTCAGAAGATGGCGGCTCAAATGCTAGCGTGTCGAAACGGCATCTGGGATTGCAGCGGTACTTGTGGGTCGCGTTGAAGATCCGATGACCGGATTTTAGGGGATGGCCGATCGGCACCAGTAGTGTCTTACAAAGGAGGAGGTGAGAAAAAATTTCTCCAAAAAATGTATCACCTACACAATCGGTACACTGCCTTACAATAGGGCAGAAATATGAAAGACAGAAAACTAAGGAAGAGACCCAAAAACACGACTAGGTTCTGATACCATGAGAAGAATGAGTTTTCTGTATTCAACTTAGAATATTACTATAGGTATTTATACAGGAATACATAGGTTTAAACTAGGAAAATAATCCCTATAATCATGTTAAATCCCTATAACTATGTTATTTACATTAACTATATAATCCCTATAATTACGTAACTGCTATATTCTATAACAGACCCAAAGCAAAATCATTATCCTTTTCCTATTGTCCTGCAAAATGATCTTCTATCTTGTGCGGACAATCACTAGATATATCAATAGATTGATTGTATTGGAAACACTTCCTGGCAATTGGTTTTGGATAAGAATGCTTATGTCATTGTTTGATTTCCAAATGCTTTCTCCTTTTAACGATTATTGCATCCATATGCATATAGAGCTAACATATTTTTGCCATTCAAAGCTTTATAATAACATTCTTTTTAATTCTATATGAAACAATCTGACATTTTTTTCATAACATTAATTTAGCTTTTGGAGTAATACTTTGTGTCCAAGATAAAGTTCTCAATATTTATACTTGATGCAAAAGAGCTTAAAGTCTATAAAAGAAATAAAAGAGGAAAAATATGTCATCCACAAGCCTTAATTTGGTGGGATAAGGATTAGGAATTATGTTGACAACAAAGATAAGGGCTGAAATTTATATTATGTTAGGATTCTGTCTTAGATAAGTAGTAATGTGTTAAATATGTTATTCTACTTTAGATGTGTTATCCTAGTTATTTAGGACTTAAATTTATCCTAGTTCTATCCTAGTTATTAGAATAGGATTTAAATTTGTTAAGAACCTCTTTCTACTAGAATAAGTAAGAAATTCTCTATAAATTTGTGTACTCAACTCTTCACTAATTGTAAATCTTGAATTTTCTTTTTCTACGAACTTGAGTTTTTAACTAAAAAGTGTGATGCTTTTTTCTAAGAGTGATTCTTAGACTTTAGTAGTGATTCCTACTTTCTTACCCTCTCTTGTTTCTATTCTTCACTAAATTCTAGCAACCAAAATCATGAAATTCTAAGCCTAAATTTCTAACAATCAAATTCTAAAAACTCAGCTATATCAAATATTAAATTTTAGCACTCTGAAATAAACTCCAAGTCTAAACTTGATATTCTAGCAACCTATTACTAGTTTTGTAAGTCTTAGTTACTTGTTAATACTTTTCCTACATGAATTTGGTATCAAAGCTTTAGTTTTACAATGGAAACACGTAGTGGAAAGGTGTATAGAAGAATACTCAACGGTCAAAAGCGAGATGAATACTTTTGAGAATTATAGAAAGATTGAACATTAATGACCCTTGATATCACGAGGTGCTGTAAGAACTAGTTTAGAAAACAACATCGAACAATAAACTACACTTAATGTTGAGGGTGGAGAGTGAAATCTAAGATGAAGAGGCTGAAACTAATCAACGACAAGTAGGGTTAGGAAATCAACACCTACTGAGAAATCCAAGATAAAGAAACTAACCAGTAGCACATGGAGAGCGCATGCAGAACTTTTAGAGGCCATTATAGATTTGAATCACACGACATACTTGATGATATTACTAAGAAAGTTTGTGTTGAAGCCCCTGAGTTGTTAGGAAAGATGGATACACTTTTGTCCTTAGATTGTACAACAACAATGAAATCTTTCTTTGACTGTACATGTCAGAAGATCAAAAAGTTGGATTCACAAAGGTGAAGTTAGTTGGACAGGCTAAGATCTGGTGGAGATCGAAGGAGGATAGAATTTGAAAAATAGGTCAGCCACCAATTGTTGATTGAGAAGAGATGAAGCTGAAGTTATCAGTAAAATACTTACCATTTCACTATCAAGAAGATCTCAAAGATCAACAACCTTAGACAAGGAATCGTGTGTAACTGAGTAACCAAAAATCTGATTTTTGTAGGAATGAAGTCGAAATGACAAAAAATAATTCAGAGAGAAACCAAAAGTATTTCTATTAGTGAATTGAGATATCTTGTATAGAGATATCCTATGGTTTATAGACACAAGGCCTAGGACTATTTAGGAAACTATTCCAGCTATCAAATCTTTCAATTACAAGAAGAAATCAAGGACAAATTACTACAACTATCAATTCCTAAATGTATACATGGAAATACAATCAATTCTAATAACTATGGTAATAACTCATGTCCACACTTCCCCTCAAGTTGGTGCATAGATATCACACATGCCCAATTTGCAAACAAGATAATGAAATTGTTTATTTTAGAGTCCTTTGGTGAAGACATCTACCAGTTGTTTAGTAGACCCCACATGGTATAAGTGTAAATAGCCATTCACAAGTTTCGCCTTTACGAAGTGTTGGTCAATTTCTATTTGATTTGTTCTATCATGCTAAATAGGATTGTGAGCTATGCTAATGGCAGCTTTGTTATCACAATAGAGGGATAAACTTCCTCCATACGTCAGTTGTAATTCATTCATAAGTTTGCTTACCCACAAGAGTTCGAACACACCTTCAACCATATAGCTTTATATTCAACTTCTGCACTGGATCTAGCAACTACATTATGTTTCTTGCTTGTCCAAGTGACTAGATTTCCTCCTATGAGCGTCCAGTAACATGTGGTTGACCTCCTATCATCTGGAGATCCAACCTAATAAGCATCTGTAAATGCTTTAGTTTTGAAACTGAAGGTTTTGCACAACATATGACGGACATCTTTGGTGAGGTACAACAAAAGATAATAACTAGCAACTTATCTTATAAAGAACATGCTAATCATCATCGTCGATTGGTGGAATTCAGTGAAGGGGATATGATGATGGTTAGGATTCTTCGGGAAATATAAGAAATTTCATTCACGAAGTGTTGAACCTTATAAGATCCTCAAGAAATTAAGTGCTAAACTCATGTTTTGGAATTCCCAAATGACATGGGAATTCGTCCTATCTTTAATGTTGCGAACTTAATTATTTATCATGGATGTCATAATATGCAATCTCCTAATATAGCTAGGAGAATTCCAACAAAGATGGAGGATATCAACAGTTTCTTATCAAGTGGAAAGGAAGAGCAAATTTTGACGGTATTTGGATTTTACAATATGAATTTGAGAAGTTGAATCCACATTTATATGATCAATATTTGTCACATTCTACATCGAAGATGACTTCAAACAAGCTGGGGAGAATTGATGCAAAAGAACTTAAAAGTCTATAGAAAAAATAAAAGAGAAAATTAGTCAACTATAAACCTTAATTTGATGGGATGAGGATTGATAATTGAGTTGATAACAAGAATAAGTGTTGAAGTTTATATGATATTAGGATTTCTTATTACATAAGTAGTGGTGAGTTAAATATGTTGTTCTATTTAGATATATTATCCCAGTTGTTTAGGACTTAAATCTATAGAATTTTTATTAGAATAAGATTTAAATTTGTTATGAACCCTTTCCTACTAGAATAAGGGTTTTAATAACTTCTCTTTAAATATGTGTATACTTAGTCCTTTAAAAATAATAATCTGAAAATTTTCTACAAACTTGAGTTTTTAACTAGATGTGATGTTTTCTTCTAAAAGTGATTTTTAGACCCTATGAGTGAATCCTAGTTATCTACCCTTCATTGTTTGTGTTCCTCACTAAATTCTAGCAAAGTTAACCTAGATTTCAGCCATTTTAAACATAAATTCCAACCATATTAAATCCTGAAATTCTAAGCCTAAATTTACTGGAATCAAGTTCTAAAAAATCTAACTATATCAAATCTGATTCAACATTATTGTCAAAATTCAGCCTTAAAACTTGATATTCCAAAAACCTAATAGAAGTATTAACTAGTAGCTAATACTTCTATTTGTTCTCGATTTTTAGCTACTAGTTAATACTTCTATTTGTCATATATATGCAAGCTTATTATTGATGGAAGTAGTATGAATGTATAATCGAGAAACATAGTGAAGCAATTGAATGTATTTGCGGTGAAACATCTACATCCCTATAAAGTTGCTTAGATGGATGATAGTACTATATCAGTCACTCAAAGGTGCTTAGTGTCTTTCAAGGAAGGAATATATGAAGACTCTATTTGGTGTGATGTCATTCTTATAAAAGTATCTCATATTTTACTTGGTTGTCCGTGGCTTTATGAGTGAGATGTGCAAGGAAAAGCTAACTCCTATCAGTTTATATTTCATGGAAAGAAGATAAATTTGATGTCTATGGAGGTAGTTAAGTTAGAAAAATAAACAGGAAATAACAAGATAGCCATAAATGCAAGCAGAAGCCTCTTAATATCCTCAAGGAGAAGAGAATTGTGTTTGCAATATTAGTGAGGGAAGTAACAAAAGCAGTATTTGAAATATCCCTTACCAAAAGAAGTGGGTGAGTTGCTAGCTGATTTTTCAGACCTTACATGGATGATTTACCAGGTGAATTACCTCCTTTATGATATATTCAACATGTTATTGACTTGGTACTTGGATCTACTCCACCCAATCTTCCAGCCTATTGTTTGAATCCTATTGAAAATGACGAGCTGAATAGACAAGTAGATGAGTTGCTAAAAAAAGGATTTATTCAAGAAAGTTTTAGTCTGTGTGTAGTTCGAACACTATTGACTCCTAAAAAGGATGGAAGCCGGCGAAGTCTATTGATTGTCGGGCAATAAATAAGATGACAATAAGGTATAAATTTCCAATACTTCGCCTTAACAACATGTTAAGATTTATTGACTGGAGCTACTATCTTTATCAAGATAGACTTATGAAGTGAGTACTATCAAATTAGAATTAGACTTGGGGATGAATGGAAAACCAATTTCAAGACTAAAAGGGGACTTTATGAATGGTTGGTGATGTTATTTGAACTCTCTAATGCACTTAGCATTTTTATGAGTGTGATGGATAGAGTATTTCGACCATTTATGGGCAGATTTTTAAAGATATATTAATATAAGTAAAACTAAAAAGGACCACCTATTATATCTACGACAAGTATTGAGAGTTTTGAGGCAAAAGAAACTTTATATTAACTTAAAAGAAGTATTCTTTCATGCAATCAAGTGTTGTATTTCTGAGTTTTATTGTCCTTACATGGAGTGGAGATGGATCCTGATAAAATTAGGCCTATCATTGATTGCCTATTTCAAACGATGAGACACGAAGTTTTCATAATCTAGCAACATTCTACAGGCATTTTATTTGTAACTTCAGCATCATCATGGCACCTTTTATTGATTGTATGAAGAAAGTACAATTTACTTGGTGAAGGCGAAAAACTAAACTGACTTGGTTGGACAAAAATGCTTATAGGTTTAAAGTCCGACTTGGATGTTGGGGATGTTTTTATAGAATTTTATCACGTTGTATGTCTTAATCCCTTGAGTAACCAGATCAAATGCTAATTCATTACATTGGTGCATCTAAAGGCGTTGCCTTATAGAATTTTCTCATGTTATGTCTTAATACCTTGGAGTAACCTTTTGAAAGAGATGCTTATGCCATCTTCATCTCTGGTTGCCTACCATCTCCTCCTTGAGAAATCTTGCCTACTTTTTATACCATTGCAAATCCCAGTCTGTGTCTCTATTCTAGAAGTACTATAAACATTCTGCAGTTTCATTTTAGAAGTGTGCTTTTAATTTCCTGTTATCTATTGATTATTATGTGCTGCTTTCTTCTATCTCAGCATGTAAGTCTCTTAAACTGTGGAGGAACATTTATGCTTAATAAATGGCTGCTACCTAATGGAAGGATAACTTTTCCATGTTTCTCCTTTCATGATCTGAATTTCTAAATGGATACTTTTCCTTTGTTTTGTTAAGAAAATGAAGCTGATCCTGTTGATTCAATTTTCAACAAAATAAATTTCATATGATATCCTTACATGTGAAGGTAATACTGGATGTTACAAGTGACATGGCAGCGGTAGAAGTTGGAGGAGGTCCGTGGTTCACCACTTGGATAGGCAAGACAAGTGCGCCAGAGATTCTCAAACAAGCCCTAAGAGTTCCTGTCGATGTTGAGGGGATCTTTGGCTTTGCTCCATTTCTCAAACCCCCTGGTTTATAACTCAATCTCTAAAACCGCTCTGTAATGGCTTGTTGAAGTGTCCATTGAGGGAACCCAATTTAAATGGAAAATGTGGATCTAGGAACTTTGGTCAAACTGAAAACGGATGCTGGCCTTATTGTGGTTTTGCCTATTGTGAGACAGCTCCCAATAATACCAGTACAAGGTGTCTATTGATTGGCCTGTCAATCCATCTAAACGTTAAACAGGGATTTTCTTTTTATTTATGTATTGGTCTCAAGACGGGTTGAAGGATTATTTCAACTTTAATCTTGACAGTAGGGATGACAATTGTACCCGAATCCGATGGGTACCCGATAAAATTACCCGAACGAGGACGAGTATGAGGAGCAAATTTTTACCCGTGGGGCGGGTATGGGGGGTTAATAAAAATACCCGTCGGGTATCGGGTTGGGTATGAGGATACCACCCCTCATACCCGTTTACCCGTTATATAGTAATTACAATTTTGCCATTATATATATATATACATACAATTTTGCAATTCTGTATGTATGTATGAATGTAGCATGAAAATTTAAAAGAAAAACAAATAGTCCATTCATATTAAATAAGCTTATCTTAAAAAAAAAAAAAAGAGGCGGGTAAACGGGTACCCGATGGGGGTCAAACCCCCAACGGGTACGTGTACGGGTATAGGGGTGTCAAAAAAATCCCCGACAGGGATGGGGGCGGGTATGGGGGTGGGGGCGGCTTCATGGGACGGGTACGGGGGATGGCATACCTGCCCCATGCCCGCCCCATTGCCATCCCTACCTAACAGTGAATGAGCTTCCATCCAAAAAATTTGTCCCATAAATTTAAGTTAGCTAAAAGTTAGTGATTATATTTATTTAGAGTTGAATAGGATGATATTCATAACATTATTGAAGAGTAACAATAATAAGTGATTAATATAAAATTAGTGCCTAAAAGTATAGTAATTTGAAGACAACAAAAAGTAGAAGTGTCTTTAGTTCCTATCGCGGGTTTAAAGTATAAGATACTATCTTTATCCATTAGACAACTAAATATTCAAATTGTAATCGTTATTTGATGTTGAAATAATTATTAATCACTAAGCAGAATATATGACATTTTAAGAATGTATACATTGAGAATTCTACAACAAAAATAGAAGTGTCTCTAGTTCCTATCATCGGTTTAAGTATAAGATACCATCTTTAAGAATAAGAAGTGAAATGGCTTCTTTCTCACTTCGTCCTTCTTCTGCTTTCTCTCTATACTGAGCTATGAACACTTATGTGTTCTATGATTCTTTGAATCCATTGTCTTTCTTTTCTCTTCTGGTCACTACCTGTTGAACCCACCCTCTCTTCTTCCTTTCCCGGTATGACCTAACTCACAATGCCATAAATAAGATGGAGTTCGGTTAATTTACTTTTCTTACTATTTATGTTAAGAATTGACCTTTCTAGATCTAACTCATACAAACCATTTGTAAGCAATCCAGATCCATAATAAACATCATCTTTATAAAAAGAACAAATGTTATTCTTAATAATAAAAACAAATCCATTCAAATCCAAATGAGAAATAGAAATGATGTTTCTTGTAATAACAGGAACATAATAACAATTATTAAGTTCTAGTATCAGGCAAGAAGGCGAAGCTAAACTACAAGTTCCTATATCTAATGCAGTAACACTTGCTCCATTGCCAACTCGCAGGTCCACTTCGCCTTTCTTCAATGATCTACTCATTGTTAACATGTGGATGTTATTACACAAGTGAGAATCACAACCAATATTTAATACCCAAGAATGTGGAACAGTAGTAGAAAGATTGATCTCAATCATAAACATACCTGAAGAACTAGCTTCCTTAAGCCTTTTCTCTTTCAGGCTAGCAAGATAAGAGGGGCAGTTCCTCTTCCAATATCCATCAACCCCGCAATTAAAATAAGTGCCCTTGTCATTGCTCTTCTTCTTGACACCTCCTTTGGCTTTTACTACATTAGTAGAAGCCTTCTGTTTCTTGTTCTTATTCTTCTTAAAGCTCTTTTTCTTGCTTTTAGAAGAATTAACAACAAGTATAGAACTGGGTTCCTTCTTAAGGCACCCTTCTGCAGTCTTAAGTATATTCAACAGTTCAGGGAGTGTCATGTCCTTCTGGTTCTTGTTGAAGTTCATGCGAACTGTGAAAAGCTCGAACTCAGCGACTGCAGCACCAAATCAATGCTTAACTCGTGGTCCATGACAAAACCTAATTGGGCCAATTTTTCAATATACCCAATCATCTTCAACATATGAGTGTTGACTGAAGATCCTTCTGTTATCTTGCATTGAAACAGTGCCTTGGAGATTTGATATCTCTCTACCCTACTCTGTGCACCAAATAACTCCTTAAGATGCAGTATAATAGTAGGTGCATCCATGTTCTTATGCTGCCTCTGAAGTTCAGGAGACATACAAGCTAACATCACACATGTAGCTTGGTTATTGTCATCAATATAACTCTGATATTTCTCCCATTCTTCATCAGTAGCATCTGGATAAAGCTCAGATGGAGTAGGAGTGTCAAGAACATACAACTTCTCTTGCCTAAGAACTATTCATAGATTTCGCAGCTAGTCCGAATAGTTGGGTCCAGTCAGCTTGTTAGCATCCAAAATGCTCCTCAAAGTCAGGTTTGTACTCATCTTCAAATTCAATAACCGGGAAAACACAAAAGGAGCAAAAATTAGTTTATATCCAAAAATCAAATAAAATAAGGACTTTAAATTTATTTGATTATTCTCACTATTTTGTACAAAATAATAGCCCTCACTATTATATCGAAAAATTATCAAATAATTTTTTAGTGGGCTAGGATCCCATTTAAAATTAATTGATCTTGAGTTTACTCAACAAACCAACTAAAATAAATTAGGTAGAAAACAACTTTTTAATCACATCTCATGTGACTCCTAGTACCGTTAGGTGACAACTTTTGCCAAAATATATCTAATATATTATTCCTAACCTTATCTCTAAAGTTATATGATCATGAGTTTACTCATCCAAATCATACAATTTTAGTTAAGTAGAACCCATTAATTTGAGATTAAAACATAATCGGGGTAAAGAGACCTTGAGTTTACTCAACAAGTCTTACTCTAAACAAAACTCTAGTTTTATTCTTAAACAATAGAAGACAACCATCACGTTCATAACATGTACTTAATATTTTATTGAGGGATTTAAACTTTCAAAATTTCTGGTCTCATCAAAATAATATAATCTCATTATATTTATAATTTCAAACATAATCCAATCATGAAAGAAAGTATTTACAACCTTGGCTTGATCCTAATTGTTGATTTGATAATAAATTTAATTTAATAATTCAACTCTTGAAAAATTAAATTAAATTCCAAAACCTTTCCTGAAAACAATTTTCAAATTCAATAAAACACCTTTTATTATTATTAGGAGTATTTATTAATTTAATCTCTATTAAATTAATAAAAGACAAATTAGGGTTTAAAAACACATTAAAAAGGGAGGGAGGGGTGTCTGGCACGTGGGCACGCGTGGAGCGTGTGGGGCGTGCAGTGCACGCCCCCGCGCGGTCAAAAGAGTTGACTGGCGCGTGCAGACGTCTGCTGAGACGATGGGACACGCGCCCTTCGTCTTCTCCACGAAGCCACTCCCATTTTTGGAATCTTCTCCCACGTTGTCCAGCTCTTCGAACCGCCACCCACGTCCTAGCGTAACCTCCTCGACCGCAGCTCTTCCACGTTCCACGACTCGAAGCCTTAACCGTCCGTCGGGTCTCTAACCGACACTCCTGTGGTCACCGGTGTGTCATCACCCCGTCAGCTCAAGCGACGCTGACTGTGGCGTCACCGAAGACGCCAACTGTTAGCCCCGAATTTTTTTTTATTATGCCAATTAAGCATAATTAAGTTAATTAAGCATGATTAGAGTAAATTGAGCTTAATAAACTAAACTAAGTGTTAGCATGAATTAATGAGGAACAATGAATAAGTTAGGTTAGCATAAGTAACTAACATTTAAAGTGTTAGTTGAAATTAAATGAGTTAGATGTGTTAGTTGATATTAAGTGACAAATGGACTTTGGGCCCAAAATAGCATGAAAAGGAAGGTGAAACAAGAAAGAGGGATGAAGTGGGCTTGGCTTATGGGCTTAGCTAACTTAGTATAAAAGGAAATCAAAAGAAGAGGGTTTAGTAGTCTTGCATTGAGAGGGAGGGTGAGTGGACGAAAATCAAGAGGGAGAGGGAAGAGAGTTTTCGTGCATGGTGGAAGGAGAAGAAGAAAAGAGGAAAAGCTAGGTC
>JAOQMQ010000001.1:7941656-7964197 GCA_027563845.1 Erythroxylum subrotundum | reverse complement strand
AAACATAGTAATTCCTACATGAGATAACTTTGGTAATCTCAAGTCTAAGGATCAATTATACAACCATCATAATGAGACAATCCACAGACACACAAGTAATGTTCCATTCAGGATTCTCATAATTGGGTATGTTCAGTGAACTTGTTCTCTAATAAGCACCCACATATTTGTTTAAGTATCTCCATTGTTTAATATATGAGATCGATTACTTTCTTCATAAGAAAGAAACAAATATGTGCTAGTCTAACTATTTCATCAATACCCCATCTTGATGAAACTATGACTAGGAACATTTTAGGAATAATACGAAAATGCAATTTGAATCTCATAATTATAATCACATTATAATTTCTAATTACATAACAATTATTCCAGGGATTTTATCTTTATGATTAATAATTAAATAATTAAATGCACAAAGATAAAGAATGCCTTTTATTGAATAAAACAAATTTTATACAATTAAAGTACAACCAAAATTGGCTGCAAGGGCAAAAACCAACAATAAGGAGTGTCAAAGAATCAGATTATGGAAAGATATGTAAGAAATTGATTCAAAAAATACCATGCCTTGGATGGTGGCAGGAGATTTCAACTGTTTTCTCTCTTCCTCTGTGTAACTATTTAAGGGTTATGGAAGAATATAGCGATCAGTTGAAACAGAAGTCTAGAATCTTATGGTTGCAACAAGGAGAAAAAAACATTAAATACTTTTTTTAGTATAATCTAAGGCAGCAGAAATAGGAACAAGATTATTTTTCTTGAGAATAAGTATGGTATGTTGATAAATGATTAAAAGGAACTGAAAAGAATGGCAAGAAGTCACTTTCAAGTAATAAATGGAGTCTATACACATACTGTAAGCCTTCCCATCAGCTTGGTCAATCTAATGGTTAGTTCCATAAATCATAGTCAAATATCTAGTCTTATCAAAAAGTCACTAGTGATGAGATAAAGGAGGTCTTATTTTCATTTCATCTAGATAAGTCTACAGGTCCAGATGGATTTAATGCCAAGTTTTTTCAAGAGAAATGGAACTTATTGGAAGCAACTGTGGTTAGAGTAATACAAGAGTTCTTCAAAAGTGGCAGATTACACACTGAAATGAACAAGACTTGCCTTGCATTGGTGTCTAAGGTCCCTAATCCTAGGAAATTGAATGAGTACAGACTAATTTCCTATTGCAATGTGGTGTATAAGATTATCTCAAAGATTCTTGCCTACAGATTAAGGAATACTTTACCAAGCATAATCAATCCTAATCAAGGGGCCTATGTTCCAAGTAAAAGTATGGGTGACAACATAATGCTATCTCAAGAATTGTTCAAAGACTACAATCAGAAAGGACATGTTAGAAGTTGTGCATTCAAAATAAACTTCAACAAAGCATATGATACAATAGAATTGGTTTTCACCATCAATTCACTCTATGATTTTGGACATCCTAGTAAGTGCATTAATTGGATTCACTCTTGCATATATTTAGTATCCTTTTCAATGTTAATGAATGGTGAACATACACAGGTCTATCAAGCAACTAAGGAAATAAGACAGGGGGATCCTTTATGTCGTACCTATTCACTATCACTATGGAGGTGTTATAAAGAATGACTCAGATGTGTATTGCTGAAAGCATAAATTTCAGATATCATTTTCATTTTAGTGAACTCAATATCACTCAACTTTCTTTTGTTGATGACTTACTCATGTTATGTGCTAATGATACTACTTCAATTGATGACTTACTCATGTTATGTGCTAATGATACTACTTCAATTGATGTGATCTTAAATTCCTTGTTGAGATTTCAAGAAGTTTTTGGCCTGAAATACATTCCTTATAAAAGTGTTGCTTACCTTTGTAAGCAAAGGAGAGATGACTCATCAAGGGAATCAGTGAAGCAAGCTTTTCTATACACCAGTTGCCTTTCATTTACTTAGGAATCCCAATCAACACTAAGAACTAAAGGAAGCATAATGCAGCCCTCTCCTTGAAAAAGTGCATAATATAATCTCTAGCTAGAGCATCAAATTTCTATCTTATGGAAAGAAGTTACAACTGGTCATTTCCATTCTCAATAACCTACACGTTTATTAATTGTCACACTTAGTTATTCCAAAGGGAGTTCTAAAGAAAATCGATAGGAATATAAGGGACTTTATTTGGAATGGACAGAATCCAAATGGTAGAAAGACTTCCAAAGTAAAATAGAGTGTTATGAGTCTTCCCAAAGAATATGATGGGTTAGGAATCAACTCTGCCAACAGAATGAACAAGGTCTTGCCAGCTAACAGGTTATGGAGAGTTTGTTATGATAAGGAGAGTCTTTGGGTGAAATAGGTGTACATGTTTCATAACAAACAAGGAAGCATTTGGGCAATCTCTCATAAATGTACTCATTCCTATACCTTTCAACAAATCTTACTTACTAGGCTATTTATGCATACTCATATCAAGCATTACATCAAAGATGGGAAGAGCAAAAAATTCTGGTTTGATAACTGGCATTCACTTGGGCCATTATGCTACACTTAGCATTTTCCAACTTTAAGAGATGTAATCGCCTAGAATACTGAGATGCACAAACTCATTCTAAATAACAATTGATATTGGTCGTTTTATACAACTAGAGGAATCAAACCAATAGTCAATTGTATACTAGACTACTTTTCCTAACTAGACACAAAAGGAACAAGTCAATTGGGTGTTACACAGTTCACACAATTTCATTGCTCAGTCATGTAAACAGGTACTGCTTGGTCCACTCACTAGATTTGCTCTTTACAAGCTGATATGGAGTTCTGGAAGTTCTTTAACCCATTCCTTTATTCTCTAGTTAGCAGTTGTCCAAAAGCTGGGAACCGGGGGCAAGATTAAATTTAAGATCTTTGACAATTCTGTCCTTTTTGTACTTGTGTTGATGGAATTGTAAATCATATATTCTTCAAGTGTTGTCACACAAAACTACTTTGGAAAAAAATTCTTAGTTTATTTAAGCTATAAGATAGGAATCTCAGCTGGTTAGATTGTTTGTCTTGGATAAATATACTAAAATAAAGAAGCAAAGAGGATTATAAGGTCTTTAAGGTTGGTTTAGTTATACTTGTCCACTTCATATGGAGAATGAGAAATACAAAGATATTTGGGAAAATGGAACAGTATAAAAAATACACCTAGATGGAGTTTTATCTCAAGTTTAGAATGACAATTATGGCAATTCGTCATTAACAACTCATGTCTAATAAAATCAGGCAACAAATTAGAATATAGATAATGCAGCTTAAGTGCTCGCAAATTAAGTAGTTAGTTGGTTTTGTAATTACTCCAATTATTGGAGATGACTTTCACTTCTCTTTGTGATTTCCACCTTTTTGAATGAATATATCACTTAGTTTCCAAAAGAAAATAATATCTTTATCCATCAGACAACTAAATATTCAAATTGTAATCGTTATTTAATGTTGAAATAATTATTAATCACTAAGAAGAATATATGACTCTTTAAGAATGTATCATATTGAAAGTTCTAACATTTTGTTTATGATAAGGACTTATCATATTGGGAATTCTAACATCTTGTTTATGATCAAGTTTAAATTTTAATAAAAATATTAAATATTAAAATGCATCTTTTATCTTATTAATTATTTATGTAACATCTAAACTTAGCTTAAAACTTACCATTGTCTTAGAGGTTGAAATTATGGATTATCTAAAAGTTTTCGCTTGACTAGAAATAAACCTCTATTTATTTGTCATAAAGAAATCAATCTTCAATGTTAACAAAAGATCCCATTTGTATGCCTAGCGACAACAATAACAACACCAGCAGAAATCTCGCCTATATGGGGTCTAGAGTGTCCCAACAGTACGTAACCTTACCCCTAACTAGTAGAGAGGTTGTTTCCAAGTAACCCACATGAAGAGGTTAAAAAATAAAATAAAATAGTAGTAATAATAATAATAATCATCATCATCATCATCATTGTCAGCATTAATGATGATAATGATAAGAAAATTAATAATAATAATAAGAAAATTAATAATGAAAATAATAATAATTATTAAAAAATATAGTGCATTTTATACCCTTATTTTATATTATTTTAAATTATTTACATAGCACATTTGGGTTAAATTGTTGCATTTTTTATTAATTATTCAAGCTATTTAGTTTTACATTTTATTTCTAAAGGGGATTTAAATTGTACAAAATATTTTCTTGCAGACTTGGTGAATTTAAAGAAAGGAATCTAGACAAAAATTTGACCCAGAATGAAGTTCAACCTAGAAAAAAAAGTCTAGAATTAAGCAAACAACTCGTTAGAAGAAAAGCAGTCCAAGTAGATAGGAACAAAACGACAACAAATAATGATTAATAATAATAATTATTATTATTATTATTATAAAAATAAAACTCCTAAAACAAGTTAGGTAAAGGCTTAGGCTAAATCCTTAAGATGTAAGTACTACCTATTTATAAATGTAGGCTAACTATAAGAGGAAAGAGTTAAAAGGATCCTTTATCTGAATCCTAATATACCAAAGTTTTCTATTACGGGGTCATATTCTCGGTAAGTTCCAACATTATCATATTATTTTTGATCACCTCCTCCCAATTCTTCTTAGGCCTCCCTTTTTTCATCTTATAGTCTCTAAGTACAATCTTCTCAAATCTTCTCACTAGATCATCCGGATATCTCCTCTTAACATATACAAACCACCTAAGCCTTATTTCTCTTAATTTGTCAATAGTATTAGCTACCTTTAATTTGTCCCTTACCTAGAACTACATGAATTAGAATCTTCACAATCAATGCGCTTTTACAAAAATCAACTAGAAATATTACATATAAACTAGGATTTTAAATGGATGTTAGGGATGACTTTAGGGAGTGTGAAAGACTTAAAAGAAGTTAAAAGTAGGTGAAACTGTAGCTATTGACTTAAATTTGATCCTTAAAAAAGATCAAATAAAAAGGATGAGAATTGAATGCATAGAAGGATATCTATCGGATTTATGTCACATGACAAGATTGGCGGATACTTCAACATTAGAAATTAAAAATTAAAGCATTCATGTTGCACAATAGCTAGACTTACAATGGTATTTTTAAATTTTTTTACTAAACATTTTGTATTAAAAAATATAAATAAGTCAATTTACTTTTTAAGAAATTAAGGAAATAATTACTAAGAATAAAAGAGTTGATTACAAGTTTAATAAAAGTTGAATATCTTAATAATGAAGACTAGCTAACAGAGCACATAAACTTAAAACTATTTTACTAGAAAACTAAGATATTTTTATCTTCCTACTCTATGATCAGTTGGGGAAAGGCTAATAGGACTTCTAGTTAAACTTCTACAGAGAAATTCCAGGTTTTGTTTAAATACATAGCAATTGGATCTTGTTGCTAGGGAAGGTTCTCAGGAATGTTCATTTCAAGGCTAATATCTTACTAATTTTAGGAGTCGGGAGATGAATAATAAGTTGATCATTGATTGTACTGATTAGCTCCCTTTGTATTACATATATTTGTTAAAGCTTTTACTAAAATGCCCTTTATTTTTTTTCTTTCTATAGGCTATATATCGAGTTGTTCAGTGAGATTTTATACATAATAAAATCTCCATCTTTTGAATCCTACCTAAAGGAATATTTATTAATTAATTCTTATCAGATCAAGGATAAAAAGGTGATATTACATAAGAAATTTATGTGAATGTGTAGGAAAAGAATTATAGGATTTTTCTCTCATTTTGAATAGACAATATACAGGCTGCTATAGTAGATTACAAGAGAGAAATAGGAAACTAAATCATTCCTATATCCGAAAGACCATATAACTAAATCCCTAAATTTAAGGGATTTCAAACTAATTCTTCTAATCCATTTACCACCCATCTACACCTCAACATTCCCCCTCAAGCTGAGGAATAGTTGTCTTCCCTTCACATCTTGAATATAAGATCATGAAAACTCGAAATGTTCATCCCTTTGTTGGAACATCAGCTACTTGATGTTCTGATGGGACATAAGACATACACACTAACCCGTCATCCAATTTTTCTTTAATGAAATGTTCATCAATTTCAATATGCCTTGTCCTATCGTGTTGTATATGATTATAAGCAATATTGATGGTTGACTTGTTGTCACAATAGAGCTTCATAGGATTGTCCCATTTGACTCTAAAATCATCTAAAATAATCTTCAGCCAAAGTAGTTCACATAATCTTTGAGTAATAACCCTAAATTATGATTCTGCAGATGACCTTGCCACTACATTCTGGTTCTTGCTCCTCTATGTTACCAAATTTCCTCCAAGAAAAGTACAATACGTTGCAGTTGATCTTCTATCTGCTAGGGAACCTGTATAGTCAGCGTCGTTGTAAGCTTCTAGAGCAAGAGTATTTTTTTCTTGAACAAAATTCCTTTTCCTGAATTGCGTTTCAAGTAATGTAGCACCCTGTAGGCATCTTGAAAATGAGGTTCTCTTAGATCATGTATGAACTGAATAATCACACTTACCAATTATGCTATGTTTGGCTAAGTGTGAGTAAGGTATATGAGTCTACCAACCAATCTATGATACATTCTTTTATCAACTATTGGTTCTTCTTTAACTTATGGCTTGGATCCATTGGGGAAAAGACTGGCTTACACCCATTTTTCCTTGTTTTTGCCAATAAATCAATCATGTACTTTTGTTGAGATATGAAAATCCCTTGTGTGAAATATGCCACCTCAATACGGAGGAAGTACTTCAGTTTCCTAGTTCTTTTATCCTAAACTCTTTTAATAGTCTCTCTTTCAATTCATACTTCTCTCTCTCATCGTTTTCAGTCACTATGATGTCATCCACATAGACTAGAGGAGTAACTCCCTTTTCAACTGAATGCTTAATGAAAAGAGTGTGGTCACCTTGGTTTTGTTTATACCCAGACTCCCTCGTGACTTTCGCAAATCCCCAACCATGCTCAAGGAGATTTTTTAACCCATAAAGAGCCTTTCCCAACTTGCACACTTTGTTACCTATGTCCCCCTCAAATCATGGTGGGATGTTCATGTAGATTTTTTCATATAAGTCATTATGGAAAAATGCATTTTTAACATCATACTGTAAGAGTTGCCAATTGAAGTGGGTAGTCAATGATAACAAAATTCTCACAGTGTTTATTTTTTCAACTGGAGCAAAAGTCTCCTGATAATTAACCCCATAAGTCTGAGTGTACCCTTTGGCCACTAATATTGCTTTATATCTCTTGAGGGATCCATTAGCCTTGTATTTCGGTGTGAAAAGCCACTTACAATCAATAATGTTTTTCCCTTTCTGTTTATCAACATTCTCACATGTTCTATTTTTTCTAATACACTCATCTCTTTTCTCATAGCATCCCTCCATTCCCTTTTTGAAAATTCCTCAGAAATAGTGTTAGGGATAGTAATGGTGTTTAAACTCACAATGAAATTTTTATTGGTTGGTGACAGGCGCTTACTAGATACATAGTGAGATAGTGGATAGAGTGGCCATTTAGTGCATTCTCTGGTACCTTTCCTAACAAAAATGGGAGGGCTTGGTCATCTTTTGGGTCAGTAGATGTTTCAAAAAATTGTGTGTGTAAAGGTGAGTCAAATCTTACCATGATTTCATTCCAAAAGTTTAAGTTGGATTCTAGGACCTGTGTCAGTTCTAGAACACCTTTCTCCTTGAATATACTTGAGTAACACTAGTTGGGACAAGAGATGGCACAGGTTCAGGGGTAGAATTGGATGAATTAAATGTAATTGGTTCAGAGGACTCGGGTTCAACAATACAAGCTAGACCATGAGAAAGGTTAAGGGTTTTAAGTGGTTCAAAGGACTCCCAAGTGCTATCTTCCATCATTGAAATCTCTCCTTGAAGAGAGGATGGCATAGCACGTCGTAACATTACTCAAAATAACTAGACCTATATCCATAGAAATGGTGAGTTTAGGTTAATCCTACGGAGAGTGTTTGGTTAGCTTTTGTTATGGAAAGAATTGGTGTTTAGGTTTTGAGGGGTTTGTTTTGGTTTTCAAATAAGAAAATAAAATGAAACTAAACTAATGAAAACACATTAAAGGAAACATTGAAAAGTTATTGACCGACATACAATCAAACATACTTCATTGAATTATTGTTCCCATACCTCTTCTAGTAATTATTAATCATAGGTTAACAACATGCTTTGTTAGTCCCGGTTTTCCATTACGTATTGTTTAATTAAAAAGAGCTCGTTAATTAAACCTAACTTTTGACCAACCTAGAACAAGCTCTCTAGATTTAATTGGTCAACTGTATTACCAATTAAAAAAACATATTAATCAAGGCAACAACCACACAAGCTTAAGTCATTTAACCTAGGTTATGTTATCCCTAATGATTAGAAACCATTAGTTGCCACAAACGAATCTCAACATAACAATTACGTATTATATTGAAATTATATTAATGGGTTCATACATAAACAATCTAACGATAATGAGAATAAAGAACATTCATACGTGAAAACCCAAATCCATATGTATAGGATAACATAATCAATCCCTAAAGAGAGAAAGAACCAGCGTCAGGAAGCTAGCTCTCTATAGGTCTCCAAAGGAATGAAGCTTTGCCCGTTCTCTTCAAAACCAAGAGCTCACACTTCAAATTGAAAACCCCAAATGAAACATATTGATTCTACCAACAAAACGACGCTTTTATACTAAAAATTAGGCTTCATGCGAGCTGGTCATTTCTCACGGGCTTGCATAATGGTGTCACACCCGTGAGCTGCCATGAGCCTTACCATGCAAAATGAGTTATGGGTGTGACAAATGAGTCACACCGATGACACCTTTTGTCATGGTCATAAGATGCGTCTCACGGCCATAACAAATCACATATAGTCATGATATGGTTCAACACTTTTTATGCTCTTCATTTTATGTATTTTTTTCTTCTCTTACTCTAATCATTTTCCTTTTTTTCTCCATAGAGACAAGTGGGTGTGAGATGTGTACCTCACTGTTTGGATAGGTTCTACTGAACATACTTTTGTAATTTAGCCATATCTTTTCCTATAGATCTCTAAATTAGATCATTTAAATTGGAGATTAAACCAGAGGCAAAGATCTAAACTTTCATGAAGGAACTAAAATCTGATTCTGCTTCTAAAAGTTTTGAATTCGATTTTGAAGTTGAGTTTTGGCTACTATCCTTGTTTTCGAACAACCTGTAGTTTTTGGGGTATAACTCCCGATATAATTAACCAAATTGCATAAAATTTATTCCATTAGAAACTTAAGACATAGTGGAATGAAATAAATTTATAAGATTATAGGCCAGTGTGGGAATTAAAGGAAGAAGAAGGATCAATATGTAATTTTCCTAAAGTCAACTTATGGACCAATAAGATTTAAGCATTTGTGTCCAATAGAATTGTAACATATGGTCCAATAGAATTGCAACACATGGTCCAATATAATTTTAACATATGGTCCAATAGAATTGTAATACGTGGTCCAATGGGATTGTAACACATGGTCCAATAGGATTGTGATATATGGTCCGATGGACTACTATTCACATCCTACTTGAATCAAGGACTACTAGGCTCAAGAAACCTGCATCGAAACTAAAGGAAACTATACCTCCACCAATAATCAGATCTCCAAAACACTACTAAGCATACAGTAGCACTCAATGATCCAGAAAAACTTCCTTAGCTATCCAATGTCACAAGCCCACATGGCTCATTCACTTAATGCTGAGTACTAAATAGAAACATAACATCAACTTCCCTAGACATAGGAGGCAGCGATGAACAAGATTAATTGCTGCAGGGCTACTGGTGATTCCTCGGAGGAGGGGCTTCAGTATGAGTGTGAAACAATGTCTAGTCTCGATCCTGTTGTTGCTAAAGAACCTAAAGGAAGTTGGAGAGCCAACTTAGGGAGTTGGATCGCCAACTAACTCCTATCCGATCTTCAGCTGGGGACACACTTGCTAGTGATCAAAGGATTTTCTGATTCGACAACCTGCAAAAAGTTAGTGATAACATATTTGAAAATTACCTCCGCTCGGTGTTTGAGCTGAGAAGTTCCCTAATATGGGAGATAACTTCGAGTGACACACTCTCCACATCCTTAGCTTCATCCTTGAAGGTTCTTGCATTGCGTTCTCTCCAGATAAAGTAAACAGTGGTAGATAGCAGGAGAGGGAAAAGATTAATACTTGGAAAGCTATTGTTGGAGGCAATAGAAAACCAAGAGAGGATAGCGGAAAGGGTAGGCTGAATGAATATGGACACATTAAAATGTGAAAGGCAACAGTCCCAAATGGCTTTAGAGTAGGAACATTTAAAAAATTGGTGCTCAGCTGTTTCATTTGCTAATACACACAAGGAACAGTGGTTAGGAGTTTGGAGAAAAGGCATTTTATCTCTAGTTGGCAACTTGTGAAGGAAGGTGGGCCAGAGCATAAAAGAGTACCTTGGTCTACTATGTTTAGACCACACTAGCTTGTGCCAAGGTACTTCCTGTAGTGGGGGTCACAAGACTTTATAGGCTGATCCATTAGTATACTTTTTGGTGGAGCTAGCGATCCATTCCAGAAAATCGGGTTAGGAGCTATTTGGAAGGTATCGAGGTGATTCAAGGGTCCTGAGGAAGTCCATTGATACCTCATGCCATATCCAATCATCATTAATGATTACTTCAGAAACTCTTGCTGTCATCGGAAGCTTCGAGCTATTAATCTCTCTCGGTGTAGAAAAGGTCCTCAAGATTCCTCGAGGGTGCCAGGGATCCTACCAGAACAAGGTAGATATACCATCTCTAATCCTAAATCTGAATTGGTGCCTCAATTTATCCCTCACAGACAAGATCTTTCTCCAACTCCAAGAACTATTATAATTAGGTTGGGCATTCCAGAAGTTTTTCCTTTTCAATATGATAGAATGCACCCATTTAACCCATAGAGCTTCCCTATCTTCAAACAAAACCCAAATTCGTTTCCCTAACATTACTTGATTCCAATTAGGCAAATGTTTGACTCCTAAGCCCCCCTCCTTCTTAGGTCTACAAATGTCACTCCATTTAACCTTAGCATGAGAATGTGACTCTACCTTTCCAGCCCATAGGAAATTCTTAAGTTTGGATTTTATGTCCTTAAGGATGGAAGAGGGAAGTACGAAGTGTGTGGACCAGTAGACTTTGAAAGAAGAGAGTACAGAAATTACCGATTGGACTCTCCCAGTATAAGAAAGGCTTTTATGAGTCCATCTATTGATACGATTATCAATCCTATCTAAGAGAGAGAGGCAATCTCTCCAGGATAGACGACCTGTAATGAGAGGAACCCCTAAATACCAAATAGGGAGGGAGCCTTGTTGACGTCTAGAAACCAGTCTCATTCTAGAGGTATTTATATCCAAGCTGGAAAACATAGAGAAGGTACACAATGAATCAAGCAAGGTATGAGTAGATAACAAATCCGCATGACAAAACATTAAGAGATCATCAGCAAAAAGAAGATGATTGAGCTTCAGATCCTGACATCTCCAATGGTATTTGAACAAGGGGTTAGTTTCAGTGGTAACTCTCAAATTTCTAGAGAAGACTTCCATACAAAGAATGAAGAGGAAAGGTGATAAGGGGTCTCCCTGTCTTAATCCAGACTTACCTCTAAAAAATCTAGTAGGGGTTCCACTAACCAAAATGGAATAGGAGAGAGTGGTGATGCATTCTTTGACCTACCCGATGAACCTCAGTGGAAAAACTACAGCTTCTAAAGTGTTGAGAAGGAAATCCCAGTGGATAGAGTCATAAGTTTTTTATAGATCCACTTTAAAAGCACAGCGCTTCTGATTATTAGAGATGTGATAGTTCTTGAAGATCTCTTGTGCTAACATGATATTATCCCCTATTCTGTGATTTTTGAGAAAGGCACTTTGATTTGGACTAACTATGAGAGGGAGGATACCTCTGAGCCTATTTGCTAAAATTTTTGCAATCACCTTTTAGAGCATATTGCAACAAGATGTTGGTCGATAGTCTAACACTATGGAGGGATGAGCTCGTTTAGGAATGAGAGATATGAATGTGGAGTTGAGCTCTTTGAGGAGTTTACCATGAATAAAAAAGTTTTGGATAGCTTCAGTAACTTCTCCCTCTATAATAGGCCAGGTCTACTTGAAGAAGTACCCATTAAAGCCATCTGGACTAGGGGCCTTATTGGGATTAATAGAGTGAAATGCCTCTCTAATTTCTTGAGGTGAAACATCCGCAATAACAGCATTAGAATGAAGTTCAGGTAAGGGATTAGGAAAAAGATGTGACACAAAATCTTTGGAAGAGTGAAGAGTCTTTGTAGCTTCTATAGAGCCTTTGAAGTAGTCAAGGAACTAATCTTGAATTTCTGTAAGCCCCACTATCATATCCTCATTTCCCACTTTAAGAGAGTATATGGAGTTTCTGTTGCGATTTGCAAGGAGAGAATTATGAAAGAATTTAGTGTTTCGGTCCCCCTCTCTAAATCAATTGATCCTAGAAGCTTGTTTGTAAAAGGATTCCTGATCCTCCAAAGCCCTATACAACTCACGAATAGCATCAGATTCCTGAGCCAATAGAATGGGAAATCCTGGTAAGACTCTCAGTTGGTCCTAGATGAGGTTAAGATTTGCATGGCAATTCTTAACTTTATCATTAATATCCCCAATTTGACCAGAATTCATGACTTTAAGAGCTTGCTTAACTAGCTTCAGCTTGGAAACAACCTTATACATAGGAGTACCATTAACATAGGAAGACCAAGCATCCTCTACTATTTGCAGGAAATTGGAGTGAGAAGCTAAGAAGTTTGAGAATCTAAAGGGAGCATTCCTCTTCGGTAAAGCAACAATAGACCTAACCACTAATAGGGAATGATCTAAAATATGGGGGATGTGGATGACACAATGAGAAGTAGGGAACCGAAGACTCCAAGTCGAGTTGATAAGGGTCCTATTTAACTTCTGAGCAGTGAAAGAAGGTCCAGTTTGTTTATTGGTCCAAGTAAAAAGAGGGCCACTGGAATTGAGATCAAATAAACCTACAAATTGTCTAAAATCACTCTGGCTACACAAGACTGAAGAACTAAGAGGGTCTGCTTCCTGAGGGTAGAGAATAACATTAAAATCCCCAGCAATTAGCCATAGAGATGGACCTACCGAAGGATTGAGGTTAGACAGCCCAGACCAAAGAAGTCTCCTATGGTTGAGGTTGGTGGCTCCATAGACATAAGAAACTAGAAAGGACACAAAACAATGCATAGGATGCAAATTCACGTGAATGAATTGAGTAGAATAACTAAGGATTGTACACAAAAACTTTTCTGGATTCCAAGCTATCACAATTTTGGCATTCGAGGCTTGGTCTAAATTACTGAACCAATCCCATCGAGAAAACAAGGTGGAGCAAACTTTATTCAGATAGTCAGGAGATCTAATCCTAGACTCAACTAAACAAACAAAAGAAGCAGACAGTTTTTTAAGCCTAGCAAGAACTGCAAGTTGTTTTTGGGGTTATTAAGATCTCGGATATTCCAAAACAACAAATTCATAGACAACACAGCAAACGCAACCTACCTACTTCCGTTTCTTCCTATTTTTCCTTTTTTTGCCTTAAGGTACATTCCCCTCCAACTCCTCCCACAGTCCCAGAACTAGAAGGCAACAATTCAGAAATAGGAGAAGATTGATTACCTTCCTGATTGGCAGCTGCAGAGTTGGATTCGTCGTTGTTGACTTCAATTGATTCGGAGGACCATTGGATCAGATTGATCCCTGTCAATCTTTCCTCTTAGTCATCTTGCAGTGTCCTTGCAGGAATATGGTCCTTCTGGTAAGATCCATGCTCCCTATTAGGTTCTATTGATCTCTCTGGTAATGGAGTGAGCTCCCCTTTAGGATCTGGAATGTCAGAAGATTGCTCTTGGCTTGAATGTGTTTCTGGTGCAGGGCTCTGTACTTGCTCCTTCCCCTTCTCCAATTTGTGCTAGAAATCAGTAGCAAACATGCGGCCAGTAGAAGCCCATTCCTTCCTCTGCTCTAGTTGTACTGGCTTCCATTCGTACTCAATCCTAACTTCCCTGAATATTTGCTGCCCCGCCTCACCATACGTGGCTAATTGGAAAGCAGAGGACCATTTCTTGGACAGTTCCAACTCCACACACAATCGAGCATAAACTATCCTCGACATCCTTGCAGTTTGCGAGTCCATTAATAGGGGATGTCCCACTGCACTGGCTATCCTTCCCAAGCCCTCCGTGTTCTAATATTCAACTAGTACATTATAGAAACGATCCCACAGTGGTGCCTTCCTGACCTCTTCCAATTCACCTCCATTCAAGCTCCACTTTTTCAGAAATAAGGGCTTCCCCTGGATATGCCAAGGGCCTTTTTCTAGCACTGAAAGCATACCTTGTTCAGAATCAAACCAGAATAGGAAGTTGTTCGAACTGGTGATAAGCGTCTCTTGTAATCCAAATTCAGACCAAGATCTGGCCAAAGCTCGTTGAACCACTAGGTAAGCTGGCCTCTTCCCAATAAAGAATCCGATTAGCGCAGATCTGAACCTGGCAGCACCCTTCTCAACTAACTCCGGAAGAGGGATAACAAAGACATGTTCCTCATTTAATTATGGTGGGAAGTAAGATAATACTGCGGCCCCTAAAGAAGCCTCACTCCCTTATACCACGACTGCCTTCCAGGATCTAGCAGGTTCAGGTTTTTGGGGGGTTGTGGGATGGGTGGGGAAGCTAGGCACCGTAGCATGAACAATAAGGGGGGAGAGAAGGAATTTATGGGGGGTTTTGTTTCGGGGGAGGGACAGGTGACGATAAGGGGATCGAAAGATTGAGATCAGTGTTTTGGTTAGTGGAGTGGAGTTGGATTAGGGTTTTCGAATTAGGGATGTGGTGTACCTGAGGTAAGGTAGATAAGGGGGTACGAGGGTTGACGAGAGAAGAAGTAGACGAAGCCATGGAGTGGAGGTGGATCTCACAAGAATCTCCGGCGTTCTCAAAGAAATCATTAAAAATTCAAACCCAAATTACGTCTTTTTTTGGGTGATATTAACCAATGAAAATTTGTTTCTATCTAGCACATCCACCTTCCACCTCATATTTTCGTGATCTATTTAATATGTACCTTGCAAAATGGAATCTGGACTGCAAAGAGGATCTTCGTATTCAAGAAAAAGGTCATTAGTTACGAGAGCGGCAATGCAGCACTCGTGGTCGGTGAGTTTCTTTTTTGTTTGATTTAGAACCTGTTCCGACAATTGCACTTAATTTGAATCCCTTACCCACATGTTGCATGATCCCCGAAGGTTATTATAGAACCTATCCCTAACTTTCGTACAGTAAAACTAGATGAATCTTACACTATCCAAAATTTCTTTTTTTACACAAAAGACCCAATCAGATGATGTCATGCTTATTAATGTTTGCTAATCGGAGTCAATTTTTAAATAGCTTAAAAATTAAACTAACCTATTATAAACGAGATTTAACAGGCGGGTTAATCTGTAGGGTGGCGCCCATTAAAAATGTTATCGTTTGAACTACTAGGATTCTAGTCTGAGTATGGTGGTGAGTGGAAGGAATATGTTCAACTTCTTTACGAAACGGACATGCCAGTAAATGAATATATTAGTATATACTCTACATAAAGCCCATAATGTTGCATTTTAATGGATACAGTTCTAACAACAAATGTTTAGGACATGTTGGTATAACAGAATTCATGAACCTTCCATATCTTGGAATGGTATTGGAAAGAAAGCTCCATGGAAACCGTAAGGGACTCTGGCAGGTAGTGTGATTTTGGCCACTGGTTCACTTGCAAATTTTTTCGAGTCAATTATATAAACCTGAAAAGTAAGAAACAAAAATTGAGAAAAATCAATAAAACTAGCTTCTATATTTCAAGACTTATAGCTGTCAAATTTGACTCACTTTAGAAATGTTGGTATTTTCATTATGAACAAAAGTGACGACCCAACCATAGTCTTCTTCGAGGCCTCCTCGTCTTGGAACAAAGGTAGCTCCAGTGCAGAATGTGTTCTTTTCGAGCTTATGATACTCCACCTTTATATGCTCTCCAAATGGACCCTCTGTCTGCTTCAATGAATCAAATTTCACTTAACCGACGTCTGGACATGGAGAAGACAGAAAAAGGGTAACGAAAACAGCATTGAATAACTTATCTACCAAAGCGTTCTTCGACTTTATGTCCCGTTTTTCGAAGTGTAATTTGGCTATACCACCATATTTTGCCATGCCTGAAATCAATAAATTTGTAAGACTGCTGTGTCAAAATTAAAATTATTGGTCAAAGAAGTCCTTTTTTCTGATGGATCACCTGATTGAGAGCTAGCATCCGAATCAATAAGTTGTGCGTAGCCATATTTGTTTCTAACGCCTGTAAACTCTTCGTTGATGATTGGAAATTCCATGGAAAATTCTGTTCCAGTTAGATACTTTTCCTTAGTTTCCCCAGTTTCCATGTTCAGCCTCCACTCGTAGCAACGAGCAAAAAGTAGCCCATCTTCAGGATTCGTATTTTCGTCAACCCATTCTATGTGCTTGAACCTTCTTGAAAACCATTCAGATTTGTTCCATCCCTTGTCAGGCCCTGGGATTATTGAATCACGAGCTTTGCAACCCCAAACTACAACCTGTTGTCATATTTTATAGATTTTAATGCATGTATTTATATATACCTGTTGTCTGAAATTTTCAGGATACTTACTTCATTACCATCCTCAAAGCAATTAAAAATGTGAAACACTGAACTTGTCTCCGCCTTAAACCATCGGACTGAGTCTCCATCACCATAACGAGGCATAATACCAATCCTTGCATAATCATCTTTGTCATATTTTGTCAATCTATGCGTTAAACACAGCTTAGAGAATTCATTAACTATAATATATCACACTGAAAATCTTCTGCTGATGAATAAGTCTAAAAGGATATGTGTGTATTTATGTATACATATAGAAGTGTCTCTATACTTACGGGCCTCCGGCAAGAAGTCGATTTATGTCTATGGTTAATGGAAAATCCAATATCACATTATACCTGCAAAACATATTTGATCAATATTCTTATGAAATCTGACTTCCCATAATGTTATTTCCATTCTTATATTATTTTCAATGACACCGAACTGTCACTAACCTCTGTGTAACGCCCATATCATGACAGAGAGTGCATCTATGGAATTTGAGGTCTGCTTTGTGAATCAATCTCTTCCCATCAGCTATATATTGGAAGTTATAAATTAACACCCTTAGAAGCTTTGTTATGCACATTTTCACATATATATTTCCATTTGGTTAACATACCAGAAATTACTCCCACTTCCATGAAAGGTTTGAAAGGGTGTACCCCCATTGTGACAAGTTCCCCTGTTCCTGGAGCTTTCTGTGACAGGTACAAAATGATTTAGGAATACACAGCAACTTAATTACTTGTGCTCTTAAAAGGACAACAACCTTTGGGTGACTGGTGAAAGGTCGATTCCAAGCTCCATTTACAGTCCAATTGCCCAAAGTTTCAAGCGTGAAGATGTCGATTTCTTGAGGAATGTGGCTTTCAGAAGTGGTGTAGAACTTCCCAGCGAATTTCATGATACTTGTGTTGCTTATATACTTGTTAGCTTTTCCAAATCGAAGCTGAATAGGTGGAGGTTCACAAATTTAGGTCACAATTAATGCTTAAAACATTCTTAGCTAGCATATTTCTTATTTGGTTTCAATTATCTCTTTGGCCAACTTTTCAATGTAGCATTGCAAACCTTGATCTGTTTGTCTTAATAACCAGTCTTTCGCTGTCTGAGAACAGTTTCAGTCTAGTAAGGGGGTTCCCTGTGAATTTTTGTATTTCTATGGAGTGGTTTGTCAGAAATAGACATTATGGGGGAGAGGATGCTCACCAGGTTTAGAAAGTATGCGGACAATACTGCCGGCGAGTCACCTTCTATTGCCGGAAGAAAACATGGCTTATTTCTTTGTTTTTCTAGCTTGAATGTTTCTGTTTCTACGTGTCTGTTGTTGTACTGAAGGGTCCAGCTTCCATCACTAGATCTTTTGAAGTACAAAACGTGAAGCATTCCTTCTCCTTCCACCCAAATGTGACTCGTCTTGCCCCACATAGATACACTTGTTTTAAATCCACCAAAGATAGGATTTGGTCCTACAGTTGGTCCACCTCTACCAGTGAGTGCTATTTTCTATTTTTTGGTTCAATACTGAATAGCGTTAACCAGTAACCATAAAGCAGGATTGCTTTCAAGGCTAAACTAATAATAAAAAATGTTACTGGCCAGTTTTTGGGTGTTATCATTTATTTTACATTTTTGAATACGACATTGTACCTAATATATAGTAATAAATCAAGTAGCTGACACAGACAAACGCTTATTAGATAGAAAGAAGTTAAAAAAAACCAACTCAGCATCATTTCTGCAGCCTAATATCATCGCTTTGTTTCGGTGCTTTTATAGGTGTACACTCCCACCATAAGTTAGCAAGCTCGGGAGTTTTGTCTTCACCATTGGCTTTTTCTTTACATTTTCATGTAACATGAATTTATTGATTTACGCTAGTTGACCATACTTTAACCACTGAAGTTAAACATACCATTTCGTGCATAAACGCCTTCTGGGAAATCATCCGGAATTGTCCCTTCAATATTTCCGGTGACAGTTACAGATTCCTTTAGTTCCACCACCGGAGCAAAGTTACCCTGCAACAACATAACTAATGATAGCTTATCCAGAAACAGATATACGATCCCTATGCAGAACGTCCAACTTCAAGCCTTACCTGGGATGGAAGGATTGGTTGATCAACGAACTCGAAAACAGAATCTACAAACGCATCCAAAAGTCTTGCAGAAGTGTCCTTGATTAGCTTCATAACGTCAAATGGAATGGGGAATTGATGCAGCAACTGATCTCCCAGCAAAGGCTATTTTCGTGATGAGATTAATGTCAACTCCAACACACACACTTCTTTGTGACTATAACATGTCCGATCACCGAAATAGAGAGGGAGAGACCACGAATCATATTCCCTACTTACCTTCAAAGTAGAGGAGATAGTAGATTTGACATTACGAGTAAAACTGGATGAAACTGAAGGCCTCTCCAGGCAGCAATTCGGTCGAAGCGCCATATTGAATGAAGAAGTCATCTTTGGCAATACTTAGACGCCAACCACTGATCTAGGCCTGTAGAGAAATATAGGATTAGGAAATTGAACTTAAAAGAATTTTAGATGAAGTCAAGAAGCATAGGACATAACGTTATCACTAGGTACAATGAAGACGAGAAGCATGAGATACTGGAGAAGAAGAATGGAGAGGCATCAGCAAATGGCCACTAAATGGTAAATACACGCGTCAAACTGGACAGAAAATTATTGTTTTAAAAAAAAATTAAAATAAGATCATTATATCTTATTAAATACAGTGTTGGATTAAGAATTTATAAGCACAATTCATTATATATTAATGAATTTCATTTAATTTTAAAAATTGTAAAAAGTATATACTTTTTAAATGTGTGAAAACGTAAGAGGTTATAATTTGAGACTTGTTAACTTTATTTTAACTTAAAGTTTATGTTTGCATATGAATATGTAAGAATGTAAGTTAATGTTTGATTAAATATTTTATAATAAATTACAATTCATCATCAAAATAAATTATTTTAAATTTAATTATATTCAAGTGTTTCAACTTTTTCTATAAAGTATAATCAATTAACATAGAATTAGTAAGTTTTTTTTGTATTTTTATTATATTGCAAAAATATTAAAAATGTTATTTAATATAATAAAATTAAAATATATATCTACAAAATCTTATATTTACTAGTTTTATATAGCTTTTAACATTGATAATAAACTCATGCCCTCATCGGGGCCTGTACCAGTAGAATTAAAATTTTAATTAAATTTCTGCACTTTTTATGTACGAAAAATAAGTACCAAATACATTACGTGGATTAGAACAAAATTATTAACCTGTCCACGTTTCTACCTCTACCTTAGTACACATGACAAGAGAAGCTTATATTACAACCGTTTGTTCTATGCTCTCAAACAATGTGATAACTCAGAATTGGATGCTATGAAAGGCGCAAACTTAGATACAGCACTCCAGGAAACCAAGGAAAGTATGACAAAGCAAACTCAAGCTTTACAGTCTTAGTATTTTAGTCACTCTCCTAGAAGTTTTACACAGCTGAACTCTTGTAATCTGGTTGGTAGAGCACAATATACTCTTTTTTTTTTAAATACAATTATCGACTTGAAAAAAGAAAGCAACACATATAAAGACCGTTTGGAGTCCAGATCTTCTGTCCAGTTTTATGGTATCTTATTCTGTCTCATGAATCTCAGCCATTCATTTATGCAGGGTCCGCGTTTATTTATGCGGGGACCACGCGGGACCCACATAAATGAATGGTTGTTATTCATGAGACAGAATAAAACATCATAAAAACTGAACAAAAAATCTGGTCCCTTTGCTTTGGTACATGAGACAACAGATTTGACATATCACCTTAACAATGGATTGAGACGGCAGAAGGATTAAATACAATGTCAACCAAAAATGGGTTACAATATTATGCATTTGATGTTGTAGCTATGCAAAGTAATTAATTTATGCATCTTATTTCGTACTAAGTCATAACAAATGATAGCCTAACGAGTATATTAAGCCAATACAAGTATATGCTGAAATGTAACGCTCTTCTATAAAGATAAACATATATTTTAGTACTCCATTCTGTTTTAATTGTTTGTCTTTTTTCTTAAGTAGAAATATATTGTCGCCAAAGGAAGCAACAAGGATAACACAAGAGTTTAGTCACAAAGTTACCTACAACTCACAATTATATTACTCGGAACAAGACACAGTTAAGAGTAAACATTTAGCTGAACTAAGTTTGGGCCAAAAGGTCGTGAGCCCAACCCCAATCAAGTCTCGGGTAGCCTAAAGATCGATTGCTCAATCCAAGCTTGAATATTTTCATTTTAAATTTAATTTACTTAATTTTTAATTATTAATTTAAATAAAAATATTTTTTCTTGATCCATTGCAGTGCGAAGCTTGAATTTCGAAATTAAAAAAAAAATGAAATTGGTTGAGTTGTTACATTAATATTGTACTAAAAGAACATTATAAGAAACTAGAAGCATTCAACAAAATTAAGAATGATAAGACATTCTTTTGGTTATAGTGATTTTCTCTAATTTAGTTCGTTGCCTAGTTAAGAAGTTCAATAACTTCAATAACAACCTTTGTTTGTTACTTAAAAAATTCTATTATACATTTCTTTTTTGATATCATAAACAAACAACTTAGATTAAGCCTGAAAAATATATTGTCTCCAGAGTTAGAATTGGCAATAGAAGAAGCTCATTCAATTGTTAAGGACTAAGTAGAAGTATTTCATGATATGCTACTATAATTCATCAAATAATTCCATATGAAACAGGTGTAAGGATAGTAAATAATAATAATAAATGATCAGAAGTTTAATCTCCAAATTGATAAAGTGAAGAAATTGATGAAGTAAGGGAAAACGAAAGGTAAGTGATCCTTTATTTTAAGCCTATTATTAATATTAAGTTAAAAAGCAATACTAAGTTTAGGAAGGATTTCTACCAACCTTTTTTTTTTCCGGTACAAGTGCTTTGGATGTTCAAGTGAGACTGATTTGTTAATTTATTTGATGGATGATGACATAAAAAAGGAGCTTCCTCCACTTCAATATCTGGAGAGTAAAAAGAAAAATTGTCCTTATTAAGGAAAAGGTTCTAGAATTTTGTAACAACTAAGTTCATCTAGCATTTAAGATCACAAAGTCTACTTTGACATTTTCAACCAATCCTTTTGTGAAAGATCTAATCAAAATGAATCTATTCAAAGGGACTAAGGGATGCAAATTATTAAACAAAAAAGACACTTTATGTAGCACCCCACTCCCGCAGGACCCGAACCCGATATCGTGGGTGATATCCGAGTCCGTGCCTCACGAGAGTGGTATGCTAGAGCACTCGAACACAGTCAAAAACTCAGTATAATTTTTTTTTAATACAATCACATGCACGAAAATTAGTAAACAATTTGGGCCCGCTCTAATTTGTTAACGTTTACAGTCACAACGTTTACAATCACAATAATACACTCAACAGTATTTAGTCATGTACCAAAATTCATAACCAAATTAGGCCCAATTTTATTCACAAACAATTTTAGTGAACATATTATGTTGGATTTTGAATTTCCTTTCAATTGCTTAATTGATTTATTGTGTTTTGTTTAATGGTTCAATTTTTTTTTTATTGGACCATTAATTAGAAATTTGAAAGAAGGAATTAGAGATTTGAGATTTTAGAGAAGTGTTAGGTAAGTTAGCATTTATTGGCATTAAATTGGGTTAAAGGGGTTAATGGGCTTAAGTGGTTAG
>JAOQMQ010000001.1:7917799-7934165 GCA_027563845.1 Erythroxylum subrotundum | reverse complement strand
AATATCAAAGCCATCAAAACTAATCAATTCTTTTCTCATTAATTTTCTTAAAGCACAAATTCATCTATAACACAATAAATATACAAAAACACTCATTCAATTTCATTTTATATTTATAAATTTCACTAAAAGATCGGGGTCCAACATATGTTGCTGAATTTTTTAGTAAAATGATTTGGAAAAAAATTTCCCACTATTTTTCATACTTTTAACTTTTAAAGTATAAAAGGTTTTTAACAGTTAAACTACTTGGCTTTATGGGAACCTTTCGGTTGAGATAGATATCGATTGGAGGGCTATTGTGGAGGTCACTGGGAGGTTCCACTCATGTTCTAGAAGGGGAACTCCAGGATGGGTCCTTTCAATGAAGGTCATAGGTTGGCAAATATAAAATATTAGAGGAATAAGTCATATAATGATGCATAGGATTAATCTCGAGGAAAGAAGTAAGGCAGTGAGGGAAAGACAAAGAAGGTTAAACCCTTATATGAAAGAAGTGGTCAAAAAAGTGGTAGTGAAGTTGTTAGACGTGGGTATCATTTACCTAATTTTAGATAGTGAATGGATTAGTCTAGTACAATATGTACCTAATAAAAGAGGTATAACAATGATGGAGTGTGAAAGTGGTGAGATGATCTATACTCGTATAATCACAGGTTGGAAAGTGTGTATTGATTATAGGAAGCTCACATAGTGACTAAAAAGGATCACTTTCCTCTTCCAATCGTGGATCAAATAATCAAAAGGGTAGCTAGCCATACATTATATTGTTACCTTAACGGATACTCATGATACAATCAGATTGTTATCTATTCAAAAGATCAAGAGAGGACCATTTTCACGTTTCCTTAAGGAACGTTGCCTATAGATGGATGCCTTTTAGGTTATGTAATGGGCCATCAACTTTTCAAAGATGTTTTCGAAAAAAAAAAAGCTTTTCAAAGGTACAATGTCTATTTTTACAGATATGACTGAGGACATAATGGAGATCTTTATGGATGATTTTTCAGTCTTTGGAAACTCTTTTGATCACTATTTGACAAATTTGGATAGAGTTCTTCAAAGATGTGAAGAGTCACATTTGGTTCGAAACAGGAAGAAATGCCACTTTATAGTGCAGGAGAGTGTAGTTTTGGGACATAAGATATTGTATCAAGATATAGAAGTGGATAGAGCCAAAATAGAGGTTATTGAGAAACTTCCATTATAATTAATGTCAAAGGTATTTGAGCATTTTTAGGACATGTAGGATTTTATCACCAATTCAATAAAGAATATCCAAGGCTTGAATATCTTCTGGGCAATTTATGAAATTAAGACATAGAGTGCCTACAACTCTTTCTCCTTCAGCTTCATTCATATTGAAAATTGCATTAAAATCCCTAACAACCATCTATGGAGTACTGGTGTTTTTTTATAACATCTTTAAATGTTTTCCATAGTGTTATTTTTTTGGTATGCAATGTTATGGACATAAATAAAGTAGATGTGCATGATTGCACCTGTTATCTTGTCCTCCACCTTCATATGCATAATTTGATATAAGCATGTTAGGATAATCATTTGCAAGAGTCCCTTATGGGGGATTTTTTCTTCCTGCTGGTCTTTTCGTAGTCACTAGTTCGATTTCAGTATTAGTGGCAACCATTTAATCTGTGGCTTCCAGGGGCCCCTATACAAGTAGATGTGTCAACAACTTCAACCTCTAAGGTTTTTTGTTTAACCAAAGGAGTACTAGGTTCATTCATATATTTTGCTTCTTGAGGGGTGCTCAATTGTTTATTTTCCTATATTATGTCTTCACTAAATTTTGAAGAATCATTCTTTAGATTAGTTTCTTCAAAATTATGTTCAGTTAGCTCTTTATAATCACCAGCCCTGAAGACTCTGTCAGTAGGTTTCTATACCCTTTTCTTACTTGTATTACATTTCCAAGCATAACTAACTTTTACAGCGTCTTCAATAGGTTGCATATTCTCATCAAGTCTAATTATAGGAATGATATCAGCAAGGATGGTCAAGTCAGTTACCAATATGTATAATCTAACAATTTATCCTTTATATTTCAACAATTTCCTAGTCTATGCATATTGGCTACCTATGAAGCTTGTCAAATGACTTATCCTTAAAGTAGTCTAGCATTCCAGGGGCACTTCAAGTATACTTATCCATACAAGTATGTCTTCATGCTTAATGCCATCAATATTCAATCTTAGTTTCCACATTTGTAGTAGGAGTGGATTATTGAAAACATGCCATAACCCAGTTTCCATGATCTGCTTTGCTTTTTCCTCCTATAAGAATCTAAAGAGAAAAACATCACTGCATTGATAAGAACTTACTGCAGTCCATTCTTCCTCTAATTGTTGAAGGCCCACTCCTTCATGATAGGAAAAGCCACCTTTTTATTTAGGAAGAATCCCACTATGGTGGCACTCCATCTTAAAGGTTCAACTTTCAAGGTCTCTAATGGTGGAGATATAATTATGCTTTCAGTGATCTCACTTAAAAGGCTATAAATGAGCTTGGAGTCTGGTTTGTGATCTCTCATAACTTGCACCCAAGTTTTCTTCAAGGTGGAGAAGAACTGTATGGGATGAGTCTGATGTCTAAGGTTTAACATGTGATAAGGTAGGTAGGAAAATGTCCATGGTTGGTTAATAACTAGAGGATAAAAGCAGTAGAAGGAGAGATATGATTTAAACTGAGTGGACAGAAGAATAAGAGGGAGACGAGTGAAAATCTGGGTAACAATGCGGGTGAAAGTAGTAAGAAATAAACAGAAACAAGCTTCAGTAGGTACAGGAAAGTCTACAGTAGCTACATTGTCAGGTTGATGGGAATTTTTCGGAGCTTCTTTTGACAAAATTTTTAGGAGCATAAGTATCTAATCTCAAAGAAACTAAATCTTTAAGATTGGTATTAACTGGGATAAGATTGGACATTGCTAAGTTAATCTTGTTAGTGCAAACATGGACTAGTCTTGTTGAGTTAACATGGATTGCTTATGTCTATTTATTTCCTGAAATGATGTAAATGAAAATTCTTCAATTGTAGTGATATGTGCTTAATTGTTTATACATTTATTCCATAACACTTAGTGTTTAATGATATAAAATGCTTAAGACATTTATTTTAGTTCATATTTGGTTTTAGGTATAATTCTGAAGTGTAAGAACTAAAGTGAAATAAAAGCACATTCTTTGAGCTTTCTTCTTGATATTCACACTCACTTGTCTTCATGGAGCAAGAATGATAAGGATTAGAGCAAGAGGAGACGAGAAAATGCATAAAAGAAGAGCTTATGTTGAAAACATCAATGAAGAGTGCAGAAATTTGTTTACGACCATGACATAAAAGTCTTGGGCATGAGCACATTAGTCACGTCCATGACTTATTTTTCATGGACGTGACACTTCATGCATGCCCATGATTGATGACATCACCATGCACACCTATGACTCATATACATGCCTGTGAACAACATATGCATGCCTGTTAAAACCTGCCAACTCACCCGAAACCTAGTTTTGAGTATAAATACATTATTTTGATGGCATAAATGTTATGAAAGGTTGGAGAAAATGATTTAAGGGTTTCGGGAGGAAACAAAGGGCCAGAAATCTCATCCTTTAGAGACCCATGGAGGGCTAGGCTTTCCTGACCCGGTTCAGAGGGGATATTGATGTCGAAGAACCCAGTTGAGCATTTCTTTCATTGTTTTTATTGTTCTTTCTCTCTTTAGGGATTGAATATGTTATACTATGCTTATGGATTTGGGTTTTCATGTATGAATGAACTTTATTCTCGTTATCGTTAGATTGTTTATGTATGAACCCCGTTGTTAGAATATTGAGCACAATCTGTAATTGTTGCATTTGGGTATTGCTAAAATCTTCAATATAATCCGTCATTATTATGTTGAGATTCATTTGTAGCAACTAATGGTTTCAGATCATTAAGGATACAATTTTTAATTGTTGTGCTTTTGATTGGTGTCAAATCATTAGGGATAACATAACCTAGGTTAAATGACCTGAGCTTGTGTGGTTGTTGCCTTAATTAATTTATTTTCGTAATGCGGCTGTCCAATTAAATCTAGAAATCGTATCCTAGGTTGTTTGATAGCTAGGTTTAATTAACGAGGTTCTCTTAATTAAACACAACTTATGATTAATAGTTGCTAGGAGGGGCAAGAGAACAATAGTTTAATGAAGTATCTTTAATTGGGTGTAAGCTGAGATTGAATCGATGATCGGCTCCCTAACGATTTCATCACTTTCATCATTTTTAAATGTTTTATTTAATTTGTTTTCATTAGTTTAGTTTCATTTTATTTTATTTTATTTTAACCCAAACCAAACACCCCTTCATAACCTTAACACCAATTATTTTCATAACAAAAGCTAACCGAACACTCTGTGAGATTGACCTAGACTCACCATTACTATAGTTGTAGGTTTAGTTTATGTAGCACTAAAAATCATATATCAATTTACTTGTAAAGATTTATAAGTTTTAGTCGCAAGTTCACGATGTAGTTATGGTAGCGCGTCGTAATGCTACACAAAATAAACTAGACCTACTACTATAGCAATGATGAGTCTAGTTGATCCCACAAAGAGTGTTTGATTAGCTTTTGAAATGAAATCAATTGGTATTTAGGTTTTTAGGGGGGGGGGGTGGGTTTGGTTTGGTTTTGAAATAAGAAAATAAAAATAAACTAATGAAAATAAATTAAAGAAACATTAAAAATGATGAAAGTGGTGAATTCGATAGGAATCCAGTTGTTTGGTTCTATCTAGGCCTTACCTTAATTAAACATATTTCGTTGATTTGTTGTTTTTTTACTTCTCATAACAACTATTAATCATGGGTTAACGATAAGCTTACTAACCCTAGTTTCCCCTTAGGTTGTGTTTAATCAAGATATGATTGTTAATTAAACCTAACTACTGAATAACCTAGGATACGATCTCTAGATTTAATTGAGCAATCGCATTACAAATTAGAAAAACTGATTAATCAAGGCAACAACCACATACGATGAGGTCATTTAACTTATGTTATGTTATCCCTAATGATTACAAACCATTAGTCGTTATAAATGAATTTCAGCATAACAATTACGAATTATATTGAAATTCTAACAACGGATTTGTAATAAAACGATCCAATGAATGTATTGAAATCATCTTTTCACAATACCCAAACAATAGACATAGGATACATAATCAATTCCTAAAGAGAGAAAGAAACAACAAATACAAGGAAGGAATGCTTAAACCGGGTTGCCAGTGTTGATGTCACATCTGAACCAGCATCAGAAAGTTAGCCTCTATGGGTCTCTCACAGTTAAGAGCTTTCATTTCCCTCTTCATTCTCTCCCGAAGCTCTCATCTTCTCCCCCTAAAAAATACCCAAAAACTTTCATAAAAATCCTAGGTCGTCACACCTCTCGGTTTATATTAAAAACCTAGGTGATGTGGCAACTTCTCATACCCGTGAGTTATCTCTCACAGGTGTGAGAAAGCCTCACAGGTGTAACATGGGCTTCACACTCACGAGAAGGTTCTCACGACTGTGAGAAGCCTTGCTCATGCATGCAAGCCGTAAATCCTTTTCCAGTCCTCTTCACATCACACATAACATGTATTCTTTATATTTAAAAGTGGAATGGCAGCTGGTGTGTGTGTGGTGTCTCACTCACGTGAGACATCATACGTGGGTGTGCAGTTTTTCCAACACTATCGTGAGCAACTTTGGTTCTTCATTCTTTCATGCTTTATTTACTCCAAGTACAGTTGTCCCCCAAGACATTCTTTTTTGCTTTTAGCAGACGACACCTTTGTTTTATTATCCAAGCTTTGTCACGTTTTATCTAGCCCCCAAATTCCTCTTTCTAGTCGCCCCACATTGTATGGCTGTGAAATTTTCTGGATGGTTGTGAGCTATGATGCTTCATGATCTTTTTATTTTCTTGCCTTTACTTGCTCCAATATTTCTCATTCTTGCTCCATGAAGACAAGTGGATATAAAGCTTTAGAAAACAACCCAAATATAGTACTTTTGACTAACTTTAACTCTTTTACTTCCGAATTGTGCCTAAAACTACATATGAGTCAAAGTGAGTATCTTAAGCAATTTCATGTCATTAATCACTAAGTGTTATGGAATAATTATATAATCAATTAAGCACATGTCAATTTTCCCCACACTTAGCTTTGGTCGACCTCAGGCAAAACATCAAAATTAAGCTTATAGACCTAAAAACATTTACTCATTTCCCATATTTTTTAAGAATACATAATCACAAACAAAGATGAATGACTTTCAAAATTTATAGAAAGAATTTAACATTCAACGCTTCTACTCATGATCAATCACCATTCAATACCTTTAAAAACTGAGCAATCTAATAGTAAACTTGGAAAATGTGTTTAAAGAAGATATATTCTTGGTACACTTAACACCATTCACAATCAAGACATTCCACAACTTTGCATATCATTTCATTTCTCCACCACTAAGGTTCACATGCAAAATCTTGGATCAAAAGACTTTTCAAGGTTATAATGTGGGCAAACGTAAGATGAGATGTATTTGGGTCAAATAACATGAAAGTCATTAAAGCTAGTGGAGCAAAAGTAACACTCAATGTGACATCAAGTGCAAAAACCAACATTTAGCCACAATTATGTACATTAACTATGATAAATGCAAAAACGATGTTTCACAGCTCAAACTCGAGCTCTCACACACAAACCACATGAAGCACAAATCACTCACAAAAGTTGACCATAAGCATGACTTTGTAACTATATGGGAGTGACCAATGAAAGCAATATCCACCTCATATCCAACATACTCAAGTAACCCATTCAATACAACTTTAGGAGGAAAGATTAATCATAAATGACTTTTCAAGACATATGCACTTCCTCCTTGACACATTTATTTAAGCATTTTTTCTTTCTTTTCATTTTCTCTTTTCTTTATTTCTTTTCCTTATTTATATATTAACATTGAAAGAAACTACATCAATATGGGAATTTCAATGATATGACATAAAATAACATCCCAATATTATAACCAACCCACACATATATACACCCCCACACTTATGCTTTTGTATATCCACAAACTCAATAATCAACAAATGTTCCACTAGCTTTAAGGCTTGGAAAGGACATTTGCTTAGGTTAAAAGCATGTAATGTAGTTAGTACATAAAGAAAGGCTAATGATGCTCAAAGGGACTTATCAAAAAGAAAATCATATAGTGGTTAGGCTATTTGGCTAATATAGTTCGGAAAAGCAAAGAATGCCTAATCATTTCCTTGTTAATGCTTATGATAAAAATGTGGTCTTAAATAGAAAATCAAAGCAAAGTTAGGATGTACATGTCATGAAGGTCACACATTATCAAAAGACATTGAGACTGATATAAATGTGTCAGTCTAATAAGGCTCAAAATCTGACTGGCTTTATCTACCATTAGCCACTACTCTTCTAAAGATAATGCAAATTGATCAATCATAAAAGTAAAAGTATGTGCTAAAGTTGCCATGAAATTCTCTAATCAATTAATTCTCTAATTATGACTATATAATCCTAGAAGTAATAGAAAACGAGAAAAAAAAATTTGTTTGTTTGTTTTATTCTCTCTCTCATTTTGATTGAAAACTTAAAAACAAGTAAAAACAAACCAACATATAAATACGTATACATAACCTAACTAGTGCGAAAAAGTACAAGAAAAGAAATTTACTTCTCTTGGGTTGTCTCCTAAGAAGCATCTTTGTTTAGTGTTGTTGTCTCGACTCCACACTTCTCCTCAGATGACAAAATTATGATCTTCGGGTATCACAGTTTGAGCCACTTCCACATGAGGTAGTTCAGGATAGGGCCTTATTTGATAATTATTCCCATTTAGCATCTTCCCTATCTTCCAACTTTTCATCTCCACTGAGTCCCTGCACTCTGGAAATATCTCAAATGTCTCTTCGCCTTTTTCTTCCTCATTTAATTCCTCCAATCTGCTATATAAAGGTGAAGAATTAGTTTCAAAAATAATCATGGACTTAGTACTCACCTTCGAGTTAAATGATATGTCCTTTTTTGCTTCAAGCTCCTCCTCAACTTATTCCACATAAGCAATTCCTTGAGTAGTGATCTCAAGATTCTCAAGCTCCTCATCACTCTGTAAGGTTTCCGCACTAAGGTTCATTAGGTATACCTCAAGTTGATATGGCTGCTTCTCTTTGCTTTGCGACTCTAGGCGATCAATCCTTGCTGCCATCTCACCCTTTTGGCTTGCCACATTTTGGAGTCTACATATTGTATCTTGATGGACTTGCATCATTTCCTGTTGGAACAGCTGTTGTACATCCTGCTTCTAAAGATGTACCTGAATCTTGTTGACTCTCAACATCTTGGATACTAAATCTTATATCATGCCAAAATTGGCATCCATCTTGCTAGAATTGTTTTACACCCTGTTGTAATTACAAAGTATTGGCATTCATAATATTAATCAATTCTTCCAGAGATGCATATGAATCATGATAAGAAACTTCTAATCCATACGTGAATTGTTGTATGTCTTGCATACTATTAAAGAAGTAATTTTGTTGGTTATCCCATCCATAACTAAAGTTACGTTGATTAGTCTACACATGGTTATGAGATTAGGAATGTGAGTTGAAGAAAAAATTGCTTCCGTCCATAATTTTTTTTATTTCACAAACACTAAACAAAAAATGAAAAGATTAAGAAGTAAATGAAAGGAAACTAATTACAAACAAGTATGTACAAATCAACAATTAAAATCAGGAACAAAAACTAAAACACAGTACTCCTCGGCAACTACGACAAAATTGGTAACATGTCTTAGTGTTACGCAAAATAAACTAGACCTACTACTGTAGTAGTGGCGAGTCTAGGTCGATCCTACAGAGAGTGTTCGATTAGCTTTTGAAATGAAATCAATCAGTGTTTAGGTTTTGGGGGGAGTTTGGTTTGGTTTTGAAATAAGAAAATAAAATAAACTAATGAAAACAAATTAAAGAAACATTAAAAATGATGAAAGTGGTGAATTCGATAGGAATCCGGTTCTTTGGTTCTATCTCAGCCTACACCCTAATTAAACATATTTCATTAATTTGTTGTTCTTTTACCTCTCCTAGAAACTATTAATTGTGGTTAACGATAAGCTGTTCTAACCCTAGTTTTCCTTTAGGTTGTGTTTAATCAAGATATGATCATTAATTAAACCTAGCCACCGAATAACCTAGGATATGATCTTTAGATTCAATTAGGCAACCATGTTACGAATTAGAAAAATCGATTAATCAAGGTAATAACCACATACAACGGGGTCATTTAACCTAGGTTATGTTATCCCTAATGATTACGAACCATTAGTCACTATAAATAAATTTTAATATAACAATTACAGATTATATTGAAATTCTAGCAATGGGTTTGTAATAAAATGATCCAATGAACGCATTAAAATCATTGTTTCACAATACCCAAATAATAGACCTAGGATAACACAATCAATTCTTAAAGAAAGAAATAAACAACAAATACAAGGAAGGAATGCTTAACTAGGTTATCGACGTTGATGTCACCTTCAAACTGACATCGGAAAGCTAGCCCTCTATGGGTCTCTCACGGTTGAGAGCTTTCTTTGCCCTCTTCATTCTCTCCTGAAGCTCTCCTCTTCTCCCCTTGAAAAACACCCAAAAACTTTCATAAAAATCCTCAACTGTCATACCTCTCAGTTTATATTAAAAACCTAGGTGATGTGACAACTTCTCACGCATGTGAGTTATCTCTCATAGGTGTGACATGGGCTTCTCACAGCCGTGAGAAGCCTTACTCATGCAAGCAAGCCGTAAAGGGCTTCTCACAGCCATGAGAAGCCTTACTCATGCAAGCAAGCCGTAAATCCTTTTCTAGCCCTCTTCACATCACACTCAACATGTATTCTTTATATTTAAAAGTGGAATGGCAGCTAGTGTGTGTGTGGTGACTGAGGAAATGGGGGTGACTAAGGAAGAACAAGAACAACTCACCCTATTATAGGACAAATTACTGGATTCAATAGAAGATTCAAAGAGTTTTATTATTCCCTATTTTATTGACAGTTTGCTAGTAAAGAGGACATTACTAAACTTAATTGGTTTTCTTGATTTTATCAATATTGTCCTTTTGATTATCTTGCAAATTGTAGCTTATATATAGGCTACGAAACTGAAATTGGGCGATATAGGTAGAAGCAAGCCACTCATAATTGACCTAGGTTGAGTATGGAAGGAAGAGCATGTCAAGATAATGACGTTAACTAAGTGCTATTTTGGAGGCAACCCAAGAATTAAGATAAGTTTTATTTTTATTTTTATTTTTATTTTTATTTTGTTATTGTTATTTTATAGTGCGTGAATTGCTAGAGCTTCATAGTCGGAAGTATTTCCAAATTCCTTCACCAGCACCATCACCACCTCAATCTCCATAACAGGTTTATGCTCTAACCCTTATCTTTTCCTTTTGTTTTTATGTCTTTTGTCATTTTGTTTTATTCCCCTCTTACATGTTGTTTATTCTTCTCATATTGAGGACAATGTGTTGTCCAAGTATGGGGAGGTACGCATTGTGTTTTTTTATCAAGAGTGTGAATTTCGCATGTTGTATGTTAGTTTTTGCTTAGGTTTTCATGGTGTGAATGGCGTGAATGTGTAAATGGCTAGGACTTAATGGAATTAGCTTAGCTTTGAACATAGTCTTCTAAGTTGTAAAGATTTATTAACTTGTGCAATTTGTGCTCCAGGTATCTTTGGTTAAATATGCATGTTAATTAGGATTTGATGTAAGTTTTCTCACCTTAGGGAATTTGTTATATACATTTATAATCATAGTTCAATTGAATAAGTAGCATCATTGGTATATTTTCATGAGGATGATTAGGTAAAGAAATGAGGTATTTAATCAAATGTGATAAAAAGTGTGTATATCTTAAGCAAATAACTATTCCATCAACCTTCGGGTTATGAATAGAGCTAGCAGCCAGTTGAGAATGAGACATAGTTGAGTAATCGAGGGACATTCATCACAAATGTTTGCCTTTGTTTCAAAAGGCGAAAATGACATTCCAACCAATCCTATTAATAAAACATAACCTAGTTGAGTAATCGGGGAACATTCATCACAATTTTTTTCCTTCACGTCAAAAGACTAGGTCAATGTTAAAGAAAATTAACAAAATGATTTTTAAAAAATAAACCCTATCAATATTTGAGAATAACACGATTTTTCATTAAAGCCTACTTATTGATGTTTACAATTTTAATTGACTACTGATTATCAGCATGTGTATGCAAGTGCTGAGGGTTAGTGAATATGACGTTAAAGTCTTGATTAGTATGTATATTTAGTCTAAAGTGCTTAGCATAGATTTCATAAGTTAAAAAGTTAGAACAACTTGAAGGATTGTGTTTGAAGTTAAATTAGTTTCATGAAGTTCAATGCCATTGTATCATTACTACATATACATGTATATATGTGTTATTATTTAGTGTTTGAGTTTGTATTTGTTTTGTTTTTCTTAAGGACAAGCAAAAGTTTAAATGTAGGGATGTTGATAGTTATAGTTTGTATCATGTTTTAGTAGGTGTTTTATTGTGTTTTTAAGTGTTGATTAGATTAATTGTGTATGTTTAGGATTATAATTGTGTAATGTGATTATGTGTTTATGTTTTTAAGTATTATGTAGCTTAGAGCATGTCATTGGACTTCAATTTTGTGCGCTTGAGGTATTTTGGTGTGTTTGTTAGTGTTTGAAATATGATGAAGAAGAACGAGAGAAGTTGGAGAAATTTTGGAGAAAGAGCCAAGCCACGATTGTGACATCCCTATCACGGTCATGACATAAGTGATCCAGCCAAGGGCAATTGTGAAATCATTGTCATGATGATGAAAGAAGCTCATTTTCAAGGGTCACGATTATGACATCAGTCTAACAATTACACAAAATTAAAAAAATTAAATATGTAATTCATGGAAAAATTAAAACTGAAATGAGATTAAACTAAAAAATATATAAAAACAACCAATTAAGCCTAATTGAAAATTTGATAGTGCTTTGTAGAGTTCAAAGACATCCGTTTATAAGCAAAGGTTATAAAAAGACATGTGAACATGGTCTTCTCTTGATCCTTCAGATAGATAAAATCTGATTGTATCTTGAATATCCATTAAGGAACCAAATGAATATGTGTCTAGCTGCTCTCTCTATTATTTGATCTATGAACGGTAAAGGAAAATGATCCTTCTTAGTCACCATGTTAAGCTTCCTATAATCAATAAATATCATCCAACCTGTGATTGTTCGAGTAGAGATTAGCTCACCCTTTTCACTTTCCATCATTGTCATCCCTCCTTTCTTAGGTACACATTGTGCTGGATTCACCCATTTACTATCTAAAATAGGGAAATAAATACTTGAATCTAAAATTTTCATTACCTCATTCTGACCACTTCTTTCATATTAGGGTTTTCTTTCATATTAGGGTTTAATCTTCTTTATCTCTCCCTCACCGCCTTATAACCTTCATCAAGATTGATCCTATACATCACCAAATTAGGACTTATGCCTCTTATATATGAAATTTTCCATCCCATGGCTCTTATCCTCTTTCTAATTGTCTTTACCCTCTTCCTTCTCTAACTCTTCATGTTCTTCCACATCCTCAACATTAACTTCTTCTTTATGGTTTTCCTCTTTCTCTTTTACACAATCATCAACTATATCAATTTTCAAGAAAGTGTTACTCTCCTTCGAATTCATTAGTACCTTACTCATATTAAACTTAACTTGTTCATCACCAATTTAAAGAATTATTTTCCTTCGTGTACATCCACCAATGCTCTTCTCTTATTCATGATCTGTCTACCAAAAATTAATGGATAGTTTTGATCCTTTTCAAATTTTAGCACTATGAAGTCTAAAGGAATAATAAACTTGTCCACTTTGTGTAGCATGTCCTCCACTACTCTAAATGATTTCTTTATTGATTGATCCACCAAATGAAGGAGCATGGATGTTGGCTTCGCATATCCTATCCCTAATTTCCTAAAAGTAGACAAAGACATAAGATTAATAGTTATACCTTAGTCACATAAACACTTATAATATTCTAAATTAGCAACTACATATGAGGGCATATGGTTGGTAATTATAGAGTTAAAACTCTCTATCAAAAAGACCATCTGATTGTCCTCCAAAGTCAGCTTGTTGATAGGATATCCTATAATAACCCATAATGTCTAAACGTATTGCATATATCTAAGAGATTGGCTAAATAAGCATTAGGATCTTTATTGGTCAGCCTATAAAAATGGATATCAATTTGCAACATATTCAATAAGGCTAGTTTAATTTCAAAATTATTTAGTTGCATAACTTTTTGATGTCTTATTTTTCAAATTTCCCTCTCTTAGTTGGTGATTTCAGAAACTTGTATATCTTTGAGTTTGCTAGAAGTCCTTATTCTTCTTATGTTCATACACCTAAAATCACATAAGAAAATTGTTAAATTAAAGAAAAGTAACTCAAACAGTTTCTAAATTTACAATCCCTGACAACGACCCCCAAAAACTTGTTTGTTTAATTTTTTTAAATATATCTATACCATAAGTATACGGCTCATATCTTTATAGTATAAACAATATCTTTCCCACGATGGTTGTTATTAGAAACCTAACAAATTTTTTTACACTTTGTTTAAGGTAAAAAATATAATAAGTCTAACTAGAAAATAAACTAAACTAGAGAAAATTGATAATTGATCAAATAACAAAGCAACAGTGAACTTATGATTAATCAATGATAACAACTTAGGAATTATTTCTATCCTTGTTTTGTTTTCACCTTGCCTTTTTGGTTTAATAATACCTGACCTTAGATATCCAATAATTACGATTACCCTCTCTCAAGATCTAACCAAGTAATCCCAATTAAAATAAATAAGAATTAAATTCTTACTTCTCATCTCTCAAAACTCTTCATAACTATTTAATTAGATTTGAAGCAATTTATAGGTAACTAACAAGCAATTAAGAATCTCTTTTAATTGCCTATTAATATGATGTTTATAGGTTTATTATGGTAATAGCTCTCATTGTGCAACATAACACAGATATTTCAACCTAATTTCCCGATTCAGATCAAAGATTAAAATGGTAACCACCATAAAGTATATTTCTATTAAATCAAGAACATAAAATTTTAACAAAAAAATTCAAGAGTAATTCCTAAAAAAATTTAGCAATTCATAGCTAAATGAAATCCATAATTATTCATAATCAACATTCAAGAAAAAGGATAGAAAAGGAAATAGTAGAGATTGAATCTTGGATGTATTCTTTTTCTTGTCCTTGAGCTAGAAAATTTTGCACCTTTTTTCTTCTGGAATTTTTGTTTCTTTGATCTCTTTGTCAGATGTTCTAGCAGCCTCTTTTTGTGTTTTAGTTGCCTAAAATACTTCTTAATCCTCTTAGGGGTCTTTTCTAGGGTTTTCTCACTTGTTTATTCCAAAAATTTTCCCAAATCATCAAAATACAAAAAACTCAGAATTTAAAAATTCTTTCGTTGCATGATCATGCATTATCTTTTGTCTACATGCACTTACACAATCGCGCCAAAGAGGCACACCAATTGTTGCAACTTCAATCCTACACAATCGTGATATTCCTCTTCCTTCAGCTTCTTCTTCAACTTTTCTTAAAGTTCCCTATCTCAAATTGACTTGTGCTTGATTATTTATATATTTACTTTCTAACATTTAGTGATTAAAGCTATGAAATGCTTAAGATACTTGTTTTGGTTCATAATTGGTTTATGTATAATTTGGAAGCATAAGAGCTAAAATGAGTTAAAAGCACATTCCTTGAGCCATCCTTTTGATGTTCAAACTCATTTGTCTTTATGGAATAAGAAGGAGATGGAGTAAGGTGAATATGGGACAAGAAAATGCAAGAAAATGAAGAATTCGGCATGACTTACAAGATACACAACAGTGTATCCACTTACACAGTCGTATGCATCCAATCGTATATCTTCCCAAAAACCTAATTTTAGCTTTAAATAGACATTTAAGAGGTCAAAAGAGGGATGAATCATTTTTGGAACACGAAAGGAGGAAAATCTTATTTCTTTGGGATATATAAAGGGACAAGCTTCCTTCTTACAGTTTGTTAGGGAAGTCGAAGCCAAATAGCACATTTGGGAATTTGATTCTCTCTCTTTAGAAATTGTTTATGTTATCCTTAGCTTAATGTTTTGGTTGTTCATGTATGAATGATTAATATTAACAGATTATTTATGTATGAACCAATTTTCATAATATGGAATATAATACGTATTAGTTGTATTTTCAATTAATTTATGGTAAACTAATGGTGATGAATAATCATTAGGGATAACATGACATATGATATATGGCCCAAGCTTGTATACTTGTTGTCTAGATTAATCTGCTTTCCTAGTTCATAATGCATCTGTCCTACTTAATCTAAAGAGCTTATTCTAGGTTGTTTGATAGCTAGGTTTAGATAAAGAGCTTATTTTGATTAAACACAACCTAAGAGAGAACTGAGGTTAACATAGCTTATTGTTAACCTATGATTAATAGTTTCTAAAAGAGGTATGAGAACAACAAGATGATTAAATGTGCTTATTTATATGCAGGCTGAGATTGAACCAAGAACTAGATTCCAAACTCATTCATCAATCTTATCACTTTTTGACCGTTTGATTTAAATTTTGTTAGTTCAGTTTTTCTTTATTTTGTGTTTCAATTCCAACCAAAACCCCTCACCATATTGTTGGATCGCGTATGGCCCGAGTATTCACAATAAGCTGCGAAAAAGACCATAACACAACAAGAAATATAACTGAAAACAATAGCATGTACGAAAATACCTCTTGACGCGGATTGGTTGTTTCTTTTTCAGATTCGTAGACACTGCAATGCGCGAATGTCCTCTACTGGTATCCACATGAGGATGAACGATCCGAGCTGCGGCTATCGTGTGCTAGCACGTCCTGAAACCCTTTCCGAACGTCGCACAATTTTTCTCTCAGAGGTGGCTAGGGTTTTCGTCTTTCTTCTCATTTTCTAGTGAGACTTAAGTTTCTCTATTTATAGAGAAAACCTAATCCCATTGAAGCCCAATAAATTTTGGCCCATATTATATCTCATATAATAAAAGCCCGACAACTTAATTCAATCTAGCCTAATAAATATATCCATATATATTTATTCAATGCCTAATAAATTAGGCCCAAGAGAATAAGCCCA
>JAOQMQ010000001.1:7896531-7910669 GCA_027563845.1 Erythroxylum subrotundum | reverse complement strand
AAATGGTGCCACATGTCTCGTGAATGGTGGGTCTTTAAATGACAAATTCATGGCTTAAATAAATGGTGGGGCAAGTGCTATGCCACATGTCAATTCCGTTTGGTTCCAATTGGTCCACTTTAGTATCTAGTCCATTTTATCTCCAATTTCTACTCCAATTGTCTCCCAATTTTCAATGGCTCAAATTAATAAATCCTAAAATTAGTTACCTCAATATCCAATGCCATTAGACAGAAAGTTTCGGTACCGGAAATCAAATCAGTTCGCCACTTGGCGATTTTTTTCCGGTCCGAAAATTTTTCCCGAAAATTTCCAGAAAAATTCCCAAAATTTCCCAAAAAGGAAAAACACACAACAGTCCACTCCAAAAAAATTTTAAGCACAAACTCATATTTTTCCACAAGGAATAACAATTCGGCACATATACCGGGAAATGTCATGAATGCATGTACAGTCAGTTTCATGTGCAATTTCACTATTCACGTGTAATGGTATGCTGCAACACAATACTAAACGCTCTCGGCCCATTCCAAATTACTATTTTACCCTTCCTATTGGGGTGAGATGTTACACTTTATTATCATTCTCAATTTTAATCTTTAAAAAATATTTAATAAATTCCTTTGTTCTAAAGATTTGTCTCAAGGTGCAAGAGGTGTTAATATCAAGTTGAATGAGCCAAAAAGTCAGTACTTATAAGAATTTAATACACACACATCTAACCTATTAAGATTTCTCATCTATAAAGAGCTTCTAATTATGTTTATAAATCAAATCTTATCTATATGTTTGATGAAGGTTATCGCCATTTTTTATTTTTTCACCATTTTTTTCACACCCCTCGGGATCCTTTCCTAACTTCTTTTAGCACTATCACCTCATTACACTTTTCTTTCTGATCATCTTTATCAAAATTAATGCCCTACTATTCTATGATATTTATTTGGAACCGAAACATCCTAACTACAGAGTTCAAACTATTTAAAATCAAAGAAATAACTGGTAATTTAAAACCATGGGTTGCCTCCCATGTAGCGCTACTTTTAACGTCATTAGCTTGATCCTCTTCTTTACTCAAGGTGGTTTAAGAGAATTCTTCGGTGGTGACTTGGTTATTAATCTTATAAAATACACGCGCACCACCTGGTTGCTTATGCTGCCACTTTCTTTTTCCCGATTATATCTTCTCCTTCTCTTGCGAGGTTTAATATTTTCCAGAGAATATTTTCGATCATCATTCTTCTCTTTTGCTCCACCAAGATCTGTTCCCTTCATGATGGCCATGGGTTGGAGAGGACTTTTGTCATTTTTGGTTACAGTGAAAGATACATGTTCCTCTCCTACCCTTAGGGTATGTTTGGTTGAGGGTTTTATAATGGAATAAAATGGAATTTAATATTATTCCATCGTTTGGGAGGAGGTTTTATAATGGAATGGAATGGGATGGATGGAAGAGGAGGGTTTCATATTACATCTCATTCCATCATAAACAGTAAAAATGAAAAACCTCCGATTTGGGAGGTTTAGGATGGAATGTAAAATGATAAACAACTTTACACATATTGCATTATAAACTCGTCATCCAAATAACATTTCACTATATTACACTCTCTCAAACAACAATTTTCTAATATTATATCCATTTATGTTTCATTCCATTTCATTATATTAAAAACTTTACGTCCAACCAAACATAGCCTTAGAGTTAGCTCACCCCCATTTACATCAATAATTAATAGGGTAGTGGCCAAAAACGGTTGCCCAAGGATAATTAGGGTTTTTGCGTCTTCTTCTATGTCCAGTATGAAAAAGTTCGTGGGGAAGGTAAACTTTTCCACTCAAACATGCACATTATGTATAATACCTTTCGGACGATGAACTAACTTATCTACAATTTTTACCATTATCTTGGTGGGGACTATCTCACCGAATCCTAACTTATGATATAAGGAATACAACATCATGTTTATGTTGGCTCTCAAATCGGCGAAGGCTCTCTCTATTTTGACACCTTGAATACTGTAGGGGATATTAAAATCCCTTGGATCCTCCTTTTTTAGTGGTGTCATCGATATCTTTTCTTCCTCTAATTCTTTTTCCACCTTTCCCTTTATTGATTCCATTAGTGTAAGTCGTGCTTCCAATTACTCGATCATGGCTACCACTTCATTCAGCTCAGCTTCCTTTGATTTCCTCATGACTTTGATTGTGAAAGGAATAAGGGGTTGTTACTTCTTTGTCTCAGGTAAATTATACCTTCCCAGCAGAGAGCCTTCCTTATTCTCTAGCACCTCTACCTTCCCCTTGTCCCTGAATGGATTTGACTTTTGTTGTTCTAAAATAGGGTAGGGTTTCCATGTTGACGCTTTTGGGTTGTTTGTAATTTTGGTTCACTTCGAAAAACATTCTTATTGACCTCATTCTTGTCCTTCCTTTCATTGTGTTCAGCTTGGTGCGATTCCTCCTCAGTTGCTTATGTAATGGCCATAATTCGTTCTTTCGGATTGGACTTGATGTTACTTGGAAGGGTTTCTACATTTCGGGTCATTATTGCTTCTGCCAATTGACCTACTTAGACCTCCAGGTTATGTATCGAGGAGGCGTGATTCTTTGTAACTTACTCAAACTTGCCTTTAAACCTCTTATGTGCATCCTCCATACCTCCAATTTTATCTAAAATTTTGTCCAGTTTGGATTCCATTGAACTCGATTTGTCTTGTTGGAAGCCTGGTGGTCTTTGATATCTGAACTGTTCTCCAGCATTGTTTGATCAAGAGAAGTTTGGGTGATTTTTCCACCCAAGATTATATGTGTTAAAGTAGGGATTGTTTCCCCCTCCTCGACCTTATTGAATTCCCATGTAGTTTACTTGCTCTAATCCATTATCCTTCATCAAGAAGCAATCGATTGTATCATGATCCATCTACCCACAAAGCTCACACTTTACCTAAACAACTTTTACTGTATTTGAGGTTGAAGCCTTCATATTGTTTAGCTGTCGAGTTAAATTATCAAATTTAGCCTCCATTTCTGTCAATTAATCCATAACTATAACTTTTTTTTGCTCGCGAAGATTTACGGGTTATTTACTTCGCTCGTTCACCCATAAACAGTTATTACTCGCCATTTCTTCTAACAACTCTTCTGCTTCATCTACAGTCTTCCTCATAAGTGATCCTCCTGAAGCCGCATCAATTGTGTCTCTCATATGTGGGCTTACTCTGTTATAGAATGTTTACAAAAGAAATTCTTTAGGTAGGTTATGGTGTGGGTATTTTCTTTGCAAGTCTTTGTATTGTTCCCACGCTTCATAAATCGATTTCCCATCACCTTGTTGAAAGTTTATGATCTCTTTGATAATCTTCGTAGTCTTGGTAAGGGGAAAGTACTTATCTAAGAAGGCACGAGCTAATTGGTCCTAAGTGGTGACATTATTCGGGTTTAGGGAATGGTACTAAACTTTTGCTATATCCATTAAGGTAAAAGGGAAGAGTCTAATTCTTACAGCATCCTCCGACATTTGATGATAATGGAAGGTATCATAGATTTCAAGGAAATTAACAATATGTGCATTCAGGTCTTCATTCGTTAATCCATAAAATTGCACATTTTGTTGAAGCATGTTTAGGAGAGCTGGTTTGATTTTAAAGGAAGCTACTTGCACGGGTGGCCTAGCTACACCTTGATTGGCTACACTGAAGCCTGGTCTTATAAAGTCCATAAGGGTTCTCGGTTGATGCCCTTGGTTTGCTTCTTGATCCAACTCTTACTGAAACTCCTTGGCCATTGTTGCTTTTGTAGTTTCTTCTTCTTCTTTACATCGAGCTTTTCTAATTGAACGTTCTAAACGAGTGATGTCAAGCTCTACAAATTAGAGAATAATTTCATATATTACTAATTTGTAATTTATTTGAATATATAAGAAGGTAGTATTATAGATTCTTTCGATAAAAGTGTGGTATACAAGTCTTCAATATAGTGTTGGATAATTTGAAAATTTTGACTATAATGAAACACAACAAAAACAAATTTGATTATTATTATTATTATTATTTTAAAATTATATTCGAATTAATTTTAGTTTGAATTATTAGATTTATTGTTAATTTATTACGCATTAATAAATATTAGTGTATCTTATTTTAATAAATATTTTATTTCTTTATTTTTATTTTTTAAAAATATAATTTTTATTTATCATATATTAATTTTTAACAAATTTAATATCAATTAAAAATTTAACATTACACCCTTTTTTTAGAGGTTTGATGTTTGTCTGGACTTTTAAAACATTGGATTTTTGTTGTGATTTTATTTACTTATTTTTGTTTTTTAAAAATATAATTTTTATTTATCATATAGTAATTTTTAACAATTTAATATCAATTAAAAATTTAAACATTACACCCTTTTTTTAGATGTTTGATGTCCGTCTGGACTTTTAAAACATTGGATTTTGTTGTGAGATCCGTGTCGGCATGAACAGATCTGCACTTCTTTGTTTTCGATGGCAAGTTGTGATTGCTTGTAATTTCACAGAGCGTTCTGAAATGACGCTTCTGTCCTTCATTTCCTTCTCTTCAAACTCATCCACGTCAGAATTAAAAAGGAAAAAGTCAAGGTCCTGGTACCAGAGGACATGTCATATAAATCAAAACCATAAAGTTGGTGAGCCGCTAAGAGGCAAAGTTGGCACCTTGTTTCTGCATTACCCACCAAAAACTTCAAATCCTATTCTTTTCATTTTTCCATGTTCATTGCTGTTTCATGAATTCTTCGAACCAAGGAAATGGGTCGTTTGTTTGTCTGAATGATTGATGAGATCATTAACAAATAAGAGCATAGAGGATGAGCTATTGATAGATACATATTTTGATACGAATGGCCAGTGAGAGCAAGCAAAGTGTGGCGAGGGTCAAGCCTAGCAATAATCCAGATGGTTCTTCGAAGGTTGATTCGTCTGTCCAGAGTCGGAAGATTGAAGGCTCTATCAAACACCCAACTGATTCTAAGTTTGAATCTGTCCCTACTGCAACTAAAACAGAGGTACCCACCTCAATTTTTCTGGCTCTGTTCATTCATTTTGTGTCACTTTGATTCCTTTCTTTGTTTCGTAAATTTCAATTACAAAATATAGTCTCCCAATTCCCGGACTGCATTTCTTTTAATTAAGCTTTGATTTTATTCAGTGGATTAATTGAATTCGGTAATTTTGCGTTTCTATGGTATATTTGTTAAATGACAATAATTTGAGTCGGTCAGATGAGTGGATGGGTTGGCTGCTTTGTCTACTTGACTGAATCTGTATAATCTGCAATAAGTTTGTTGGTCTATGTTTGGTGCATTATGTCTAAATATTGAATTATGTTAATTTTCAAGGATTCAATTGATTAATGTTCCATCTCTGTGGTCTTTATGTATTGCCATTCTTGAATTTTGATCTTGTGCTTTCCTTCTATCTTGATTATGATAATATTAACATTGTGTTTGGATTTGAAGGTAAAATCAAAATCAACACCATGTTCACCTAAAACCAAAACAACGTCCAAGACCACTAAAGGGAGAGAGAAAAAAGTCTACTCCTTGCAGGGCCAGAAATATGATCCTCCTGACGAGGTTTTGACCTTCACATTGTTAATTCTATCAATGTTCTTTGTGATGCATTAAATAGCGTAATATCAATATTCTTGAGTTTAACTATTCCCTTCCCTTTTCATTTCTACCCCTCTCTTCATTCTAACAGAGAGAACCACTTAGAATATTCTATGAATCCTTGTCCAAACAGATACCAAGCAGTGAAATGGCAGAATTTTGGTGAGTTTCCTACTCTTGCGAATTGCCTATAATCATGACGTAGGCATTCCTAATTTAGTCGTTAGAATCATTATAGAAAATCTTGAGGTCACCAAATTTATTTGTCTGCTGTTATTGTTATCGTTGAGACAACATCGTCCATTGTTGCTCCATCATTCCATATTGTCTCTCACCTAGTTGTTGGTTCCTAGATTAGTTAATCGTTCGATTTGTTGTTTTTGTGCTTTCTAGTCAACATGAAAAGCTAGTCAGAATATTAGAAAGTTCATCTTTAACATGGCATTTTGGGAGTTTACATAAAAATAGGTCTCTAATGACTTTTTTTATCACTCTTTTGTCTTGTTCTGTGTTATGCAATTTTTGGATAATCTTGCCACGCTACTAACTTTCTCAACACTACAATGATAAGCATTCTCAAAAGTTTAAGAGAGTTGGTTCTCTAAGGTGATATTTTAGAGAAGATGGTAGATTTGATATCTTTACTACATTTTGCAAATGGAGGTTAGAGGATTTGTATGTACCTAGTCATATAGTATAAAAACCCTTATTGTAAAAAAATTAGAATTTTCTTCTTATTGAAGGGTTGAGTACATACATGTTTATAGAAAAGTTCTTAAAACCTTTATTCTAATAGGAAAGAGATTCCTAACTAAAATATAAAAAACAAAATTGAATTCTACTATAATTAAAATTCTATAGGTTTAAGTTCTAAGCAACTAGGATAACATATCTAACGTATGACTACTTCTATCTAATAAGGAAACTTAGCATAAACTAAATTTTAGCACTTGTTGTGTTTGTTGTCATCTCAACTCCCACTCTTTATCCCACTAAATTAAAGCTTGTGGTTGATTAATTTGTCCTCTTTTTGTTTCTTTTATGAACTCTAAGCTCTTCAATATCAATTCTCACTAGTTTGTTTGAAATCATCCTTGACGTAGAATGTGACAAATATTGATCATATAAGTATGAATTCAACTTCTAAAATTTAGATTCTAAAATCCTAGTGCTATCAAAAGTTGATCGTCCTTTCCACGTGACAAGAAACCGCTGATATGCACTGGCTACAATTGGTTCATCAAGAACATCCTCTATTTCTTCTTTAATATGAGGAATGACTAGAATTTTGATAGTTGCAATTAGAGATTATGTAACATCATGTCCATGATTAGGAGTTAATCCTGCAACGTTTAAAATAAGACTAATTTCCATGTCACGTGATAATTTCAAAACATAAGCACAAGCACTTATCTTCTTGAGAATCATATAAGATTCACACTCTGTGAATGAAGTTTTTTATATTTTCCTTTTGAAAAATGCTCTGGATGAATCCTTACCATCACCATATTCCTTTCATTGAATTCCACAAATCGACGATGGTGATCAACATGCTTTGTAAGTCAAGTTGTTGGCTATGATCTTTATTTGTACCTCATCAAAGATATCTCTCATGTGTTGTGTAAAGCCTTCATTTTCAGCACCAAATGGTGTTGTTTATGGAAAAGGAACCAGATTAATAAGCTTTTTGGTTGAATTCAATCTCAAAAGGACTATTACTAGTTAACCTATTTGTAGAACTGTTGTATGCAGATTTTGCCACTAGGAAGAATTAGGTCCTAATTATTTACATTGTCCCTGACAAGTATCTTAACAAGTCCCCTAAGTTTCTATTCACCACTTGTATTGTCCATGGTTTAGGGGTGGAAAGAACTTGAAAATTGAAGCTTTGTGTTCAATATGTTTCATAGAGTTCTCCAAAAATAGCTCATAAACTCTACATCACGATCATAGACAATGGTTAAATGTAATCCATTAAGACTTACAACCTCTTTGAAGAATAGTTTAGCAATGTGGACATCATAAGTCTTGACCATTGTATTTCCAAATGGTTCCATAACAAAACCACATGGCTTCTCTACCACATAGGTGCCAAAAACATATAGATTGTTGCTTCTTGTAGTCAAATCCATTAACTTGTCGTCATTACTAAATTTTGACTTTGAAAATGTACTCACATCTTCTCCTTTATTCATATATCGTGTTGATTTTGCATTTTCATTCAAATGTGTTTCTTCTTCATCACCCACTACGACATAATCTTCATCAATTTGATTTGTTGGTTTTTCATCACTAAGGATGTCATTCTGTTTTGAGCCAACAAGCTTTGAAATCCTTAGAACTTAGAAGTTAATCTTTCACCTCCTCGTTCCATTATTTTAGCTTGTTGTCCTATTCTTTCAGCCTATGTCTTGTTGTTTCCGCTTGATATTCTTGTATTTTGATTTGTTGTTTTGGTGTTTCAACTTCTTGTTCAATCGTTTCAGCTTTAGGATTTCCCAAAGAATTCACTTCCTTTTGCTTTTCTTCATCTTTCATACTATGATCATTTCTCATTGTTAAACTCTCCATGTCATGATCATTTTGTCAAATTCTCAATGTCACCAAGTACCTAAGCACCTTCTATATGTAAGCTTAAAGATTCTAATCGATCAATTGAAGAAGAGGTGCCATTGCTGTAGAAGTAGAGCACGATAAGTTTGACTAGACCATATGAAAGGATGGTCAATCCATAGACGATTGAATCTGTACAGAAGGTTGCCATAGGGGCAATTGTAGATTTTGAGGAAGTGATAATAATGTTTATTATAACACACTTTCATTAAACGTAAGAATACAAAGGTTTATATACAATTACCTATATAGTTAACCTAATATAGGAAAAATACACTTCTACCCTTAATTATAGTAATTATACATAATAATCAACACTCCCCCTCAAGTTGGTGCAAAAATATTACACATGCCCAACTTGCAGACTATGGTATGAAAGGCTCGACTATTGATTCCTTTTGTGAAAACATCAGCTAGTTGTTTTTTGACGTTACATGGAACAAGCTCAAGACACCATTAGTTAACTTTTCTTTGATAAAATGTCGATCAATTTCGATGTGCTTCGTTCGGTCATATTGAACAGGATTATACGGAAATACTGATTGCAACTTTGTTATCACAATACAATGATAGCCTGTCTTCTACAGCCAACTTCAACTCTGCTAGCAACTTCTGCAGCCATAAAAATTCACAAACACCTTGAGCCATAACTATGTATTCTACTTTTGCTCTTGATCTTGCAACCACACTCTGTTTCTTGCTTCTCTAAGAGACCAAGTTACCTCCCACAAGTGTGATATAACTAGAGGTGGATCTTTTGTTATTTAGAGATCCAACCCAATCCACATCTGTAAAAGCTTCAATTCGAAGATGGTCATGTTTTGAGAAAAGAAGACCTTTTCCTGAGGCTGACTTTAAATACCACAAAATGTGAAAGATAGCCTGCTGACAAGATTTTCTAGGATCATGCATAACCTGGCTCACCAAGCTAACTACATAAGCAATGTCTGGTCTGGTGTGAGAAAGATAGATAAGCCTACCAACCAATCTCTTGCCTTTATCAACTGATTCTTTAGTTCCTGCTTGTAGCTTATGATTGCTTTCTATGGGTGATTCTATTGATTTACATCCCAGCATACCAGTTTCATCCAAAAGATCCGGAATGTATTTTCTCTGAGAAATGAAGATTACTTTTGTTGATCTTGCAACTTCAATTCCCAAGAAGTATTGTAACTTTCCAAGATCCTTGATCTTAAACTCTTGAGCCAAGAGCTTCTTCAGCCGAGCCATTTCTAATTTATCATCTCCTGTCATCACTATATCATCAACATAAATAATAAAAAGAGTGATCTTACCCTTGTAGTGTCTCATAAAGAGGGTATGAGAAGCATTGCTCTGTTGATACCCAAAGAGATCATGGTTTTGCTGAATCTGTCAAACCAGGCTCTGGGAGATTGTTTCAACCCATACAAGGCTTTCTTCAATCTACACACCTTTCCTTGATTTATCTCATTATCAAAACCAGGAGCAATCTCTATATAAACTTCTTCTAGGTCTCCATGTAGGAATGAGTTTTTCACATCAAATTGCTGCAAATCCCAATCCAAGTTAGCTGCACATGATAGTAAGATTCTGATTGTGTTCATTTTGGCAACAGGTGCAAATGTCTCCTGATAATCAACTTCATAAGTCTGAGTGAATCCCTTTGCCACTAATCCGGCTTTGAATCTTTCAATCTAACCATCAGCTTCGTCTTTTATTGTGAACACCCACTTGTAGCCAACTAGCTTCTTGCCTAGAGAAGTAACTAGTTCCCAGGTTTTATTCTTAGAGAGAGCTTTCATTTCTTCTACCTTAGGTTCTTTCCATTTTGGATCTGTGATAGCTTCCCTCCAATCCTGTGGAATAGGCATAGAGGAAAGAGACAAGGCAAAGGCCCTATACGAGGGAGACAAGGAATTATAAGAGACAAAGTTAGTAATGGAATGTTTTGTACATAACCTGACCCCTTTTCTCTGAGCAATGGGTAAATTTAAATCAGAATTAGAAGATAACTCACCTGAGGATTCTAGCAGGATAGTAAGCATGATGACTTCTTCTGACCTATTCTTCTTCGATTATCTCAACAAATTAGGTCTATCTAAATGTCCAACAAAATTCTTCCCTTGAACATAAGTCTCCCTTTGAATTGTACCATTACATTTTTTGATTCGTATTGTGTTTTCTAGGAACGGACTTTGAAGAGGATGATTGGCACTGCTAAGTTGATAGATGGTCTCTACTACTTCTTTGATGACTACTTGAAGAATAAAGAAGCTCATGGCTTAAGTAGTATTTATTCTACCTCTGCTACCGAACAAATTTTACTTTGGCATAATAATTTAGGATATCCTAGTTTTTCATATCACAAAACACTATTACCTCATTTGTTTAAATCTTTGGATTGTTCAAAATTTTATTGTGAGCATTGCATTTTATCCAAAAGTCGTAAGACTATTTATCCTACAAAACCATATCAACCCTCTAAACCGTTTTACTTAATTCATAGTGATGTTTGGGGTCCATCCCATGTTAAAACTCCTTTATGGAAAAAAATGGTTTGTAACTTTATCGATGATCATACTCGATTATGTTGGGTCTATTTAATGCGTGAAAAATCTGAAGTTTCTCAAATCTTTCAAAAATTTTATACCACGGTTGAAACTCAATTTCACACACACATTGGTATATTTCACTCTGACAATGGTACTGAGTATTTTAATGAAGTCCTTGGAAAATTTCTTAAGTTTAAAGGCATCGTTCACCAATCTACTTGTGTTAACACCCCTCAACAAAATGGCATTGTCGAGAGGAAAAATAAACATTTATTGGAAGTATCTAGGACCATTATGTTTGCTATGAATGTGTCAAAATACCTTTGGGGTGAGGCTGTTTTGACTGCATCATCTTAATCAATCGAATGCCCAGCCGTGTTTTGCATTATGCTACACCCTTAGATGTGTTTAAACAAAGTTTACCTGAGAATCGACTTTATTCTACTCTTCCCCTTAACAAAAAATTGTTGTATCCATGGATGTCACATTCCTAGAACATAAAAACAAATATTCTTCAGGGGGAGAACTCTAATGAAGCAAAAATTTTTTGGGATGTTACTATTACTCCCAACCCCCTACCCACAGTCATTATTGATCACAATATAATCTCTGAAAATGAAGGCAAAGAAACTACTCCTAATATATCCATGCCAAGAAATCCTAGTTCAACCACAGGGGGAGAAATACTATTGTCCGTTCCCAAGGAACAAAATACTGAGCTTCTTGTTTATACTAAGAGAAAGACTCAATTAAGAAGTAGAGAATAACTTACCTCAACACTACACAACCTCTCAAACTCCTCGGAGAATGAACCTGGGAACAACTCTAATTCTGGTCACCCATCTGCTACTTTACTCCTTGTTGTGCCTAGTAATGATCAAACTATACTTATTGACCCACAAGTTACCAGTGATGTTTCTACTGATTTCTCTGCTGATAATTAACTACCCATAGCATTTAGGAAAGGGAAATGGGCTTGTACCAACCATCTCATATCAAATACCTATCTAATGGAAAACTATCACACAAACACAACTCCTTTATCTCTAAAATCACTAACCTGTTTGTACTAAGGAACATTCAGGAAGCACTTCAAGATCTAGATTGGAGATCAGTTGTTATGGAAGAGATAAATGCACTTGAGAAGAATGGAACTTGGGAACTTGTTAATTCCCCTAGAGATAAAAAGCTAGTAGGGTACAAGTGGCTATTCACTATTAAATTCAACGCTGACAGTAGTGTGGAAAGGTTGAAGGTAAGGCTGGTTGCTAAGGGATTTAGTCAAACCTATAGTATTGACTACCAAGAGACATTTGCTCGTGTTGCAAAGCTAAATACTATTAGGGTATTGTTATCCTTGGCTGTAAATTTTGATTGGACTTTACATCAATTAGATGTCAAAAATGCATTTCTTAATGGAGACTTAGAAGAAGAAGTCTTTATTAGCCTACCTCCAGGGTTTGAGGATACTTATGGGAAGAATAAGGTATGCAAGCTAAAGAAGTCATTATATGGCCTAAAACAGTCCCCTAGAGCATGGTTTGATAGATTTGGAAGGGTTGTGAAGAGCTATGGCTATTGTCAGAGTCAAGCCGATCATACATTGTTCTACAAGTGGTCCAACGCAGGTAAACTATCTATCCTCAATGTTTACGTGGATGATATCATTTTAACTGGAGATTGTGTATCCGAAATAGTAGAGTTGAAGAAGAGATTAGCCAAAGAATTGGAAATTAAAGACCTTGGACCGTTTGCTAGATCAAAAGAAGGTATATTTGTGAATTAGAGGAAATATAACTAGATCTGTTGATTGAGACCAAATTGCTAGGCTGGAAGGCAGCTGATATACTTGTTGAAACAGGTGTGAATCTAAGCCCAGCTTAACCTGAAAATATCATTGTTAAGGAGAGATACCAACGGCTGGTTGGGAGACTAATATATTTGTTACACACCAGACTTGATATAGCTTTTTTCGTGAGCTTAGTGAGTCAATTTATGCATTCACCAGGTCGAGAACATTTGGATGTTGTGTATAGGATACTACGGTATCAAAAAGGAACTCCCGGGTAAGGTTTAATGTTTCGTAAGCGGAACAATGTTGAAGTTGAAGTCTATACCAATGCTGATTGGGCAAGGAGTGCTACTGATAAAAGATCAATTTTAGGTTATTGCACATTTTTTGGTGGTAACTTAGTAACTTGGTAACTTGGTAGAGTAAAAAGCAAAGTATTATTGTAAGGAGCAATGCTGAAGTTGAGTTCCGATGAATGGCAGATGGAATTTGTGAAATTTTATGGATTAAAAGGGTATTGGAGGAACTGCAAAAAGGTGTATTGTGGTAACAAGGCTGCAATTTCAATCGGCCACAACGTGGCCCTTTATGATAAAACAAAACATGTTCATTAAGGAGAAGATTGAAAAAGGATTAATTTGTGTTCCCTATATATCGACCTCACAACAGGTAGCTGATATTCTTAAAAAAGGGTTACACAAGAGGTAGTTTAGTGTTCTGGTTACCAAGCTAGCTATGGATGACATCTATAAGCTAGCTTGAGGGAGAGTGTTGGGAAATATCCGGGTGGATATTTCTTAGGTGTTAGTGACTCTTAAAAGTTAGCTAAATTAGATCAATTAGAATATTATGTACAACAGTTAGTTTCCTAAAATAGCTCCTTGTATTCCTATATATACTTGTACCTATGTATTGACTGTTGAGAAAATAATATACACATTTGCTCAACTTGTATTTTTGCAAACCTTCATCTCAATTAGTAAGGTTTGAGCAATTGATAACAAAGTAACTATCTAGTTTGGTGTTAGATAAATAGATTAGCTTTTCTACCAGTCGTTGATACCATCCTGTATCTACTGGAACTCCTTCCTTAACTTCACTTAGATTTGAGTTGAATTCCATAGGAGTATCTGATGGCTTACATCCACTGATCCCAGTTTTTTCTAGATGGTCCAGGATATACTTCCTTTGGGAGACTACTATGCCCTTCTTAGATCTAGCAATTTCCATGCCCAGGAAGTATCGTAGATAACCCAAGTCTTTGATTTCAAACTCCTTTGAGAGATTCTTTTTAAGAATTTCAATTTCCTCAAAATCATCACCAGTGAGGATAATGTCGTTTACATACACATTTAGAATCGCAATCCTTCCTTCAGCAGAAGTTTTCATAAATACAGTATTGAAGATTCTGAATGAATTAATCTTCGTATATGAAAACAGAGTTTGTACATGATATATATATATACACATACTTCTATATAGCTAAATAAGGAAACTATCGCCTATAAAGAGTAACATAATAAAGACAATAAAGATTGATTTCCTAA
>JAOQMQ010000001.1:7877909-7888097 GCA_027563845.1 Erythroxylum subrotundum | reverse complement strand
GTTGTACATGTTGTACATGCCCAGCTTGCTACATAATCTCTCAAAGTTAGGTCCTTGAAGAGCCTTCGTTAGAATATAATGAAAACTTGGATGTCCAAAATTTCCCCCAATTTTTCGACTTCCCATGAATTTTTCAGGGTGTGTGAATCATGTTTACAGTGGTCACACCATGTCTTTTTATTGCTTTTTCTCCTCGCGGCCTCTATTCCTTTCAACATGAGTGCAGAACCTTCAACCTTTGATTTGGTATTGCCAATCATCACTTTCCACCTCATCTCTCTCTTTACTTCTGAGAAAATCTTTGATAGAGGGTAAAGGCTTTCTTCCTAATTTTCAGCCTCTGACTTCATTGAATTGTTGATTCAATCCTGTAAGAAAAACATAAACTTTATCATTTTCTTCCCTTTTTTTATGTCAGACACTGTCATTCGGATAGTCTCAATCATCTTCATAACATAGGTCCAATTCCTTCCACAAAGTTACAAGTTCGTTATAAAACAATGTAACGTCACGAACTCCTTGCTTGGCTTTCCATAGCTTTTTTTTTGTTCGAAAATTTGATAAGAATTTTTAATATCAGCATACATCACTCAAACCGCATCCCGTACATCTTTTGTTGTTGGCAAAAAATATGACGTTTTCTGATTGTAGGTTTCATGAAATTAATCAACCAAGCTGTGATCAAAGAATTTTCAGACCTCCATATTGCCATATTTGGATCATCCGAAGCCAGTCTTGTTTCTCTCCAGTTAAATACCCGAGTTTTCCTTTATTGTCAATGACCAACTTTATTGTTTGTGACCATTCTAGGTAATACTTGTGATTCGTCAATTGGAAAAGCAAATTTGAGCCAAAAAGATCACAATTACGTTGTATGTTACTTGTCATAACACCAGGATTAGTCACACTCGAATTGCTGAAATCATCGTTAAGGGATGAGTTTCTTCGTTGGCCAGTCATCACTAACAATATTCCATTTAGGATTGATTTGAATGAAGAAAGAAAAAATATTATAAAAGAGTCGTGGCTCTGATTCCATGAAGAAAGAAAACAAAGTAATTCTTCCTTAATTTTTCTATGAATAGTACAAGGAATATATAGGACAATAGAATCCTAATTACCTCCTTAAATGAGAAGAATCTATTTATTCTCTAAGTAATAAAATCTCAACTAATTAATAAAATATCAACTAATTATCTATAAAGAATCAACTAATTATCTCTAGAGGTAATTAACTGATTATTTCTATAATATCAACAAGTATAAAATTATAGTCTTAAACATTGTCAATCAAAGCACTTTATATACTATCCATAAAACCAAAAGGCCTATCCATAAGACCACAAGGCCTCGTCCTTATAATTGTTTGTGGATGATATTAAACATATTGGAAGTGATTTGGTAGGCATTTTTGAGTGTAGATCTACCTACAACAACAGTTTTAGACCAAGGGTCTTAGTCTTTTATAATATTTTGAAATATTGAAGTACCACGGTTCAATAGGGATTATATTAAACTCTCAAGATAAAAATGCTTTAATATCATGTAAGAGTGAGTAAATTAGTTGTGTTCACTTTAATTTACTTCTTATCAAGTTATAGATAAATACTATAATGCTAACATGAATAGGGAGCAAATTCTCATTATAACTGATACATAAAAAGTAGGATGGAACCGAAAAGGGACTTGCCTTTTTGTGAGAAAACCTTTTGGTGGTAAAGAAAAAATGTAGCTTAAATAAGAAAAGTATTGCAAAGACAAACTAAATACAAAACATAATACTAACTAGAAATAAATAAAAAAAATTAGACTTTTAGCTGGATGCTCTTGCATGCTTAGACCGTGGTGTCTCTTGCATTATGACCAGCATTCAGTAGTTTTGTTCTACTTTTTACCTAATAATATGACGCTAAGTTACTGCCAATGGTTAAATAGTCTTACCCAGTTTTGTCTCCACATTCCTTATCGTGCTAGCCTAGACTCTGATAATATGGGGTCAAAATCTTTTGTGTTATCCTGCCACTCAGCCATTGCTATCGAGTCATAACATTGACTACCAAAACTTTACTCATCACCATTCCAATCATAATTGAATCTCTTGATGATGTTGTACATTTCTGTTATATTATTTGGTCTAAATGAGGCTTCAACCAATGCATATTGTTGTTATCTTAGAAAGCTATTACAAAGCACATGAACACTTTAGTCAGTTGTTGAGATAAGATGGGAATCAATCCTTTTCTTTCTAGTATATTGGAAAGCTGAATCTTGAAATATTGTAAAAGCTGCTTCATACTTATCTCAATGAATTCATTTACTTATTTACCTATACAATGAGATAATACCAACCTTCTTGGAAGATATATATAAATTTCTATTCATTGAGAAAAGTAAAAGGTTCCACCTAAGAGCTGAATCTTGTTAGAGAGGAGGTTCATTAAGCCTCATGTTATTCATCTATCATTGAATTAGGCTAATTGAAATTAAACAATTCTCTGTTGTTAAATATTTTAGGGATTTAATATTTATCACTAAAATATTATATATATAGATATCTTCTTAATTAGGAATATAGTTATGATGAGATAGGTACTTTACCCTATAAATAGAAATTTATTATATATTGTGGCTTACATAAAGTAATAATTAAATATTATTTTCATTGGCTTTACGTATGTAGACATATGTTTTATAATGAAATTAAAATTGTGTAATTTTTTTGTCATTGGTATTCTTTTACTCTTGAAATTTTCAAGTTAGGAAATTAATTTTTTTGTATTATAAAGGTTCTCGATATCTAGGAGATTGTTTTATATCCTAGTAGATTGTGTGATCTTAGGAGATTGATTCCTATCCTAGGAGATTGTTTTCTATTTGTTTCCTATACTAAGATGTATATAATAATGTAACTCAAAATCAACTAGAAGAAGGGTAATTTTACTGTTCTACTTCGTGTCATGGTATTAGGGTTTTTTTCTTAGGAATTCTTCTTTGAGCAGCCTTCATTGCTGCATTTTTCTTGGGACTTCGTTCTTCTGTTTTCTACCACACCCAATATGTTTGCATTCAAAATTACGATTCCCAAGACAAATGAAGGTTTGAATAAAGGAGTTTTTAATACTAAGGAGATTGAAAAACTGAGGAATTTCTTGGGATCTCTTAAGAAGCCTTTTGGAACTGGTTCTTTGGCTCTTTCAAGCAAGCCTTTAATTTCTTACATAAATGCCTCAAACAAGTATTATGTCAATGCTTGGATAATTGACTCCAATACCATAAAGTATATGACTCACTCTTCTCATTTTCTTTAGACTTATATCCCATACCCTAGTAATAAGAAGATCATAGTGGCCAATGGTTCTTTAGCTATTGATGCAGAAGTAGATGTATATGTTAACACCTTCTCTCTGTCTAAAAAAGCGTTCTACATGTGCTAAACCTATTAGTTAGTTTTGTGTCTGTCAAAAAACTTACACATGACCTTAAATGCTATGCAATCTTTTCTTATTCTTATTGTGGTTTTTAGGACTGAGACTTGGGGAAGAGGATTGAACTTGCTAAGGGAAGGAACAATCTCTATCATCTTAAATCTTCTCAAAAATCGTAAATAATTCGTCCATGTCACTTCTTAGTATTTCCTAAAGATGCCAGTTAGCTTTACCATTTACACTGTGGTCATCCGTCTTTTAAAGATTTAAAAGTCATATTTTCACATTGGTTCAAAGGATTAGTTGTTGATCTTTCATTGTTAAATTTGTGAATTAGCAAAACATACTTGGATATTCTTTCGTATTAGTACTAAAATAAGTCCTCATTCTTTTCATTTGATTCATAGTAATATCTAGGTTCCCTCTACTATTCCTGATATTTTTGGGGCCCATTGGTTTATCTCCTTAATTGTATTCAAGTTATATGGTTTTTCTTACTTAAACAAAAATCTGATGTTAGCACTGTTATTCCTAATTTTCATTTTGTGTTTCAAAACAATTTGGGGTTAAGATTAAAAGCTTTAAGTCAGACAATGCTAGAGATTACTTCAATCATATTTTCTCACCCTACTTTCGAAAATAGGAAATTATTCATGACTCGTCATGCGTTGACACACCTACAAAATGGGTTAGTTGGGAAGAAAAATGAGCATTTACTTAATACGACTGGAGCTTTACTTCTTCAAAGGAATGTTACTAAATCCTATTAGGGGTAGACAATTCGAATTGTCACATGTTTGATGTTTGATAGACAATAAAAGTCCCATAAAAACCCTTAGTACCTATTATATTGACTCAAAACCTTAAACATGCTTACTCCTAGGATATTTGGTTGTACTACTATTTAATGTATCTTTTTAGGTTACTCACCTACAGAAAACGCATACAAGTGCCATAACCCTTTTTTTTTTTTTTTTACAAAAGTTCTATAGCTCAGCAGATGTCACTTTCACTAGAAAAAAACCATAATTTGACAAGTTTTATCTTTAGGAGGACATTAATGATGGAAGATAGTACCTTTGAGTCTTTGAGCCACTTGACCTTCCTCTGTCCATCTTAAACTCAAATCTAGCGTCTAGTCTTGTGTCCGTTCCAAACTTTCTTCAACCCCTAGTCTTATATATGTCTACGTCAGTACCATTTGAGGCTTAATCTCCAAAAGTGCGCCTTTGGTATCACATCAGGAAAACTGGAAGAGTTTCTCAACAATCAAAGAGCTAAAGAGGTCGACCCTAAAAAAGAATGGGCCCCTCAAGAGATCACCCCACCTAGAAACCTGCAAGAGCTCAAATCTCTCCAAGGAAGGTTAGTATTTAAAATATGCAACGGTTTATTTCCAATTTATCAGGAAGATGCCAACATGCTTTTGAAGGCCTGAAGGAATATTTACTAATAACAAGTCCAGAAATTGAACCCGAACTATGGGAATGAGTTTGACGGTAAGATTTGTTCTTCTTTTACATACACAATTAGTTGAAACACCATCAAATGACTCACACCTTCCTATGTAGGCCGCTATAACCATTATTCCATTGTGTCACTAAAACAACTGACACCCGCCTACAAAAAGTTCATTGCGAGTCTAAATACTATTTCTTTTCCTAATACCATTTTAAGGCAGCATTATCAAAAAGGGAATGTAGGAATGCTATGATAAAGGAAATTGATGTGTTAGAAAAGAATATGACATGGGAGATTGTTGATAAACCACGGGGAATAACATAGTTGACTATACATGGATCTTCTCACTGAAATATAAAGCTGATGGATCACTAGAGAGTATAAAGCAAGGTTAGTTGCTAAAAGGTGCACTCAAACTTATGGGTTCAATTACCCTAGCAGCGAAAATTAATATTTTGAGAAATTTGTTACTCTTGGTAGTTCACTTCCACTGGCAACTTCTGCCATATGATGTGAAGAATTTCTTCTTTCGTGGAGATCTAGATGATGAAATCTACATGAACATCCCACTGGGCTTTGAAGAAAACACGAATAATAAAGTTTGTAGGTTGAAAAAGGCTCTATATGGGATGAAACAATCTCCCTAAGCATGATTTGATACATTAGTTAAATTATAAAATGTGGGATGTAAACAAAGTCAAGGTGATCACTCTCTTCATCAAGCATATAGCTGCAGGGGGAGTGACTGCACTTCTAGTGTATATTGATGATATTATTGTGACTAGAAATGACAAAAAAGAAAAGGGGAATTGAAGCAATGATTGATCAAGGAAAGGAATTTGAGATAAAGGAGTTTTAGAAGTTGAAATACTTCCTTGGTATCAAGGTGGGATATTTTTCACAAAGGACTTGCGTATCTCAATAGAAGTATGTGATTGATTTCGTAAAGGAAATAATTGGGTGCAAACTAGTGGACCCAAATCATAATATTGGAGAAGCAAATGAAGAACTAACTATTAGTAGAAAGATGTATTAGAGGCTAGTAGGCAATCTCGTATACTATGCTCATACTGGATCCAACATAACACACTCAGTAAGCATTGTTAGTCAGTTCATGTATGATCCATGAGATTCATATTTACAAGAGAGTCAGTTATGTTTAGGAGGAACGATCATCTTGTTCTAGAAGCCCATGTTGATGCAAACTATTCAGGATCTATAGTAGACCAAAGCTTAGCGTCAAGTTATTGTACTTTCCTTGGAGGAAATTGGTGACTTGGGGGAAAATAAAACTGTTGTGGCTAGGTCATCAGCAGAATTAGAGTTTAGAGCGATTGCTTAAGGTTTGTGTAAGTTGTTATGGTTGAGGATTATTCTAAATGACTTGAAAGTTAAATGAGAAGGTCCTATGAAGCTCTATTTGATAATAAATCAGGCAACATTGCTTACAATCGTATTTAACATGATCAGATAAAGTATACTGAAATTGATAGATATTTTATTAAAAAAATTGGGGAAGGGCTCATGTACATATCATAAGTTCAATCGGAAAGCCAACTGGTTGATGTTCTAATGAATGGGCTCTACAATTCAAGTTTTCATAATATTATTTATATGCTGTGTGGAAGACATCTCGCTCTCAAATTGAGGGGAAGTTAGTTTTTGAGTTGTATATTGACTCTATACAAAGTTTTAAAAAAGTAAATTTCTTGATACCTTAAAAATTCTAAGATTTAAGAGATTGCTCATCTTAAGAGATTGTATGATCTGAAGAGATTGATTCTTATCATAAGAGATAGTTTTCTATTTTTCTCCAGTACTAAGATATATATACTTATGTAACTCAAAATCAATTGTAAGAATACATATTATTTTTCTTTTCTACTTTTTGTCAACTTTCAATTTCACATGGCAAAGCAATTTCAATCCTGTTTTCTTCTATTTGTCGCAATGTCTCTTTAAACTTTTTAGTCGGCCTGATCCCACCTGTTTCTTTATTTCTGATGAGATTTTTCCTGGAAAGATATTCTTTTTTTTTTTGTGCCAATCTGTCATCTTCTATGCCACATTTTCTTTCTTACTTCTCTTCAATTGCTCATATTCCAGCGAGTTTCGGCATTATTGTCCAATTTCAGACTGACTTCTAATGCAGTTTGTCATAGCTGACTGTCACAAGAGTTTCCAGCCATAGCCAGTGCTATTTCCTATTTCAGGCGCTTTCCTCCAGCTGTTTAGGTGTTGTCTTTTCTGCTATTTGGACAGTTCATATTAATTCTGAACTCAATCCCCAATCATTTAGTTGGCGGTCGTTTCCCCCTGTTCTCTTATTCAGGGATTGACAAAAAAGGAAAAAAGAGAACAAGCAAACAAGAAAAAGAAGAAAAGAGGATACGTAAAAAGAATGAAAGAAAAACTAAAATGAGAAGCAGAAAAAATTGAATTTTAAATATAAGTTAGTATCTATTTGTCAGTTTGAAGAAAAATGTTGAATATCTAAGGGGTTAACATTTTAAGAATAGTATTATCACATATTCGTAAACCTAGGCTTATTAAAATTCCTGGAGCATGAAAGCCTGGCGACGAGAAACGAGTACCCCTCGATCTACCACCAGGTTCAAATGCTTTCCAGTGTGCTAGGAGCTTTATTCAAGGAACCTGCTTAACCTTATCACTCCTATTTGTCTTTCACTAGCTGTCTTGTCATATATAAACTATGTCATTTTTCTTTCTTTCAAATCAATATTTGATCGGATTGCACTATCTAATTAGCAAGGATTGACATAATACGACTTGCAGGATGATGGAACATGGCTTGCTGTCTCCAGAGAGAGCTAAAAAGGCATATGAGAAGAAACAGAGGAAACAAAAGATGCAACGGATGGGAACTCCTATTAAATCTTCCAAGCCTCCCAGCAAACCTGAGAGTTCCCAAAAGCAACAATTGGCACCAAAGAACGGTGAAGCAAAAGCTAAAAGGAAAATCATAAATGAGAATGACGACAATGAGTTTATTTTAAGTCCCAAGAGAAAGAAACCTTAGGGCTGTTGCATCCAAAACGAAGAAAGCTAATTGTACTGTTTTATTTTCGGCATTCAGTTCATTTATATTTCTTTACATTGAACTGGAACAGGCAGGTATTCTGACCAGCCGAGCAATTGACAGATTAGAAATTCTTTGTATACAATTTATGCAATAAGCATAGACAATTTTAATGTTTTATTGGCCACGAAGAATGCCAACAGAATAATTGTATACCTGAAAAGTGCCATTTTCAACTATTTCAAAGAGAATTGATGGATCAGCAATTGTTGTTTTCTCTCTCCAGAAACTAAGAATATATATCTTCAAACGAATGAATGAGGAGCAATCAAAGAGTAACTAGTCGGTGAAGAGGGAACTAAGACAGCACTCTTTAATTTGAATCTTGGCAATCAGATGTGTTAGTTTTTCAACAATTATAGTATCTAGTGGGAGATTAGTATCAAAAGCTATTCTATAACTCTCTCAAATTGTAAAATGCTCAATGAATTGAATATAACCCGTAGATGCCTTATACTCAAGATGCCTAATGCTATTAGCTTGCAGAAGTATTGTGATTTATAAGATGATTAGAAAGGTGTTTTCTACTAGATTAAAAGGCACACTTAATTTTATTATCAATCCAAGCTAGAAACCTTTATTCATGGGACGAGAATAGGAGATGATTTTCCTTTACTACAAGAACTGATCAAGGATTATCACAAGAACAAAGCTATCAATGGTTGAACAATGAAAATAAATATTCATAATATATTTGATTTAGGGGCTTGGAGTTTTATTCTAGAGGCGTGGGAAGCCATAGGTTATCCTCTACCCTTCATCAAAGGGATTTGACATGTGCATCATAACTACATCATTTATCATTTTTTGTTAATGGCAAAATTATTCAGGCATTCAATGGAGAAAAATGATTAAGGCAGGGGATCCCTACCTATTCGTAGTTTGCATATAGTTTCTTCACGATTAATTGACAGGAAAATCAGAGAAAAGGGCAACCTATTACCACGAGTAGAGATCTCATTTATCCTTTGTTGATGATTTCATATTATTGTGTGGAGTTGGTGAAAAGTCAATAAGAATGCATATGGAAACAAAGTAACACTTTAGTGATATATCAGGTCCAAAGATCAACCTTGATTGTATTAGGAAATAATTTCAACTAAGCTAAGAATTTGGAAAATATAGTAGTATGAAACTTGAGAAACCTCTATTCAAATATCTTAGGATTCCAATTACAACCACAAGACTCACAAATAAAGATTGTCAATCCTTGTTTGATGTTATTTATTGAGGAATATAGAGTTGGAATAGCAAAAACCTTTAATATGTTAGAAGCTTGCAAACTATATCCTCTATCCTTAATAATATCCATGTGCTTTGGAGCTCCATCCTCGTAGTATAATCAAGGAAATTGAGAAATTAGTGAAAATGGATAAGAGATCTAGACAAAATAGCACATGCCAATGTAAAGTGGATAAAAGTTTGTGCCATTAAAGAGGAAGAAGGCTTGAGCTAAACTCAGTTAAATCCGTTAACAACGTAGATGATATGGAAAATTCTAGGAGATAAAAGTCCTTATAGGTTAGATGGATACACACTCACTTTCATGCTGGAGCTTTAAACCCCAAGTAAGTACTTCTTGGACATTAATTCAAATGTTCAAAATGAGAGATATCATGAACCACAATATAAAATGCATCATTAGCAATAAGAATGCTACATCTTTCTTGTTTGAAAATTGGCATAATCAAGACTGTTGGCCCCTGAATTTTTTTTTTAATTAAGCATGATTTGAGTAATTGGAGGTCTTGATGAATTGAATTATGTTGACATTAATTAATATAGTAGCATTAATTAGGTTAGGTGGTATGAGTTAATGAAATTAATGTGTTAGAAGTGATAGGACTTATAAGGAATAAGCAAGGCTTTTCATTAAAGGTCTAATGGGCTTTGGACTTTAATAAGAGAGTATAAAAAGAAGAGGAAGAAGGCTTGTGTCTTGAAAGTAATTTGGATTTAAAGGCAATTGGGCTTGGGCTTAAGTGGGCTTAAGTGAAGAGTATAAAAGGAGGGAATTAGAAGAGAAAGAAGGGTGTCTTGCATTGAGAGAGAGAGAGAGTCGAAAATTCAAGAGAGGAGAAGAGAGAAAATTTCGTGGAAGGAGAAAGAAGGAGAAAAAGAAGAAGACTTGCTAGGGCTTTGATTTTCTAAGGGTTCAAGAGGTTGTTTGAAGAAAACCCAAGGAGGAAAAACGTGGAGGAG
>JAOQMQ010000001.1:7866957-7877809 GCA_027563845.1 Erythroxylum subrotundum | reverse complement strand
GAGACCTGTTCCTTTCTCGACACCAACAACTAGAAGGGGATTGCTTCTTTTCATCTCATCTTTAACGGGAAAACAAATGGTGCTTTCGCTAGTTCCATCAGGTACTATAATTAGGAGTCTAAATCTTCTATCCAATTTTTATAGTATTTTATTGTATCCAGTAAATCTCAGTCATTCATTTATGCGGACTCCACATTTATTTATGTAGAGCCTACGTAGAATCCACATAAATGAATGGCTGAGATTTACTGGACACAATAAAACACCATAAAATTGGACAAAAGATCTTGTTCCATAACTAGCATATCAAACTTGTCATGCAAGCGAAGAACATTTGTCGAAAAGAGAGTTAAGTACGGGAAAGATAAATAGAAAGCTTAGGGTAGACGAGATAGAATAGAAGGCCACTCCAATTATTGGTCTGAATAATGAGCCATATAAATGCTAACTTTGTAGAATGTAATGTTTTTGGAAAATAACAGCAAGGCATGCAATGGTCATTCTTACCTCTTTGCTCTTAATTAAATGCCATGGAAGTACCAATGCATCATAGGTAGGTGAGAATCATATTCATAGTTTTTACTACATTAGTGCATACTTTGTGTGAATTTCTTTTAAAGCTTCATTTGTGCTCCTCCTAAAGCACTTTGTAATAAACTAATATGGTCGAAAAATTGTATAGAACAATAAATTTGCATCTCTTAAAGCAAATTGAGGGAAAGTGGGGTAGTAGCATCCCAAGTGAAAGAAAAAGGGAGATATTTGAAAGCTCTTTTATATAATAATGAAAGGGAAAAAGAAAGTCAAATTTCGTGGCATGAAATTTGAAATCTTAAACCTTTTTTTTTAAAAGACATTCCTTAGTTTAGTGAAGCAATTATATGCATATTTCAACTAATGTGCTCCCTGTGTGATTCGAACATTATTTTAGTGAACCCATACGACAAAATTACTCCTTGTACTATATTGTAGCTTGAGAAATGAGATATCAAATCAGGATACTTGTCGGTGATGTCCTTGATATGCTTAGGTCATACATATTCTCTCAAGAAATGATGGCATGGTCATGTTATAAATTATAATAAAAAACATTTGGTTGACTGTAGGCATATTAATTATGCATAAGTAAATATGTAAAGAATTACGAAAACAACTTCTTTTAACAATTGCAAAATAAGTTTGCATGTAATGATAACCTTCTCCAATTTTTACAAAAATAAGAAATCTTATACATGGAATAAGTTGACTTAAATATGTAAAGATATGGATTACGTTAGCATGAATGATGAAACTAGATATGTGTGACCTGAGTCTGAGTTCATCGAAGAAGACAGTCACAGATATGCATGGACATGAAAAGGAGTAGATAATCCCGAGAGAAATGGAGTTAGACATTGTTATTACTCCTTTCAACTTTTTAATATCTTACCTAACCCAAGTGACTGTCAAGAATTAAAAGCAAACTGCACATTGTTGTTTTGGAAGTTTATGTAATACATAACGGTATCTTAGTTACGTATCTCAGATCGAACGTGAAAACGCAAGAAACGAAGCAATGCGAAAAATACCTGATTTCGATCTCTGTAACTTCAAACAATCTTTCTGAAACTAAAACGAGCGTGAATCCACCGCTGTCTTCACAGGAACTGCTCTCTGGGACACGGGTAAGATCTTTCTACAGTTTTCTCAAAACATAAGCTTTCTTAACGGTTCAGAGAATCCGTATGCTTACGATTGATTATATGAGCACCTGTAAGAGACCTTAACATTTATATATAGTATCCATATCGGACTTCCCCATCACAAGATCGATATGAGTCAGGTCCACACTAATTGAGATCCATTTTCTACACGAACTTTGACCTATTAATTTAGATCATTTATTGGGTCACTTTATTATCTTTATCAAGATCAAATTACGTAACTTAACCGATATGTTATTAAAAAACCAAAAATGCAATTAATAGTTGTCCAACTTTATGAGAAAGGACAAAATTGTCCAACATTCTCCCCCTTAGACAAGTATGAATTGTAGTCTTGACTCAAATTTAAAACCAGTTTAAAACTCGGTTAAGCCACACTACTGAATTAGTCGACTAAGTTTAAAAACAAAACATTTCATCCAAAGATAACGAAAGTCCATCATTCCGTCCTGCAAGGCTTTCGATACCGAAAAGTATCAAATGCATGTATCATGTGCGACACAAATCTAATACAATCACGTATACCTAATACCTCACTAACATGAATGGTAAAATGGAGTGTGGCAAACTAGGATGATACCTTTATGATCTAAATTATATCATCTTCGTTTGTAGGTCTCGATTTCTCCAACTTTATGCTAAATCGCATATGCTAAACTGCATTAGAAAAAGCTTGTTTTCTTTCACCGAATGCTAAACAACATTAGATAAAACTTGTTTCCTCTCACTGAATGCTAAACAACATTAGAGAAAACCTTTATATTCTCCAACTGAATGTTCAACTACATTATAGAACCTTTATGGGATTAAAAACTTATATCCCCCTTATGTCATGCCAAACTTCATGGATATTTGTTTAAAAATGTATGCATCTAAATGACATAGGTATAAAGTCAATTTGTATATCTGCCCAATGACCTTTAAATGCTTAAGATCGACACAAATGTTAAGACTTTTATACGTATTATGAAAATGTATGATATTACTGAGGATAAACGATGATCATCTTTATTGATGAACCATCATACATCATAACACATCAAATGTATAAATTTGCATGGAGCAAACATAGCGATCCCCTAACTAACAGTGTCTAAGCACGTCAAAATACCCATACTATATACTTGTGTCACAAACACAAGTGGGCGAAGTCCTTTAGTTAAAGGATCGTTTATCATTTCCTCAGTCCTTAAATGCTCCAATCCTTAACGTCACCTTTTTGTATCAGCACCTCTATGACCAAATAATTGACTTTTAAATGCTAAGACCCTGTGATATTCTTTGTTGTTATTAAACAACACAGCAAGAAGATTACCACAATACAACCAAATGGTTCTAGCCACTGAATCAACCACAAAAAACTCAGAAATCAAGTTTTTGAGCTAAACCGTATGTGAAGCAGCCCTATAGCATGCACTCTGCATGCATAGTCGAGGAAGTTACTCGGGTCTACTTGACACACTTCCACGACATTGTACCATTTGCAAACTTAAAACTGTAACCTTAAGTGGACTTTCGATCATCCGGACACATGGCTAAAATCTAAATATGAATTCCCTACTAGGTTTAATTTGTTGACTTTTCTATATGTAAACATATAATCCTTAATTCCCTTAGTATCTTAACACTCACTAGACTGTGTTCCAATAGTCTACACTTGGATTAACCAGATATTGACCAACAGTCAAGCAATCAATGCAATGTTCCACCTAGTACATAGCCAAGCATACTTTAGGCTATCAACTGTACTAGTATACGGAACATTTCTCATAACCTCTCTCTTTACTTTATTCTTTGGATACTGTGCCAAATATTACCTCTCACTATGAGACATAGATGCTACAACTTGTTTACAGTTAACCGTATTAAACCTTTGTAACATATACTCAATGTATGCATTATATGAGAGGCCTGATAAGTGTTGAGATCTGTCCAAGTAAATCTGAATACCTAGGACAGAAAATGCTACACCAAGGTCCTTCATGTCAAAGTTCTTGACCAAAAGTTGCTTACCTCATACAACATGTTCAAATAATTTGACGTGAGCAATATCATCCATATGCAGTAATAGGTAGATAACTTTGCTCCCCTTGACCTCATAGTACAAGCATCTTTTTAACTTTATTTTTCATGAAGACGAAAGAGGCCAAACCTTATCAAATGTAAGGTATCACTTTTAGGAGGTTTGATATAAACTATATATTGATCTGCTTAACGTGCAAACCATGTCAGTTCTATTTGGATCCTAAAATCCTTCAGGTTGTACTATATAGACCTCTTCATAAAGATCTTTATTCAGGAAAGTGGTTTTGACAGCCATTTAATGTAACTCTAGATCATCATGAGCTACAATTTCCTTAATAACTCAAAATGTATCCTACAAGGATATGGGAGAAAAGTAACATAAAGTTAACCTTTCTCTCTGAGTGAACCATTAGGCAACTAAGCGAGCCCATAAACCACTGAACTTTATCCCAAAATCCTTTAAGTTTAATCTTCATTTACAGCTGACGAGTTTGTAGTTTCTCTGTAAATCAATTAGCCCTCAAACCTTACTATGCTTCATAGATTGCATCTCGTCATTCGAAACATGTCTAATATCATAGTCCTGTACACCTAATAGACTATGTAATCAGATGGGATAGCAGGTCATCTCACTCTAGTAAATTTACCTAACTGCATTAGATCTTGTACCCCTAGGAACCATTGTGTGTATGGGTATGGATTTCTGTTCCTATACAGGTACGGTATAAAGACCTAGATTCACCGAATCTAACTATATGAGTAGCGGATACATGATAACTGTAGTATCCACCCTATTATCATCCAAAGGGTCAAAGAGCCCACTATCATCATAGACATTATATTCCAAAAACTTAGTTGTTTGTGATTCTACTATTCTGGTTCCACCTTCTATACAGTAAAAGTTGTAGCCTTAAAATGTCAAGATACCTTACTAAATAGCAATAAGCATAACAAGCATGCAATCTTTCTTTATACGGATTATACTACCTCAGTAGGGCAGCCCCATACACAAATGTGTGCAAGGCTGAGTTTCCAAACTTCTAGATAATCAGGTAGATTAGTCTTGTTCTGCATTGACTTCTTCAAGTCCTTTAGGGTGCAGTTATGTCTTTCGACAACATACCATTTTGCTCAGAACTACCCGGCATAGTGACTTAAGTCACTATTTCAACTGATTCTAAATATCTAGCAAGCTAACTTTTTAAAGTCCTGAAACATTATGTTTCCCATGATATTCTCCTCCACGGTCAAATCTGACCATCTTGATGAATTTTCCCAATTGGTTCTTAACCTTCAATCTTTAAGCAAGAACATATAACTATAATGGGAATAATCATCAACAAATGTCAGAATACATTTAGAATTGCACAATGCAACTGTATAAGGTCTATCGATATCTTTATGTATCAGACTCAACAAGTCAAAATCATGAGTTGACCTCAACATCCTTATTAGTCAACTTACCCCTGCAACAGTCAGTACATGTTCTCAGATCATCATAATCTAGAATTAAGAAATGCTTTTCTTGATTAATATCTCAACCCTTACTCTGGAAATGTGGCTTAAATTTTTATATCACACCATGTATGACTTCTCATTCATCAGGGTTCTTCATTTCATAACTTCTTTAGCAAGATACAAAGAAGCATATATCTAATTCAGGGTAAGACACATTTTATATAAACCATATGATAAGAAAGTTGTACCATTATATTTTTCATTAAACAAAAACTATTATAACATAAGCATTAAATACAAAACGTTAACCCTCTTTGTCCAAAATTGATCAAAAGATCACGTATAAAATCTGTCGTGTAAAACCCAAATGAACCTTACTACAAGGTTTAATACATACATTCCCCATAGATATTACTTCTACTTCTTCATTATTGTCAACCATCAGTTCCTCCTTCCCTTTAATTTAGCTTTATCCTAGATATGAACCACTGCATTGTGGAAGCACCTTGATCAAATGTTTCACTATATAGTCACCAAATACTTAATGCAACTATCGCAAATTAGATTCATAAATTGATAAGCCAAGGAGTTACCTGAAGGTCTCAGTCTTTCCTTCTAGGCCTTATACTGGTTTCTTTATGTCATGCGGACCTTTACTAGCACTAGATTGACCAACGTCAACATGTGGAAAAGATTTAGTCTTTCTACCTTTGATTTTAGCGGGCTTCACTTTTACCTTCCCTTTAGTTGCTTTGAGGGCTGTAGGAGTAGCAAACTTGAGCTTCTCCTCCTCAGCAACGTAATGGGATATCAAAGTGTTGAACTCCTATTCCTCATCCAGCGAGTAATAAGTCATCACCAGATTACTAAACTCTGGAGGGAGTGTGTTCAGAGTCTGGTGAACAATGAAGACATTAGGAAGAGGAATATTTAGCATCTTCAGTCTACTGTGAGATAGATCATTCTCGATATGTACTCCATTACTCCCCCTTCTCCTGTATATCTCATGGAGAATAATTCTTTCATCAAGGCACTTGTCTCAACATTAGGTGAGACTGTGTACCTCTGGGAGACATTACCAAGAAACCCCTTCACTATGTCTATGTCCGAAAGTCCACTTAGCATATGGTCAAGTATGGATCTCTTAATGGTCATCATACATAATCTGTTAGACTGATCCCAGGCTTCATAGGCTGCTTTATGAACTATCGAGCTCATGGATATAGGTGGAGATGGCCTATTTGTCTGTATGGCCATATCAACCTCAGCTATCTCCATAGCATTCAATAATCCTCTATCCACTTCTTCGTATTGAGTTTCAATGGTGACAATGATTTTGTTGACCGAAAAGGTGACTAACAAAATAACAATGTTTCAATTAGCACAAATGTAGGATAACAACGATACTTAAAGCCATTGAATAGTATCTTTATTGAAAATTCGTTCACACATATTATGAAACACTTTTGGGCTGAATACATAATATATGCAGTTAGACCTCTACATAAAAGTGAACAGAGTACAAATTATCAACTTTTATGACACTACCACCTTTGGCGAATAGATCACTTGAGCAACAACTTTCCTCCATCTAATGCCTTTATGCACATCTTAAAATGTTATGTAAAGCCAACATCTTTGGATAGAATATCCAAATATAAAATCAGAGACATCCCCCAACATGCAAGCAGAACAATTCAAAATACAAACTTGAAAGGTCACTTTGGTGGCAACATCCTCATCAGCACTCAAAAAGTCTACAAACACAAGGGATACATCTTTATGTTATCCTGACATTCTCTATAGGCATATAGTATGTGACAATGTAACATCAATAAATGCAAAAATTTGAATGCACAATCTCATTGTCACACACTCGTGCTGAAGACATTCTCTTAAAACCTCATTTGAGACTTTCGCAAAGAAAAAATCTCAGTAGAGTGACTATCGTGTATCATTGGATACTGAACTAATCACCCGAGACACGAGAACCTCATGTATCTCCCTTATGGCAAGTTTGTTGCACGAAAATTCACTCAAAAATGGCTTTAGAATGTCTTAATTCCTTTTCCGAGCGACTATCATGAAATCCCGAACACTGAGCATGAGACCCAAGACACAAAAACTTGAAGTATCTCCCTCAAGTGATGTCCGAAACATGAAAATTCACTCGAAATCGGATTTAGAATACCTTAATTCTGAAGTTAAACTTTAATTTATTACTAATGTAATAAATCCAGAAAAATGGAAAAACTCACTTTATGAATTTCTTGGACCCAAAACTGACCCAAAACACCACGAGGCACCCTTATGGGAAATTTAAAATTTTTTGTTAATTTGAAAAAAATTACTGTAGCAATTCTGTATGGCTGACGTCAGTCGAAGCGTCAACGGATGACGTCATTCTAGCGTGACGCGAAGGGCACATGCTCGTGTCAAATGTGCGTGTTGCTCAAGTGCAGCGACGCATAGATCCTCCCACCTAAATTGGAGCATGCGTCGCATTTCCGCACGCATTGTTCACTATCGGGCGTGTGTGACACACGCGCTCGACGGTGAGGCACACCCTCACCGGAAAAAGGCGAGTTTCAGGTCAGTTTTCACACTTCCAAGCTCGTTTTCACCCCGTTTCTCAAGGCTAAACATATGCATACTACTTTTATGCAATAAAAATAAAGAAAAAATCGAGAAACAGAAGTTAAGTCTCCAAAAACCTTATACAGATAAAATCGAAAAATCTTCATTTTTAACCACCCGATCACGTCATCGCTCTGATACCACATGTAATACATAACAATACCTTAGTTACGTATCCTGCATCAAACGTGAAAGGGCAAGAAACAAAGAAATGTGGAAAATACCTGATTTCGGTCTCCGTAACTTCAAACAAGCTTTTCGAAGCAGAAATGAGTACGAATCTACCGTCGTCTTCACGGGAACTATTCTCCGGGACACGGGTAAGGTCTTTCTACAATTTTCTCAAAACGTCAGCTCCCTTAACATGTCAGAGAATCCTTATGCTTATGATTGATTATATGAGCAACTGTAGGAGACCTTAACCTTTATATATAGCATCCATATTGGGCTTCCCCATCATAAGACTGATACGGGTCCGATTTACATTGATTGGGATCTATTTTCTACACGAATTTTGACCATTGAATTAGATCATTTAGTGGGCCACTTTATTTTCTTTATCTGGATCAAATTACGTAACTTAACTGATAAGTTATTAAAAAACCAAAAAATGCAATTAATAATTGTCCAATTTTACGAGAAAGGACAAAATTGTCTAACAGTTTAAATTAAAGCCCTTCACTTCTATTGCACGACTCTAGTGGAGATTGCTAGAAAAAGAAAAAAGAAGTACCTAAAAAAAGAGATCTTTAAGATAATTAAAGCGTCGGGCCCGCAATGCTAACAGGGACATAAAACTTAATAAAAGTGCTCCTCTCGCGCTGGATTTGGCCATCTGAGCAAGTCAACATTAGTCATCACCGACGCATTAATAAATGGTAAGGACAAGCACTGAGATTCTCTTTCCAATATCAAAACGACATCTTAATCTGAACCCCACGACAAGCAGCCCCCTGTCGGTCACTTGGTGTAAGGACCTAACCTCACACCGAATTGACCGTAATCACGTAAATTAGTCTCTATGCCAATCTACATTATGTAATGTGTGGTACTTTAAATAATTTGGTTTAAGAAAGGAACTAAAGTCCACAAATTAGTCTGAATATCGTCTCGTCTTATTAAGTATATATATACTGAGGACGAAAGGGATGGATGAACATGAAATTTCATTCCACCGTCTGTTTCATGAACAGCTGTAATTTGCGTTATACTTTTGTTATGACTGTAACTTAAATTTTCACAATCGTGACTCATGACATCCCAATTTTTTTCTTTTCTTATGTTTTGTTCCTAAAAGTGTCAACGTTTTTGCATTTATTCCTAAATACACTTACCATCTACTAATAACGACCACGTTTTTTGTCGAATAAAATATACAGTATAAATTTCAACGCAACTTATAAGTCACACATTATATTCTTGTCACGGCTGTGACTTAAATTGTCACAGTCGTGACTTATGCTTATTATTAAATGTTTTATAATTATCTTTAAGTATATATATACTAAAGATGAATGGGATGGACGACCACGCATTTCTATCCCACCGTTCATTTCATCCAATGCCTCTCATTCTTTATGCTTTTCACTCATCGTCATGCCTGTGACTTATTAGTCACAGTCGTTACTTCTAACTTTTATTTCTTTTCTTTGTAATTGTCATTACTTACTGTAACTGTTACATACACTTAATGACCATACTTTTTCATCATCCATTATTGTCCAAACTTTGTGACTTATATTAATTATTAATTATAAACTATGATATTAATATAACTATGATATTATTAAGTACTATAAACTGATATTAACTAAATATATATGTCAGAACCGTGCATTATTAATTGTTAATTATCATTAAGTATTATATACTAATATTATATACATATATATATAGCTCTTTAAGGTTGTGACTACCGTGAATTGCATATAAATTATTATAATATTATTATTTAGTACTTTATACTAATATTAAGTATATTATTATTATTATTAATTATAAGTATATTAAGTATATATATATTAAGGAAGATGAGATAGACGACCATGCAATTCCATCTCATCGTCCCTTTCATCGACTTGGATTTTTTTATTTTTTGTAAATGTTATTTTGGACCAATCATGACCACGCTTTTTCATCCAGGCATCCCATTCATCCAGCAGCTCTGATGATATTATCAATTAATAATATTTTTATTTAATTGTTAATTATGTTTTAAGTATATATATACTAAGGACAAATGGGATGGATGAACACAAAATTCCATCCCACCGTTTGTTCCATGAACGGTTGCGATTTGCGCTAGACTTTTTTCACGGTTGTTACTTAAATTGTCACAGTCGTGCCAAAATTTTTTCTTTCCTTCCGCTATATCGTTGTCATGGCTGTGACTTAAATTGTCACAGTCATAACTCATGTCATCCCAATTTTTTTTCTTTTCTTATGTTTTGTTCCTAAAATCGTCAACATTTTTGCATTTATTCCTAAATACACTTACCATCTACTAATAGCGACCACATTTTTTGTTAAATAAAATATACAACATAAATTTCAACTCAACTTATAAGTCACACATTATATTCTTGCCATGGATGTGACTTAAATTGTCACAGTCGTGACTCATGCTTATTATTAAATATTTTACAATTATCTTTAAGTATGTATATACTAAGAACGAATGAGATGGACGACCACACATTTTCATCTCACCGTCCGTTTCATCGAACGCCTCTCATTCTTTACGCTTTCCACTCATCGTCACGTCCATGACCTATTGGTCACAACAATTACTTCTAACTTTTATTTCTTTTCTCTGTAACTGTTATTACTTACTGTAACTGTTCCATGCACTTGATGACCACATTTTGTCATCATCCATTATTGTCCAAGCTTTGTGACTTATATTAATTATTAATTATTAACTGTGATATTAATATAACCGTGATATTATTAAGTATTATATATTGATATTAAGTATATATATTAGTCACAACCGTGCATTATTAATTGTTAATTATCATTAAGTATTA
>JAOQMQ010000001.1:7836690-7847451 GCA_027563845.1 Erythroxylum subrotundum | reverse complement strand
CCTTGACACTAAATCATCAATTGTACATCATTTCTAAACTCATTTCCAAGCCCAAAACATCCACAAACACAACAAAATCACAAACCCTAGCAAACACGACATTTTCCCCCAAACAACCCCATTTTTCACACACAACAAGCTATAATCTGCCCAAAACAAGACCAAACAATTTATACTTACTTGATTTAAGCTTCAAGAGCTTCAAGTTTCGTCAAATCTTCAAAACCTTTAGCTTTCCTCTTCTTTTCTCCTAACCCACGACGACTTCTCCCATTTTTCCAACAACCAACTCTTTCTTTTTTTTTATATACTCTTATTAATCATCAAAAGACCCTTCTGCCCTTAGCTTAATACCTTATCACTTAACAATCTTAAGTAACTTGCCCAAAATGCCCTTATTTCATTCTTACAATATTAACACTTAAATTAACTCATGAAACCAATCCTACTAACATAATAATTAACTCCCAAAATTATTCCATCAAAACCTCATAATTTACTTAAATCATACTTAATCAAAATCCAACCAAAACAATTCATCATTCAGAACCTAAAAAATAAATCGAAATTATGCTCAATTCATCAAGAAAATTTTCGGGGTCCAACAACCTTGAGCTCAAAAGGTACATCAAGCTAACAACTTTAAACAAGTGTTGTGTGTGAGGCAATCCATGAATTAGTTTAGGTTTTATTTTTAATTCCATGTTATTTTATTTTTCTTTTATGTTAAAATAGGATTTCTTTAAGTTTTGATGTGTTTTGGGATATAAAATTAAGCATCATAATAAGATTGTGCATAATAATGATGTTAGAGTAAGTGTGTTTAAGGTTTATAACTCTAAGTGCAAAATTTGTAAGTTTTGTTGCACATGTTTACAGAGAGCTACATACTCTCTAGACATATTGGTGTAGACTTACACTGTTAGGTACAGACTTGTGTAATATACCATGTCAGTCTACAAATGGTTGCAATTTAGTGACCTACACAGTCAGCTACATGAGAATGAAGGGTCAGGGTATTTTTAAGAGGTATTATGAACTTACACGGTCAGTTACACGACCATGTAGCAGATCGTGTATGTTCATAATACCTCTTAAAAATATCCTGACCCTTCATTCTTTCTCACTTTCTCTTTTCTCTCTCATCTCTGCCATCATCCTCTTAATCTCTCAACCAAAATTTTACATTTTTCTTTCAATTTTGTAACACCTAAGTAAGTATTCTTATATATTTCACTCATTTATGCACGATTAATTAGGTGTTTTGCATTACTTAGGGATTTTTTCCCAAAAAAATGCAAAATTTTAGGATTTTGGGATTACGTGACAATTTGTTCAATTTTATGATTAATTATGGTTTAATAGTTGAATATTATCATTACCCATTGGATTTAATGATTCATTAGGATGAATTGCTTATGTATTAGGTGAAAATTTAACTTGAATAACGAAATTGTGCAATTATTGCTCACTAATTGTTAAATTGTGATATTTTTAAATAAAATTAAGGCTAATTAGTTGTTTTTGTAGTTAATTGAAGTTGGGTTTGTGTTTAATTGCATGTCAATTTTGATTTTTGCATGAATTTGATGTTTATTTTCATCATTTTTGCATAATTGCTAGATTAGTTTTAATTTCAAATTTGGGTTTAATTTTATAATTAAATAATTAGGTTAGTTTTAATTATTGATTACAAATTTGCATCATCGTAGGCACTTGGCCCAGATTTTTTAGACCATAGAGCTCTCCTAATAGGAGTTGACACTTGAGGTACTCTCCACATTCTTTATGGAGAAGGGGGAGAAACAACTGGGATAGGTCGAATATCATCCAATTTTGGCTATTCGAGGAGATGATCAGAATGAGTTATTTGAACTTCTCTGTCATAATAGGGCTCTAAAACATGAAATTTATATGGATGTAAGCTTACTTAGACTTATGTAGACTTATGGGTAGAATTTCCATATGGGATGTCTTCCCACCATTTCTAAAGCACGATAAGCGATGACAGATGGGAGTCTTAGATAAATTACTATCGATGAGACTGGTAGGGACCATGGCAACATTCAAATTAGAAGTGATGAAACATATGCACATGGTAATTAGACGGTAGGGACCAACGAGTGGCATCTATAGAATTATTGGAGTTCCTAACAAGCTTGCAAGATCGGGAGGAGCTAAAGAGGAACCATTTGTAGCAGAGGAGCCACCACAACCACAATTACTACCATCCCAATGGAGGAACAGTACGTGAAGGATAGAACAGGAGCTCCTAGGGCGAGGACACGACATTCGGACTAGCTAATGATAGCTCGGAAGGAGAGATGGGTGGCACAACTTTTTAGTACTCAATGGACCCTTCAGAGACAGCAGCCGAAGCTTATGGAGTGGGTAGGAAGGCTAGAGACCTCTGTTAGACAAATGGGTGATTTAATGTTGTTGATGGCGATCCGTCAAGGCATCGATTTTCAACCTCCATTATCTGGAAAGGGTACTTCATTAGCAACTTCTACACATTTGAGGACCATCGACTTGAGGACCCTCCATTGTCAAACAGTCCAGAGTTATACCAAGAAGGAGATGCTTAAATTTTTTTAAACTTATTTTGTTTAGAAACTATATAAAGAGGTACGTGCTTGAGAAACAAAGTTCTGGTGATACATATAATCTATTACCTTTTCATGTTGTAGTGATGATTGTTACGTATAAAGTTGAATATTGTTTTGTATTGTTCTTTTTATTTGCTATTCTTTTTTTTTTGTATTTGAAATTCGATTGGTCTTTAAGAATGTGTTGAGAATCTTCCTCTGTTGCCCATGAATTCTATACTTTAGTAATTTCTTTTGTTTCATTGAAAAGATTTAATCAGGCGTACATTAAGGATTTTTTTCTAAATACTCTCCTCTATCTGTGTGATGTGCATATATACTGAGAATATTGACCATCAAATGGACTGTTCTCATGCATACTCCCACATACATACACTTGGAAATGTGCCACGGAAAAACTTGTAATGTACATGATATTAGATGCTGGCTTACTCCAAGATGTACATATACTTGGTTGGATGTTCAGTCAAACAATTGTTTAACAGTTGGACTACAAAAGATTTTGCAACTACTTGATTCAAAAGATGCCAATGTCAAAATTTTACCCTTTTCAGTTTTCCTTTCAAGTTACTATGCCAACCTAAAATGTCGATCTAAATTACATCTTTTACTTGGGACCTATTCTATAAGTTAAATTGCAGCCATTTAATAGGAGTTATAGTTCTAAGCATACTATTTAATACTGCTTATGTTGATGTGCTTTCATCCATCGTGTACTTGCTAAAATTTTAATAAATTTCAAAACCTATCTAATAGGATGAGATAGAAAGAGAAACCTTATTTTATTATACCGTATCATATCAAATTTTATCATGTAAAAAAAATTGAAACTTTTATATTATCATTTAATGGAGAAGTAGGCAAATGAGCTATAAACAGAGAAAGTCTTAACAAAAATTTAAGAGATGGTTAGGATTCGAAATATTTATGGAGTCTAGAATATGCTTCTTGGTACGAGTTACAAGAGTATTCTTTCAATAGCTCTTTTTGTGCTCCTTAGTTGGTTTAAAATTGTTCTTTATTATGTCTCTGTAGGTATGGCCTTACAAAGAGAATAACGAGTTTGGTTTTGTTCAAGGGCTCTTCAGCATGATGCGTGCTCTTTTTGCTTATGAGTCAGATGATATTGCTTTTGTCGAACCAATACAGTCTTCTAAAGTATGCTCATGTTTCATGTGAGGAGATCTCCATCACAAGGAATGAGATAATTTCATGATTGTATCTAATACTAATTTTTCTTATAAATAGTCAGGGTAAAAGGAAGTCAAAACTTTAAATCTCTATTTTCTAGTCATAAGGAAATCTCTAAGACTTCAGGTATATATACATCTTAAGGGGGGGGGGGGGGTTATATTTTATGTACCAATGTAAAACAAAATTTTTTATACTAAGAAAGAATAAAGACTTGTATGACTGACACATAGTGAGACAAATTTCTTCATAATGCAAATAATTACCATTCTCCTGTTGTCGTACAACCCACTTTGAGTTCAATTGCTTCCCTTCTTAGCTCTGTCACAACTTCTCTTGAGAGAGCCACATAGGAGAAATCCTTACTACTAAACAAGGTGGGATAACATTAATGTCATTACATTTATCCTTCTTTTTGACTTTTTATTCCTGTAGTTGATCGAAAGTGAATTTTTTTCAATTTCTAGTTTTCTATATTCAAGATATAAATGATTTATCCAGGAAAGAAGTGGATGCAATTATAAATATGTATGTTCATAAAGATTGTGTTTTATCATATGATGACATATAGAAAAGGTATACCATTTCAGCTTCTCTCTTTATCAACTTTTTGATAATATGGTGTGGTCTTTAAAATGCTAAAAGGAGCTAGGACAAAGATCTCGACTTATGGATAATAAAAATCGAGAATGGTTTAGTGCTTTTTCAAACTTTTACTTTGAAATTTAATCCTTTTCCTTTTTAACATTTGAGTAATAAAAATGGTTTTTTATAACTAAAATCATAAATTACTTTAAAGTTGTATGGTGCTACCAAATCTAAATACATAATTAAATATTGATTTAAACTAAATGTTTTGAGATTATTTAGGACTGAATTGTGATTCAGTTAAAGATTTGGAGATAAAAAATATGCATCTAAGGCTTAAATCAAACAAAAATATAATGAAAAGAAGAAGAGCCTATATTTATACCTGTTGCACGGAACGAAAAGCTAAAAGTCCATACAGAAAAATATGAGATAATCAATAGGAGAAAGCACAAATATTTACTAAATATATTTGTGCTTCCAATTTCAACAATCTTCAATTTGTTGACCCAACATCCTGTCTGTTTCCTCTTAGTTAAATCTAAAATAATTGACATTTACTAAGTTTACTACCGTGTTTATATGATAATTAAGGAATATTTTATACCCTGCCTAGGAGAACAAGTTTTGTTTTAGATCCAAAGTCACCACCACGGTACTTATTCGTGTATAAGTCTTAATTTGTTGAGACTATATCCTTTAATATATATACAAGAGACAGATAGGCACGAGGAAATAGAAACATAACAGATGATCGAAACAAAGACAACGTGCCAAGTTCTGTCTCCATTTCCAATCTTGTGTTTAATATAAGGATAAACCGAATTCGCTTCATCATCTGGATAGAAATTTGTTTGAAAAAAAAGCAGCCTAAGCAAAGCTAACATTAACTCAATTCCTATTCTTTGAATCGACTAATACTCGGTATCAATGTTTCAGTTCATTTGAACAAACAAGTAGATACGATGCCCATAACAACCATCCCATTCGCACTTACTATATAATACTTAATTAATTATTAATTAATAATTAATAATAACATTCACAATTGTGACTTAACATGCACATAAAGTGAATAATTAATAACATACATGATAAAGTGAAATTGGAGCCGTTAATTCCTAAAATTAATTAGCATTATATATTTCCAAATTTTACTTTTAGATTATTAATTTTTTCTTTCTACTTTTATTAATCCAATTTAAATATTCAACTCTTTTTTTCCCTCTTTTTGCTTACAAAATTTTGTCCAGAATCATACACTTCTAATTTTTCCCTCAAAATTTTAACTTTAACAATAATCATTCGTAACAAAACCTATAAATATATACTCTTTAATTCAAAAAATAACTGAGCATTATACGTCTCCGAATTAGCACTGCACATTTGCACAGTATCTGTCTGCTAGTACTTGGCCTATTGCTATTCCTAATAGAGATACTTTAATGTGATATTTATACTTAATATTGATGACTCGAGCTGATCTCTGTCCTGAAGGAATAAATGTGAACCTGTAGGAAACTGATCAAGACCCAATCTCAGTGGGACTCTGGGAGAGCTTTATGTGTCCTTGACAGGATAAGGCTGCCGCTGGCCTGATTTAGATCCTTGAGAACAAGTCTAAGAATAGCAATGAAACTAATTATTGTAAGGGTTTGTTTCTGTTCAGGAGTGTTAAAAAGGAATATGTTTGATTTTGCAACCTTGGCAAAAAAAGTTTTAAATCGTTAATGGGATCCTGACAGTTCTCTCAAGCCATATATCTAAATGCGTACACATTCCTCTAACATCTTAACATGATGGCGCCCATACATTAAACAAGGGCTTTTACTAAAAGTTGTAACCAGCCCATCCTCTAAAATAAAACAAAGGGAAGGGAAAAAATCATTTTTGTGATCATAAATGCTTTTGTTTAGTAAAAGGTATCCTCCAAATACCTTTTAAAATAAATTTGTTGGTCGCGAATTATATTAAAAGACAAAAATCTGTCCTTTCGAAAGGACTACTGTTAAGTTAAAAGTATGTCCATGTGAGTATTAATAATTGACTAGCATTTTATACCAGATTCGATAATCAGATTCTACCCGCTGAGAAAGTTATAATATTCTAGCGTTATTTATGATTTGACATATTTTGATAGTTATTTTATAAAATGATTGCCTATTATTTTAATTTTTAATTTATGCAAACAATCAAAAACTAAATATCTATGAAAATTAAACTATGAATATGTTTTCTTGTTTTTCAGTAATTTTCTTACGGCTTAATAAGATATATCATAATTTAGAGACTATAGTGTGATGAAGAGTGCCCTCGTCACTTTGTGAAAGCGAAACTCTGTTTTGGACTTATCTTATTATTCTGTCATATTCTGTCCATTTGAATCTTAACCATTTATTTATGTGAGATTTATATAAATAGACAGATGACTGAGATTCAATGGACAGAATATGACAGAATAATATTGAACAGAATATCTTAACTCACCATTCATTTATGTGGGACTTATATAAATAGACAGATGGCTGAGATTCAATGGACAGAATATGACAGAATAATATTGAACAGAAGATCTTAACTTAAGATCTTCTGTTCAATATTATTCTGTCCTATTCTGTCCTTAAGATCTTCTGTTCAATATTATTCTGTCCTATTCTGTCCATTGAATCTCAATCATCTGTCTATTTATATAGGTTCCACATAAATGAGTTAAGATTCAAATGGACAGAATAGGACAGAGTAACATAGAAGATCTGTACTCATCTCAGCTAGCTTGAGTTAAGATCTTCTGTTTAATATTATTCTGTTCTATTCTGTTCATTGAATTTTAACCATCTGTCTATTTATATAGGTCCCACGTAAATAAGTTAAGATTCAAATGGACAGAATATGGCAGAATAACATAGAAGATTCGCGCTCATCTCACCTAGCTTCCTTATATAACGAGGGTCGCCACAATGTACCTGTACTTCTAGTAGTCTGCAACGCAGATATATACACATACGCATAGAGATATGGCTAAAGCAGAAATCCCAGTTCTTGAATTTCCTGTAGGAATAGAACATGGAAGCATGAACGAGCGGAGAGAGGTGTGCCAAAAAGTTAGAGAGGCTTGTGAAAGTCACGGTTGCTTCATTTTGATGAGCGATAAGATTCCACAAAGCTTACGTAAAGAAATGTTTGGAGGCATGAAGGCCCTGTTCGATCTCCCTGATGAAACAAAGAACAGATACGTAAATCCTAAGCCATATAGAAGCTACTTGGGAAAATGTTCCGTTGTTCCTTTCCACCAAAGCTTTGGTGTAGACGACGCACATAGACTCGAGGCAGCTCAGGCTTTCACAAACCTCATCTGGCCACAAGGCAACCCAAGCTTCTGGTATGATCATTTTCTCTTTTTTAGTCTTCAATACATATATGTTTCCATGAATTTTCGTTTCATTTTCATGTTGACCTTCAACATAAATTCAATCTCAACGTTTGTGCTTTCTCTACTGTTTCCCTGGGGCATGCACATTGGCCAATCTGGACGTCCGTAACTTTATTTTTATTTTTAGACCTCTTCTATCACTGAATCGTATGGTCCAGAATTACTAAAGCATTAGTGATGTTCTTGCACAGTCAAGTCGAAACTAGATGATCACAAGCAATATACCTCTTGTTTCTTTCTTCGTTTCCCTTGATACGAGAAGATATACTTTCAAATATTTTGATTAGCCTTGTTCTGGTGTGTGTCTGTGTATGGGGTTAAGCCATTGACCCTCGAAGCATTCAAGGAGACTTGCTTACGACGTTTAATTTGTTTCCTGTTCTATTCAATTTCATGACTTTAGGTATACAAATAAGAAAGCATGGCATCTCGTCACCTTAATTTCTTAGATAATGAAGTGAATACTTGCCAAAAATGGAATTTTGTTGAATCGAAATAAAGGATAATAGATTGAATGGAAAAAAGAAAAAGAAAATCTCAGAAAGGTCGAGTACACTGGTGCTTGGCGGTGACGAAAATATGGGGAGATTGTACCATTTGAGGCCATCAAAAGCTACGGATACATAGAAATGATTATGCCTGCAGCGGCTACCAAACGGTTTTCACTAGCAGCCAAAAGTCCTATTTAATGGGGGCTTATCCTTTCAATCAGCTTTTTAAAATATTATATCATAATTCTAACTGCACATGTTATTTTACACATAACCATCTTCGTGAATCAGCTACTTTTCTATGTACTGCTCATCAGCATCTGTTGATCTTTTCTGTTCCTTTTCTAGGGTGCATTCCTTCACCGTTTTCAGGTGGGAGAACTGAGCTCATCTCTTATTATCTATAACATAATAAGATAATTTGACAAAAAATTGTATAATCAATTGACCTATCATTTTAGGATTAGCCATTAGCTCAAAATTCTAATTAATTACTTGCATGCGTCCATGTTTATTAAGCAATACCATAACTGCTAATTTATTGTCGAACCTAGCTACTCGAGCCTTTCCTTCCTGCGTAGGAGTATATAATTTACTTTTGCCCTTCTGTCATGATATAGTAAGGCTCTAAACACCATGAGCTCAAAAATGCTGGAGTTGAATTTCCTCATCTTGAAAATGATGTTCGAGAGCTTTGGCATGGAAAGGCAATATGAATTGCATGTTGAGGACAACGCATGCGTTTTCCGTGTAATGAAGTACGAAGTTCCTCTAAACAATTTCGACTCGGCAATTGGTCTTGTGGCTCACACCGATAAAAATGCTCTCACTATATTATGTGACAATGGAGTTCAGGGTCTTGAGGTTCAGATGAAAGACGGCAACTGGGCTAAAGTTGTGATCCCCCAAAATTCCTATTTTGTCATTGTTGGTGACGCCCTCAAGGTAATCAATACTCGATTCGGTTTTAATTTACATTATTTTAAGCCAAATAGTAAGTCAAACTCTCGATGGATGACGACTAGTTTAACTTGACTGTTTTCCGGTTCAGAAGTATCCATTTCCTGAAACTGTAATTTGTTAAGCATTATTATTAGCCTCTATGTGGTTAATACAAAAGAAAAAGTACATAGATGAATATGATAGATGTTGGTGTTGGCACATATGATTATAAATCGAAAATGTTGGAAAGGCATGGAGCAACGGGAGGCTTCAAGCAGCGAGACACAGAGTAATGATTGGAGGTGACAAAGACAGGTATTCCTGCGGGCTGTTTTTAATACCAAAGGATGAAGCAATGATTGAGGTTCCTGACGAGCTTGTCGACAAGGATCATCCTCTTCTCTACAGGCCCTTCTACTTCGCTGATTACATGTCCTATTTTGTTTCCATGTTAACTGATGATGCTCTGGATATATATGCTGGTATTTAATTGACCCTACAACATGTACTTTCAACAGTACTATCTATCTATGTATCTATCTACAATGCTATTTAGTTTCTTTATCATAATGTACAAGCAAATAACTAAAATATATCTATCAATTATGCAAAACACAAGAATACCACATTTATGTGAAAACACTTTTATTTGGACGATAGATAAATGAATTGGTCTAAATCTGCTCATAATAACGTTCACCGGGTATAATTAAGTCAACATTAGTCTCATAGGGGTCGTTTGAGGAAGTATGTCTCCTCTTGTTTTTTCAGGTTTCATGTGGAACTTTTATCTTTGTTCAGATAGCTAAACTAGTTAATATATATTCGAGTAAACCGGAATCAATAAAATACAAAGGAAATTTTCATCTCTAGTTACAAAAAAATTAGAGTTAAATCATGAAAATACCTAATGAATAACTTATACAATTAACAATTTATTCTAACGATAATTGTTGCCACCAGAAGTTGAAAATTTTCACTCAAATAAGAGATTACTGAAGTTATGCTTAAAACTATATATGTTTAAAACTGGAAACTTGGAATGGTAGGCTAAACGTAAGTTTAAAAGTTTAAGACAAATGTATCAAGGCGTAAGTATTGAAGTAAACCTTTCTTAACCCCTACGAATACTCACTTTTACATAATTTAGGCTTCGAATCTTAGTGATACCACTTAGGCTTCGAATCTTAGTCATACAATCAATGTTATGAATACCGTACCGAGCTCGGTACCAGATTGAGTTCTGGAACAGAACTGTACCGATACCGGGTACCGTTTCGGAAAATTTTTTAAATTTATGAAATAGTCTATAAAATTTTAAAAAATTGCAAAATAGTCCATATTGATATATTACACAGTTGTTCTGTATACTTTACTAGTTTACTATTTATATTAACCATGCTTTCAAAAATCTTAATAATAAATAATATGACAATTAATATGAAATAACAATAATTTTTAAATATTTTACATATAAATAATAACCACAATTAATATAAACAAAAACAAT
>JAOQMQ010000001.1:7787509-7818765 GCA_027563845.1 Erythroxylum subrotundum | reverse complement strand
TTTTGAGGAGTTGAAGCACAGATTGACAAGTGCTCCAATTCTGACATTGCCAGCAGGAGAGGAAAATTATACAGTATTCAGTGATGCTTCGAGGAAGGGTCTGGGATGTGTATTGATGCAAGGAGACAAGGTAATAGCTTATGCCTCATTTTTTGTTATGTTTTGGAATATGATTTAGTCACGGCTTTTGTTTTATTCAACAAAATGAGGTTAGAGATGGAATTGAATTGTGGCTTTGATTGTTATATTACGAGGGTGTTGTGCATGTGAAAGTTTCATTTAAAGGGAACAATTACATTGTTATATGATTAAAGTTGGTTTACTAGTTGATGTATCTATTTAAAATTTAATTTTGACAGTGTATAGTAGAATGGGTTGCATTGAAGAAGTGCAGAAAGTTCAAAATTCGATCTTGAGAATCTTGAAAAAACATGTTCATTGCCCCACCAAACAATAAGATTAAATATAAGTAAAACAAAAAAATTCATACTTGGTTTTGGAATGGAGTTTGATGGCTTATGTTCTTTTTATATTTTAAATATATTATTGTTATGTTAGAGGATTGATCTATCAAGGGCTACGATAATGTGATAGACCATTTTGACACCATTAATTATATAATTAACAATAAACTAGTTTTACAACAAATTAAAAATTTCTATATTTAACTGCTACTTTTAGTAATTCTAGTTAATATTGTAAAACCATACAAAATTCAAAAATTTAAATGTAATTTACTTTAGTTTTATAGACAAAATTTGAAATTTGAAATATAATATACCTTTGCTTTCACGATAAAATAGATTTCAAAGTCTTTGTGAAAGATTAAAAAATGAAAATAAATTATTGTGTATCTATATTTTATCTCAACCAAGACTTAGATACTGAATTTTATGTTTTGACTTTCAGAAGAAGGAGAAGTCTGTTGGTGAATAAGAAAATAACTGAAGAATAACAGAGGAATGTGGAAGAAAATTTTGCTTTATTATTGAATTGAAATAACTGTAGCTATATATATAGCCTTACATAATAAGCGGAATACAAAAAAATAAGCAACTATCTACCAAAGAGTGATTTTAGGAGATGAGAGTTCCATGGAAACAGGGATTTACTTACTGGTTTATTGAATAATTCCTAACAATTCCTCCCTTAAATTGAATGCTAAAAGCATTTAGTTTATATCACTCTCAGAATAAGCTCATAACAAGTCACGCAACTTCAAAAAAACATTTAACTTGCAAGGTTTTGTCATCACGTCTACTAATTGATCTTGATTGCTGCAATAAACCAATTCTATTGTACCAACCTTTGTAAGAGAAGATGAAATCGTACATCTATATGCTTACTATAACCATCCATAAGTGGGTTTTTTAACAACTTGATTGCAGAGCTATTATCACAACGAATAGCAACTGACTTGCCTTGATTATAATCCAAGCTTTTTAACATCTTTTTTTCAACCATATAGCCTAACATGCACATGCTGCCGCATCAATAAACTCTGCTTCGGAAGTTGGCAGACTTACCACTAGTTGTTTTTTAGATGACCAAGAAATAACTCCTAAACTTAATAAGAAAATAGAACAAGATGTGCTTTTCCTATCTTCCAAATCTCTAGCATATCACTATCTATATAAGCAATGAGTTCATCACTTACTCCCTTCTTATAGAAAATCCCAAACGCAAATGTTTACTTTAAATATCTCAAACTCCTTCATCTTTCATGAGTTTAAAGTTAGGGATGATAGGATTTTAGACTGAATTGCTTTGATCCATTCCAAACCTTTACAACACTTTAAGAGCTTTTTTTCGAGTTAATGAAGATTCCATTTGATCTTTGTATGACCTCAAGTCCTAGGAAATATCTCACATTACCAAGATCAATCATGCCAAACTCATGCTTTATAGAGTTTTTTAACTTTGCAAACATCAGTTCATTATTTCTAATAAAAAAAGGTCATCAATTACAAACTTACAATTAATATGTTACCATCCATGCTTGTTTTAATGAAGAGAGTGTGCTCATGGTCACCTATTTGGTTTCCTTCCTTCATGAAATAAGCCTCTATGATGTTATACTAAACACGTGGTGCTTGCTTAAGCCCATAAAGGGTTTTCTTCTACTTTTAAGCCTTTTGCTCATCCCTTTTTTGTATGTAACTACAGTGTTGTTCTACAAAGACATTTTCATTCAATTCTCCATGTAAAAAGGCAGACTTCACATCCTATTCATAAAGAGGCCATCCTTTAGCGAATTCAATAACCAAACGAACTATATCCATTCACGTCACTGGAGCAAAAACTTCTATATAATCGATCTCATATTATAGAGCATGCCCCTTTACTATAAGCCTTGCTTTGTGTTTTTTTATTTCTCCTTGTTCGTTGAATTTAGTCTTATAAATCCATTTTACTTCAACCTTTTTGGCTCCTTCAGGTAATTTAGTTAACTCCCAAGTGTATTCTTTTTTGTCGCTAGTATTTTAGTATCTATAACTTTCCTCCATATTTCTCTTTTCACAGCATCTTCATAATAAATCGGATCAACACCTGCAAATATGAGAAAATAATTTTTGTCATCTTTAGAAAACCTATCGACTGTTTCATAGTCTTTCATCCAAACTGGTGGTCTTCTATTCCTCCTTTCATTCGAGCGAGCTACACTATCTTTGCTATTAGGAGGAATCTCTTCTGAATCTTCTCTTCCTAAATTTGTCCTTTTGTTTGAATCTATTTCTTCTGAATTTGCCACATCAATATCAGATTAGCGCATCCCTTCAACCACTTCCTTCTCATTTTCATCCCATTCAAAATCACACAAAATGGCACCTTCATACTTCTTATCCCATTCCCACTTTCCATCTTCGTCAAATACTACATCCCTGCTAATTATAATCCTTTATGAATTTGGATCATAAATTCGATACACCTTTGATTCCTCACTAACTCCAAGTAGGACACACCGCACGCTTTTATCATCTAGCCTACTTTTTGTATTATCAGGCACATGAACATGAGAAATACAACCAAAAACTTTGAAATAATGAACTGAAGGCTTGATTACGCTTAGGATTCTTCGATTTCTTTTTTTACTGCTAATGTTGGACTGTGATTCAAGACATGTATTGCCCAATTTACTACCTCTGGCCAAAAAATTTTAGGAATATATTTCTAAGATAACATACTATGAACCAGGTTCATAATGGTCTGATTTTTTCGTTCCGTAACTCCGTTTTATTGCAGTGTATATGTGGCTGTCAGTTGTCTCCGTATGCCATTTGCATCATAAAATTTTCTGAATTCTTGTGATGTAAACTCTCCACCACAATCTGTATGTAAGGCTTTAAGAGACAAATTTGTTTCTTTTTCTACATAAATCTTGAATCTTCTAAAGACATCAAAAGCTTCAGATTTTTCAGTTAAGAAATAAACCCATGTTTTTCTACTGTAATCATCTATGAAAGTAGTTAAGTGCCTTTTTCTACTGTTGGAATTAGGCTTAATTGGCCTATAAATATCAGAATGAACTAACTGAAGAATTTGTGAGACTCTCCAAATGCTTTTCTTATGCAATAAGTCACGTTGTTGCCTCCCCACTAGACAATCCTTGCAAAACTTTGAAGGAGACTTCATCAATGGTAAGACAATAACCATCCTTTTTTGCTCTAGAGTTTGTAAGCTTTTAAAGCTCAAGTGTCCATATCTATAATGCCAAAGTTGCATCACATCTTCTATAATTGTGTTAAAATAAGTGGATGATATTGGCTGATATATAGCATGTAGAATGAACATTCGATTGGAAGACATCTTTGGATTCATAATTAATCTATTTTTCATGAGGAAACACCTTACATTATCCATGTTCAAATAAAATGGTCAGGTCATTCTCTTGTAATTGCTCAATGATCAACAAATTGTTCTTCAATTCTGGCACATAAAAAACTCCTGCAATAATGTGAGTGATTCTACTTATATTTAGTCTTACATTACCTTCCTTAGTAATGACCATATTAGCGTTGTTTCCTAGCTTTACTAAATCCTTAAACTTCTCATCAAAATCTAAAAAATATTCCTTTCTTCTGCACATGTGATTGTGATATGTGCTTAATTGATTGTTAGTTTATTTCATAACACTTAGATATTAATGACATTAAATTGTTTAATATACTTACTTTAACTCGTATGTGATTTTAGGCATAATTCAGAAGCAAATAAGTTAAAGTGAGTCGAAAGCACAATTTTTGGGCCATTTTTTGAAGATTTACATTTGCTTATTTTCTTGGAGTAAGAAGAAGATTAGAGCAAATAAAGACAAGAGGAAGAAAAGAAATGAAAACACAAAGAAAATGAATTATAGTTGCTCACGGCTATGCATGTCCTATGCAAGAACATGAGTTCAAATTTAATGGGAAGCATTTGGGTTAATTGTTTCAGCAGCAGATGAAGGACCCAAAATGGCAGCGCAGAAGCAAGGAGCAACTAGGAGCAAAACATAGCGCAGTAGGTGAAGCATGGAGAGAAAACGATGCAGCAGCAGATAAGCACACCTTATGCAACAGCAGACAGGCATGCCAAGGCTGAGACGACACAGCAGCAGACGTTTGGTCTGCGTTCAATGCAGACATGAGGAGTGTTTTAAATGGAAACGCACAGTAATGAAGTAGAGGTGAACAGTACTAGTGGACCAGAAATTAAATCACAAAACAGATAGAGCAGCGCATGCCAAAACGTAGTCCAAGTATAATGAAACACAAACGCAATAACTAGAATGAAGTACACAAAAATACAGGAGAAAACGACAGCACAGAGACAAAAGGGTTTTTTAATGAGTGAACAGTGACAGTGGGCCAAGACTAAAATGAGAAAATAGGGTGGAGGCACTACTTCTCTCGTCGGTCTTTCACACCTGAAGCAGCTAAAAGATGGTTGGTACTTGGAGCATAAAAATGGAGATAAAAGGCTAGCTTCTCGACACCGGTTCAATGGAAATATCGATGTCAAGTCACGGTTAAGCTATTTTATTATTTTAAGGTTGTAATTTTTTTTTGGATTGTTGTGTTGTTGGTGTTGATTTGATCGGGTTTTGGGATGAATGATTTTAATAAGTTATTTTGATTATTCTATTTTGAACCTATTGCTAAAACATTGAATGTAATTTGTAATCGTTACTTTTGATGTTTGTAAGTAGCATCTAATGATCCCGTATCATTAGGAACAACATAACTTAGGTTAGATAATTCGAACGTGTGAGGTTATTGCTTATTTGGATCGTTTTCCACATCGTAATGAGGTTGAAAAATTAAACCTAAAGATCGTATCCTAGGTTATTCGATAGTTAAGTTTAATTAATGATCATATCTTAATTAAACAAAACATAAGAGAAAATCGAGATTAGGAGAGCATTCTATTAGTCTAAGATCGATAGTTCGAAGAGAGTTGTAAAGACATTAGGATGATGAAATATGCTTGATCGTGTTTAAGTCGAGATTGAACCTAGAACCAAAACTTACGTATATTCGACAGTTTAATCATTTTCGATCACTTATTTTAATTTGTTTTCAATAGTTTGCTTTTATTTTATTTTCTAAATTGCTAAAAATCCAAACCCCCTTTTTATATTTTCCTTGCATCATTTAATTTCGTTACGGAAATTAACCGAACATTCCATGTGGATTCGATCCCGACTTACCATAACTACAAATTTTAGTGTGTAGAGTCTGGTAAATTTTGCAGTGCACTCGACATGCTTTGTTAGATTGCTACAGCTAGAGTCCAGAAACCATATATCTTCTTTATGAGTCTTATCAACATATGCCATCAACAACATCTCTTCTTGAGTCTCAGTTTAACCTCTTCTTTCTCTTTATCTGGACATTCTCATAAAAAATGACCGAGCTTATAATAACTGTAGCGCTCTACCATAGCCTTGTCGAAACCTTGTCATCCTCTTCCACGTCCTCGTCCTCTTCCAGATCCTCGTCCTCTTTCTCCATATTGGTCTCCATGACTAACTTTGAGAGCATGCTCTTCTTCAACATTAAATCTCATACGTTGTTCGTGCACAAGTAAACTGCTTTGTAATTCATCGATGGTCAGAATGAATGCTTGTATCTTTGGACCCTTCAATGGAACAGATGACATAGTCAAACTTGGGAGTCATCAACCTCAAAATCTTTTCAACAATTACAGCATCTCCCTTATCTTCACCGTTCTCCTTCATCTTGTTGGCAATAATAAGAGTGCGAGCAAAATACTCATTCATTGTCTCTCTTATCCTTATGTGAAGAACTTCAAACTCCTTTAGCAATACTTGCAAATAAGTACGATCAACTCATCTTATGACTTGATATTTTTGCTTCATAGAGTCCCAATTATTTTTATATGTGTCCTTGTTGAAAACTATATCTAGGATAGTGCGATCCAATGCTTGAAATAAATAATTATTGGCTTTTAAATCCTTCAACTTATGCTCCTCGTATTTTTTCTTCAGTGCATCAATAAGAGTGACACCTTCTGCTATTGTAGGAATTCCATTATCCACCACACCATAATATTCTTTTGATCGTAGAAAATTTTCCAAGAGCATCGTCCAATAATTACAGTGACCATCAAAATTTGGAACCACCGGTTGTACGTATGTGCTTTCTGTAGCCATACTTTTTTAGATATGCTCCTAGAAGACTACTGCTTCTACTTTGCAAGCCTTGTAACAACCAACAAGGCTTTGATACCAAAAATGTTAGTGAATAAGAAAATAACTAAAGAATAATAGAGGAATATGGAAAATTTTTTTGCTTTATTATTAAATTGAAATAACTGTGGCTCTATATATAGCCTTATATAACAAATGGAATATAGAAAATAAGTAATTATCTATCAAAGAGTGATTTTAAGAGATAAGAGTTCCATGGAAATAGGGATTTATTTACTAGTTTGTTGACATGGAAATAGGGATTTATTTACTAGTTTATTGACTGAGTCCTAACAACGTCATTTGAAACTTGCAACAATTTATTTGAATAGACCTACTTTTAAGAGAATATGAAGTATGAAAGAACACTATTTTTTAGAAAATAGCACAAGATCTTCACATTAATTATTTTAAATTTCCATTTTTATCTAAATTAGGATTAATAGAAACTTTAATTTTGACAATTGTGAAGTCAATATTTAAAGTGGTATGTATAATAAATTTAAGGGTAAAAGATATAAACCACTCCTATAACTTGAGAAATTTTAGAAAAACTCTATATTTTTAAAATTTTAAACAAAATTTCTTTAAGTTTTTAATTTTTTAGAAAAACCTTTCTTCTATACTTCGATTAAAAACTAATATGATAACTTAATTTAGCTCTTAACTTGACCTAAACTAATTAAACTCAACTTAAATTAATAAGTTAAGATAATTATAATAAATTATTAGTTTGGCTCAAATTTAATTAGTTTAATGTGAGTTTAAGAATTATGTTAAATCACCAAATAAGCAACAATTGGTTAGTATAAGTTTGATATTCATGTTATGTGTATTTTGTTGTTATTTTCCAACCAAAATTTAAGATAAGAGGTTCTATAAAAAAGATGAAAACTAGGATTTTTTTCAAAAATTTTAAAAATTAAGGAAATTTTAAAAAGTTTTTTAAAATACAAGGGCCCTCCTTGTCTTTTTACCCTAAATATAATTTCATTAATAATTGTTACTTACTAAATTATGGGCTATAAAGAATCATCATGATATAGTTAAAGGACTTATTTGAGGGGGTAAATGCAATTTGGGCTTTAATAAGATAAAAAAAAAACATGATGCAAGTCTATAGTAATAACCCCGAAGACATTAGATACACATTTTCAGAGTTTACTTTAACTTGAGTTTAGTCATTTTCTTTGATCAAATTAAAAATATAATTCTTTGTTCTCTTTAAACAAATGGCCTTGTTAAAAAAGGATTAAAAAACATAAATATATACTTAACTTATTATAAATTTTATTTCATTATTTTAAATTATATAACTTTTATTTAATAATTATTTTATAAAATATTTATCAAATTTAATACAAATTATTTCATAATTATTAGTTATACATAGGATAAAGTTTTGAATTTTACTTGATTTTATAATATTAGTCAAAATTAGCAGAAGTAATAATAAATACTCAAACTTTTCAATTTACCGTAAAATTAGCTCAATATTAACTTTACAGTTTTGATAGCTTAACACATGCATGACATATAATAATACCAGTCAATAATCAAATTTGAAATAAAAAAGTTGTGTTGTGGCAATAGGAACCATAAGCAATCATAAACATTCTTTTCTTCAGCACCAAACATCTCATCAACTCGATTACTGACATGGTAGAATTGAAAAGTAGGAGTGTAGGCAATGTGTTGAGTGGTTTAAAGGCATTTATGTTTACATACAAAAATGAAAACTTTCGAAAAGTAATTTAGCTACATGCACCACACTTGAGAACCAAACAATTAGAGTGAAAAAAAAATGAAAGAAGCACACCACCAAACACTTTACAAGCACAAAATGAATTCATAAAATGGAATTGACATTAGAGAAAATAAGTGTGTATGATGTGACTCACTATGAAGTCGCATAGTTAATAATTGTTTGTAAATCAAGGTAATAGTAGTCAATTAATTGGTGCCTAAAACACAAAAAAAAGAGGTAGAAGAGGGAGGTAATTAGGGAAACATAGACTTTATAGGGATTTTGGAAGACTTGATTATCTAAGAGTGTCAAAAAGGTTTTTATCCTTAGAAGTAGTTTTGGGTTTAAATCCTTTGTACTACTTAACCTATTTCAACTATGTTTGCACCTCAAAACGACATTTTTTTATGTGAAACACATCTAAAATGACATTGTTTTAGGACAGAAACAGTGTTGGAATAGGTTAAGTGTAAAGATTATACGCTTATTGTAGTAATTACCGTAGATGATTAGTAGTAATTACTGTAGTAGTTATTAGCTGTAACTATTTGTTTCTCTTTATACAAAACATTATTTAAGCTCCTTTTTGAGCTTAATTAGATATACGATTGATAGAGTGAGAAACGATTGTTCTCTCACTAACAACTGCTCTGTTATTTCTTCATATGATATCAGAGCCACGGTAGTAACCGTTCCGAAACGTAGATCTGAGACGTCAGAACTTTGATCGGAGAGCGGTTTTCAAGCATTAAAGAGTCAAGATGACAACGAAGAAAGATACTGACAATCCAGGAGCTAGTCTCGTCACTACTCCCTTGAATGGACTCAACTACAGAACATGGAGCATGTCTATGAAGAAAGCTTTAGCAGCTAACAGCTACTACAGTAATTACTACTAATCATCTACGATAACTACTACAGTAAGCGTATAATCTTTACATTAAGTGATACAGAGAACTTGATTTCGTAATTTTGAGGTTTCACAGGAAGTTATAGAGCAGTAGTGTTGTTCTCGAGTCTTTTCTTATTGTCAATGCTTTCCACGTTATTTCCACTCCTCTGTTTATTCCGACTTTAAATCTTCTGTCCCATTTTTCCTAGTACCCTCTATCCTAACAATATCCTAGCCATTTAAATTTCCTCTCTCTTAATTATTGTATGGTTGGGATGCTGTTGAGACAGAGGGTACTGGGTAAAATGAGACAGAGGATTTGAACCCGTTTATTCCTATCTGCAAGTTTGATGCTATCTATTTATCTATGGTTATCAATTTATTATTGTAATTTAAAATAAGTTAACTATACATAAAGTACTGGTGCCAAGTTCTATTTCTTTTTTATTTTTTAATTTAATTATTGATATGTAATTTTATATATCATGTAGATGTTGACTTCTTAAAGTGTCGTGTTTATATAGTAGACTAAGTGAATACTATTAATTATAATATTAATGAGGGCTTCATACAGTGGTGGTATTTGAGTAAGCTCAAATACATTTTTGATGTCAGTGTAAGAACTGAAGTTAGCACGACATCTAATTCCTATAGGTAGAATTTGTAGTAGAGATCCTTGACAATAAACATCCATTCCAATAAGAATATCGTCATAATAGCTCGTTAAAATAGTAAAGGGGCAACCTTGAGTCCAAATGGCATAATATTCCATTAGTATTAGGTGTTCGGAATATAAAAAGTTGTTTTGTACTTATCTTGAGGGTCTATTCCAAGTTGCCAAAATCCTGCTTTAAGATCAAACTTGGAGAAGATGGTAACTTCTTTTAGAAATAACACCTGCATACTAATCTTCAATAGTGGGAATTCATAATCTTATAGGAAAGCATTTAGAAGTTTATAGTCAATGACTAACATCTTTTTCCCTCATTTTTGTTGAGACCTTTTGTTGACATAAAAAGCCTAACAGACCCAATTAAATTTAGTGGACACAATTAGTCCTTGTTGAAGGAGAATAGCACACTCTTCTTGTGCTAGTTTCAAATCATTAGGATTCATACTCGGATGAGTAGCCTTGGTAGGACTGATATCTTCGTTCTTCTTGAAAAGAAGACGAATGAAGAAATCAACATTCTTCCATAGAGGATTAGAATGAGAGAACTGTGCATGAGATTGAGGACAGTAGTTCAAAAATTGGTCTTTCAGGACTTCATATGGTGGTGATACTTGAGTAAGCTCAGATATATTCCTGATGTCGGTGTAAGAACTGAAGTTGGTATGACATCTAATTCCTGTGGTAGAATTTATAGTGGAGATGCCTGACAATATGCATCCATTCCAATAAGAATATTATTTTGTATAGCTTTGACTAACATCGTAAAATTAGATAAAGTTTAATATTTTAAATGTAATTTACCGTTATACATATAAAAATATTTATATTTAAAATAAGTAAAAAAAAGGATTGTGAGGGAAAAATAAAAGAGTCCAACATTTCAAGATTTATAAAAAGGAATTAATCATATTACATGAGGAATGGATTATTAAAGCTGATATGTTAAATTCAAATTGATTGAGATTTGAACTAAGTTTGAATTTAGAACAATTGAGGATATACATTATTCAAGTAAATTATACTAATGTAATGTTATTTTTATCTTAATTAACTCTAAACCAAGTTCAAGCCATAAATTAAAGGCTCGAAGCACAATAAGCATTGGGGTATTGGCAGTACGATGAGGACAGAATTTGAAAATTTTTGATTTTTTAAGGTTCAAAATAAAATCGAGCAAAAGCAAGTCAGGTTTAAAAGCTAATAAACAAGGGTTGTTAGGAGTTAAGGGTTGGGGCAGAAACAACCACACTTTGTTTTATCTTTTTCTTAATTTAAGAAAAAAGCGAAGCAAAATGGAGAAGACTCTCTTTTATTTATTTTTTAGTCTTTCTTATTATATTTTATTCTTCTTCTTTGTAGAAAAGAACGCGACGAAGCACCACAAGAAAACAAAAATAGAAAAGCATTATACGCCCGATCACCAGTCCGACGTCGTTTGCCGCCTCTGCTCCTGACAGATCGTCCCAACTTCCAACCTGGTAGGTTCTATGCAACGCCCTTGCTCCCTCCTCTGTGGAGTCAGCTCATCAGTTGTTCAATATTAGTCAACGGTTCTCAATTTAGGGTGTTGTTTTCGAGTTGCTCATTTCTAGAGTTAAGCTTTCTTTGGTTTGATTTGAATTCTTATTTTTTCAGGTTTAGGTAAGGTAATAATGTCTATATGGAAATGAAAGTAAATTTTGTGTTTGTTTTTGGATAAGTAGCAATCAAATCAAGTTCCTTTTGATTTTGGAAAGAAATTAAAATTCGGAATTCTTGATTTTGTTGAGATGATAGATTCTCCACATTGTCCAAGAAAATGGAAGATAAAGCTGTGTAATATATATATATATATATACACACACACACACACACAGACGCACACATTTTCTTTTGGTGACCAAAGCTTGGGTTTATTGTTTTCTTTGGGAAACTTGTCGTCTTCTAAGCATTTATCCATTTAGTTGGAATTATTCTCTTCATTGCTCTCAACATCAAGTCTTTGATCGGCGGATTCTTTCTCTTAGTTTGGATTTCCAGAAAACCGAGGAAAGATATTTTAATTACAAGTTTCTTTATTTTTGCTTCTTGAATTTAATGCTTTATGTTAATTATTTGCTTTCCTTGTTAAACCGCAGCTTCTTAGTCCCAGACAAAAGAAATATGTGTGTCTTCCCGTTGAGAAATTTGAGTTTATACTGATGCCGATGTTATTATATTTTTCTGGTTAGAAATAGAATTGTGTTAATTTAACCTTGGCTTGTGCTGTCAAGGTATTGGATTTTCTGTACAACTTGCACTGTTTCTTGGAATAAGAACAATCAGGGAGTCGGACATCATTTAAGGTGTGCTATTTTCTAGTGATTCTATGCTTCCGTCGTTTAAGTTGGTGTTGGTGGGTATAGATGGATGTTGGCCCACGAGAACAAGGATCTGAGATTCAAATTGAAGTTTATCCATTATTAATGGAGCGCCTCGAATGTGTTAATGGGAGTGATCACACTGTAGACATACCACAGAGTATGGATGGTTCTGTCTCAGCATCTCATGATAGAAGTTATAGTCGTTTTGAAGCTTCTTCCTATGAGGACAGCTCTTTAAGCAATGTAAGAGTTCCTGTTTCTCAGCCATCAGCATCTTCATCAAGTGGTCCAAACTCACAAAATTCTTCCTTCATAAGGAGGGGAGAAGCTCGTAGGCGTAGGAGTCCACTGAATTCTGGGTTGTGGATTTCTGTTGAATTAGTTCTGACAGTGAGCCAGATTATTGCATCTATTGTGGTATTGTCTATATCTAGGGATGAACATCCCCATGCACCATTGTTTGAATGGATTGTTGGTTACGCATCTGGTTGTTTAGCAACCCTTCCCCTGCTTTATTGGCGTTATCGTCATCGGAATCAGACTTTGGATCAAGACTCGTCTCAACCTCGTCAGACTTCAACACACATTAATGTCCCTGCAGGACTATTTGCCCTTTCAGTTACTAGGGCTTCAGAAGGTGAAGATCGAAGAAATGCTGTCCCATCAACTAGAGGTAGCCAATATGCCAGGGCTTTCAATGCAAGGTATTTTTGGTGTCAATCAAAGCTCTTTGGAGATGTACTATACTTGTATCAGTTGTGATTTTGCCATGCACTTTGAACATATTGGATAAGTGTTGGTTCTAATATCTGTTTAGACAGTTGCGTTCATTGTTTTAGAGTTGTTCATACTGGTCGTATTTCTTCTTCCTTTGTAAGGAATTGACTAAAATTGCAAAAAATGGTTCTTTCCTTTACTGTTTTTTAGTTGGGACTTATTTGTTTCTCATGCATTGATATTCAGCACACTTTCTATCACAAGACTTTATATGTGCCTAGACAGCTTCCACCATGTCTAGTTCATTGGTGTTATGTGCATTAAAGTTTATTTCTTCCAGTTTGTTATCTTTAATAGTGATAACTGTTAACTGAAGATATTAACGCATAAAGCGTCACCTTTATCCCCTTTTGTGGAAGATAGATACTGAACAAAGATGTAAAATCTTTAAGATTGATTGTGAAGGAAAAGATCCTAGCAGTTGCTTCTTCCCAACTTGTTAAATGACCAGTAAGTAGAGATTCATAATCCCTTCACCAAACATGAGTGGAGTGTTGGATTCCTTTTTAAAATAACAACAGATATATCTGTTAGATGATCCAAGAGGAAGAGAGGGAGGGTGTGTATGGTTGAGGGAGGGGTTGTTGGGGTAGGCAAAATGGATGGAGGAAAGAACCCAAGAGGGGGTTACTGCAGCTTTTAGAGCGTTTTGTTTGGGTTAGATAGTAATTCCTAGTTTAGTGGTGTGACAAAATTGTAATTAGCTGTGAAGCAATATATCAAAATTGGAGTTATTGATATCTTAATTTTGAGCTACTCATGTAACGATTTAGATAATACTAAAATGATCACATTGCAATTCCTTGAAATTAGATAAAAAAAATTGGGATTCTAAATTCATGACAGTGGTATAGTGGGGTTGGAATTAATAGGCTCAATCCAAATTCCAAATTTCATTTTGCATGTCCCAAACACAATAGTAAAGTAAAATATCATTGATGATTCAAGGGCAGTAGTCGATGAGAAAGGCCAAATGTAGCTGAAGTGGATTGGATTCCTTCATATGGTCTCTCTTGTAATGCTTTGTACCATGACTTGATCCTTCCAACACGATGCCTCTTTTCTTTTGGTTTGCAGGCTTAAACTCCTGATGGACTACTATAAAATGGGATTGGATTGCTTTTTTGCTGTTTGGTTTGTGGTTGGCAATGTATGGATCTTTGGAGGACATTCATCTACCAATGAGGCTCCTAACTTGTACAGGTGTGATGCATGGTGTTGTCTCTAATATATCTTGCGTTACATAGAGTTGATACCTACTTTGTATCTAACTTTGTATCTATTTTTCAGGTTATGTATAGTGTTTCTTACATTCAGCTGTATTGGATATGCCATGCCCTTCATTCTGTGCGCAACAATCTGCTGTTGCTTGCCTTGTATAATTTCTATCCTTGGGTTTAGAGAGGATCTATCACAGACCAGAGGGGCGACATCAGAAGCAATTGATGCTTTACCAACATATAAATTCAAGTCCAGTAAGAATGGAAACCGAGATGATATAGATAATAACTCCCCTGCTGGTGATGGTGGTGTTGTAGCAGCAGGAACTGAAAATGAACGAGCCATCTCTGGTGAAGATGCAGTAAGGCCACCTGCTTATAAATTTCTACAATCTGTAGACGTCTAAATCACCTTGAAGTTCAATTTTTCTATCACTAGTGAAATCATCTTGTTACTGTGATAGGTTTGCTGCATTTGTTTAGCTAAATACGTCAACAATGATGACCTCAGGGAGCTACCTTGCGCTCATTTCTTTCACAAGGAATGTGTAGATAAGTGGCTAAAGATAAGTGCATCTTGTCCCCTATGCAAGAGTGAGGTTGGTGATAGTGTTTTGGTTTCCGGATCAATCTCTGGACAGCAACTGGTTTAGAGAGAAATGGAGTAGTGTTGTGGAAAGCATCATCTTTTTCATCACTGACTAAATAAAAGAGCAGTCTATATACAGAAACGTCTTTCCCATTTTGACATGTAAAGTATGTATTCTTTTTCATTGTCTTCCTGTGCCTTGGAACAGTGAAGTCATGTAAGAATTTAGTTGGTGTGGCATCCGCTTTTGGGCCTTGCATCTAACCAAACAGTTGGCCATAACCCATTTGTCTTGGGAAGGGATTCTGCATGTGCATCCTTTAACGGTTTTACCAGCTGCTGTTAGCTTAGCAATTTTTGGAAGTCAGGTTAGTTTACACCATACAATAGAGTTGGTATACATTTAAATACCTTTTCTCTGTTTTCCATTTATCTTTTTGAGTTAATACTTCAATGCATGTCATCTTTTCCGAAAAAATGTGAGTTAAGTTTTACAAATCCCTATGCTTGAACAATAGTAAAATGAAGAGTTTGGCCTGTATTTTAAGTCAATAAAAAATCATTAAGTTGAAATCTATTATTTTACAAGGAGATTCTCTCTTTAAAATCCTCTGCCTGCGTTCTCTCTTCATCCGACTTTTCCTTGGGTTTGATAGGGTCAAACTTTGACTTTCTTTTAAGCTAATGGCCAACTTCCCGCCTAAGTTTAGTCTCCACTCCCAGAACTTTGGCTTTAGGAGGTCCCTCTTCTGCTTTGGCTTCACTGATCACTCCTCTTCTTTCCTTTGTTTAGGGTAAGCATATTTCTTGTTTTCTAGGCATTTTGTCAAAACCCCCTGACCTCTCATTCCATACCACCTTCTTTGGTGGCTTGCTCCATTCCTTCTTCTTTTCCTACTTTTTTATTTAGAAAATGAATAAATTTTCATTAACCATAGCAAAGCTAAAACCATCATTACAACATTACAATGATTTCCTCAGCATAAATCAAGTTATCAACTCAAACCAAAAACAGTAAGGATATCTAGCTTTATAAGTTTACATGTGCCAATTGTTCTTTAATTTGATGGACAAGTTGTTTTGTGCATTCTTGGCTATTGATACAGCTCTAATCCAATTGATATTGTCCTCAACTAGTTGATGTTTACTTGTTTCTTCAGCTTTGTAGATTCTATTGTTTCTTTCTTTCCATAAAGAATAGATAGTAATTGTAAATGTTGTCTTGTAAATTACTCCGTTTTGCTTCTGCATTCTTGCTAATCTGCTAATCCATTTCAGAACTCTAAGCCACTCATAGGTTTGACAATAATCTATCATCTGATGCTTAATTCCACTCCAAACTGATATGGAATATGTGCATTGAATAAACAGGTGTTTTCTATCTTCTTCAGTTCATTGCATGTCACATAAACTAGATCATATGAGCCAAACCATCTATTTTTGGTTCTTATTTTGTTTTTAATAACCAACCAAGTGATCATAGAGCCTTTAGGACTAAGGAAGTTTCTCCGTAACAAATCGTACCAAGGCACCCTCTCCCTGTTATTTTGGAAGATCTTGTAGCAAGATTTGTTGGTAAACACTCCTTTAGAATAAGCTATCCATGTGAGTTCATCTTCTCTATACGTAATAGTGGTTTGAGGAAAGTATTCAAATAAGGAGGTGAAGCCTTTGAAACTACCAGACCATTTTGAATAAGTGAAGAGGCTGTTGCATTAAGGGGAATTCTATTACTAAGCTAAGCTATCTCTCTTCTTTGCACTAATTATCATACCAAATCCATATTTTTTTCACCAGTCCCCAATTTGTGTTTCAACCAAAGGTAAACAATGTTCGTCAATTGCTACATGTGAGTGAAGCACCATAAGGCATCCCTGGTGATAGGCATCTTCCAAAAAATTATTTGCCCCCCTCTGTACCCCTTAAACTATTAGCCTTTTAGTTTAGAATACTTCACATAAAGTTTGGAATCAAGTGGTAGGGGACTAAGAACTCAAACTCAAGTCATTCTTGAAGTTAGGGATTCTACAACCTTTTGTTATCTCTTCACCTTCGAAAATCCTTAAAGTTGGAGATGATAAATGCAAAACAACACTAGTGGGACACTTCTTGAATAAGTGAACTTCCCACAAATCAAAATTTGGGTCGAGAATAGATAGGACAAGTGGGGCTTAACCTTTGATTAAAGCAGAAGACCACTTCCCTTTCAAGTTTAAACGATGTCTTGGAATGTTGAGTGCATTACAGTAGTGTCTCTGGCATTGAAATGGAATGTCATTATTTCTCTTTAAATTAAAACCTGGTATAACCTTAGACAAAAAAGCTTATTACTATATGGGTCTGTTTCCATATATTTCACTTGGGTATTGATCTACAATGAGATTTAGCTATTTAGCTAGTTTCATAGGCAAATCTGTGTGTCTAAATGAATATATTGGTAGTTTGAGGAGAATAGGGTATGCTAAAGTGTGTGAGGAAGTAAAGAAGGACAAGGATCCCCTTAAAACTCTAAGAACTTATGTCTGAATAAGAAAGGTGGCTTAATGACCTAAAAAATAACTCTTTCTTCCCCCTGAAAACCAGATCAAATCAATCTAGTTAAAGTTTGGAGACCTATTGGGAAAAAATTCTCTCTGGAAGGACACACTTAGGAAGAGGATAATCATATAACTATTGAAGCGCTCGCACGTAGTCTAGAGTGTCCTAACCTGAGAAATAATGAAGGGAATAAAAAGAAGAATATTGCTAACTTGGACACTTATGAAGTCTTTATAGGGAATTTTACAAACTCCAAGAAAGTAACTCCACTTTTGCTATAACCTCCATAAGCAAACCAATCCCTCGTTTGCTGGGTAATAATGAAGGGAACCAGAAGAAGATTACCACTTGGACACTAACATAGATATTGTAGGGATTTCCATAACTTGGACACTAATATAGTTATTGTAGGGATTTCCATAACCTTTGATAACTTTAATAATCAAACAAAGGATTCTACTATGGAGGATTATGTAACTCATCACTTTGAGCCCTCCAAGGAACTCTTAAATACTCAAGGACCACCATTAGCAAAATGAGGAGAATTCAAGTAAGTCATTAGGAGATAATATGGTCGAATACCCAAAGGGAAGGGCTCTCAACCCCTTATCCCTTAATGATTATCTCATAGAATATTAGGGGCTTAAATTGACGTAAAAAGCAACTTCTTTATGATTATCTTATTTATAAAAAACCATCTTTGGTTGGCATGCTAGAAACTAAGCTCAAGGAGGATAGAATGAACAAGGGACTTTGGTTCTTTGAAAAAAATTGGATCACTTTATCTAATCATTCATACCATTACAATGGGAGAATCCTACTGGCCTATGATCCTGAAGTAATTAAGGTACTTAAAATTTAAACTTCTAATCAATTTATAAATCTAAAGACTAAATATGACTCGATCTTGGATGATATTAGAATCTCTTTTTTTTTAATGCTAATATTGCTTTCTAAAACTATGGGAAGACCTGAATCCTTTACACTCTAATTTCCTAACCCCTTATTTTGTGCTTGGTGATTGCAACTGTATCCTGTATGCTCAAAAGGGATAATTTGCAGCATCCCACTATCATAAAGTATATACCCGAACATTTAAAGGACATTCAAGTATATATCTTATGATAATGGTATGTTAGAACAAACACATATCCAACTTACACATGGCATCATCTAATATAATTAAAAGTTACCAAATTTAAAACCATTCCTTGCATTCATTGACAAAAGCTTACAATCCTTATACAAGTTCTATATGACAAGAAATGACAAAATACAAGTTACAACTCTTCTAATGTCAGCTGATAGACTTTTGAGTCATAACTTAATCCAAAATGTTCCTTTAGTCCAGTCTTAGAAACTAGATCTCCTGTCTCGTACCTGAAAAGTCACGTTGCAATTTTTATAAGTTTTGCGAACTCAATGAGTGAGCCATAATTGATGATTTCACCCAAGTCAAATACACAATATCACATATTTCACATATATTCTTTCAGAACATAAATAATCCAAATACTCACATTATCATGGCACATTATATTATCATCGCAAATTCAGAATAGATTCCATAATCATATAGATATATATACGAATGCAGATGCATATGGGACTCCGTGATTTCTGTTTCTGACTAAGCCCAATGGGCCAGTATTTGTATCTGTATCTGAAAGACACTCGGTCACAACAAATAATAACAAATCTGGAAAGTCATGTTGCAATTTTTATAAGTTTTGCGAACTCAATGAGTGAGCCATAATTGATGATTTCACCCAAGTCAAATACACAATATCACATATTTCACATATATTCTTTCAGAACATAAATAATCCAAATACTCACATTATCATGGCACATTATATTATCATCGCAAATTCAGAATAGATTCCATAATCATATAGATATATATACGAATGCAGATGCATATGGGACTCCAGATTTGTTATTATTTATTGTGACCGAGTGTCTTTCAGATACAGATACAAATACTGGCCCATTGGGCTTAGTCAGAAACAGAAATCACGGAGCAAAACTCTACGTGCAGAATTTTAAACTTAAAGCTCTTTCAGATTAGCTACTCTGATCACAACGCCTTTATCTTAACATGCATTTTATGAAATGCATCAAATAACAGAATATGCCATGTATAACATTCATTTATGATGCACCGATAGAATCTCATATTCATCGGACCTAAGTCCGGCATTCAACTTTCGTTGAGTATACAAATATAATTCATAATTCAGATGCAAACAGAACACTTCCAATACATTCCCGAATATCAAACTCTTCGGACCATTAAAGTCTGGAAATTATAAACAAATCACAATCAATTCATTACAAATTCAATATATAGGAATTAAACAAAAACAGAAATAAATCAATCCTAGTGATATCATCTAGGTTGACTCATAGTACGCTCCAATATGCTATTGCCTGAATGGTCCGGCAATGTCTAATTGGCGTCCAATATGCTCCTCTATATCATACAAAACACATTTACATATATCACACTTTTGTACAAATGTATAAGTATTCATTTTTGCACATCTATGTATATCAAATATGCAGAATGCATGTTCAATAACAATCCTAGGTATTTTATCGTGATTCTTGTCACCATATCATTCATATATCAAAACCCTCATAAATATAATTTGTACTTAGGGTTTGGACCACAATAAAGCAATGTGAAACTAATTTCGTAACCCAATTGATCATTTCAGATTTTTCTAACAACATGCTTTCGAATCAACTTTGCATAATCATTCTGATAAGATAAATGACACAATTAGGCAACACTTCCTTCTAGAAACTTGTTTTGCAATGTCATAAGTTTCTAATGACACCAAGATCATACAATTTGATTCATTATTCCAAAAGTTATACTCAATTTACTTTGGACTGTTCTTAAAACATAACTGTACTCTGTATTCAATTTCAAGTCAGATTCTGTAATTCTTAGAGAAATAATTAAAATTCGATCTCTTCAAATAATTTGTAGTCATATGTCTCTAGTTTAATTTAAAACAAGAATAATTCCATTTGGATATCTACTGATGAAAATATAGTCAAAATATTGAAGTATGTTCAGTGAAATCATCCCTGTTATCATATTCCAGTACTCCTCAACATTTTCATCTTAAATTCAACAATCAATCCATTTCAGACGGCTATAATTTTTGGTGGAGATGAAGAACAATGTGTTATGAGTTGATTGGTTCAAGTCTCATGTCATTTGGATGTCGGGAGAAGAAGTTATAACAGAAAGATCAAAGGATGTTCAGAAATAACCTCCCTTCGGAAAACATGAGAGTCACGATCGTGCAGATTCTAATTACACCTGCGAAGTCACGATCGTGCAGAAGCACAATCGTGCTTCTCCAAACCCATCAGCGATGTCACGATCGTGCTCCTTCTTCAGCAAAACCCAGTCTTCTTCTTCTCTCCTTCCATTTTTTCCAGATTTTCAAATTCTTATACTTTCCAACTAATACATCTATGCGTGAATCATCTTTTCTATCTTTATTTCAGCTCCAACTCAACACAAACAAGTAAAAATCCATAATTAATCATAAATATCAAAAATCAAATTCTCATTCACGTATATCTCCGATTTTTTCTGCATATTTTCTATCTTTCATCTGATGCATTTCTTTTCACTTTTATCTACACTTTCACTTCATCTAACTTCTTTCTATATTAAGATCTCACCAAATCCTCATTCCTTATTATCAAACTCATTTTAGTTCATTTATATAAACACTCCACAGATTCACGCATATCAACAGTGAAAACAACCCATATACGTATTTCTCTAAACCAGAATAGAGTATATATATTCCTACATCAACTTTCGTGAACTTTTGCATATCCAAAACAGAACCTATTTCATACTTTTTTGGACAATTCCTATTTCACAAATCTTTCATCTAATTCATTCATCAATGAAACTACACTTCTCAAACCTCTCATGAATAAATTTATGTACAAAGTTAAAACATCAACAACAATCACTTACTTGATTCAGCTATCCTTCCCAGCAGTAAGAGTGAATCAATTACACACAAAAAGAATAACAATTCGATATTCGGTGATGAAGAACATGGAAGAGAATTTCGGTATTGAGTGTTTCAGTGAAGAACAATAACTATAATATTCTCTTCCTAACCAAAACATAATCTACGTGTATTCTTTGCATGTAATACACATGTCAACCAAATAAGACTGCCACATGTCACCATGCATGTAAGTCATTTGTCAATATTTAATCATTCCACGTGCCAGACTAAGATTGGTCCAATTTCAACATTTTTTTCCTATTCTAAAATATCCCAAATTTTATTTTAGAAATTTCCTAAAATTCACCAAAAATTTCAAAATAATAATTATCAACACCAAATAAATTTTCAACACAAATAATCCATGATTCCCATTTAAAAATTAATTATAACCCGAAAATGTCAATGAATGTATGTACAATCATTTTGAAGTGCAAAAATCAATATTCTCGTGTATGTACATGCCATATTCAATTTAAGCATGATATGCATTTTTTAATTTCTCAGTAATATCTCATATTACACTATTCTAGCCTTAACATGGGTAACGGGATGTTACATAATTAATCTTTTTGTATCAAATATGGAGATGAGGAATTTATAAATTGTCTGAGGAATTCACATTTAAATTACTAAGAAAACTTTTATACATGGGGTAATAAGTAAGAGGGTCAATGACTTATTAGAAAGAAGCATAACAAAGGTCTAGTTAATTCTTATTGGATGTCTCTTTTCCTTGACAACTTTGGCTACTTTAATTCTCCTTTTATGTTTGATCATAGTCTTATAGAGATTTAAATGATTTATCCTAGTATAAAAGTGAAAGCTCGTTTTAGGTTTTTGAACTTCCTAAACTTGAAGGTTATGAGGACGTAGTGATGAGGGATTATCACATCAAATTCTGAGTTTTGAAGCTTATAAACTAGTGAGAAATCTACAACTAATTTGGGAAGAGATTAAGCTACTTCACAGAAGGCATTTTAACAAGGATTTGCATTCAAATATTTCTGAAGCTAGATAATAGTTTCTCTCTACATAGGAGCAACTTTATGATAATCCTTACAACTCTTCTACCAGATTGCAAAAGCATATTGCTTTCAATAATTATCTTCTTAAAGTGGAAGCACATAACCCTTGTTTTAAACAAAAGTCTACAGTTCAATGGATTCAAGAGGGGGATAGTAATCATTCTTATTTCTTCAATGCAATATAGGTAAGAAGAAACCAAAAGAAGATAATTTTGTCTAGTTAATTCTAATGGTGACTTGTTGTGGACAAGAGAAGTTAAAAGATATAGCTTTTAACCATTTCAAAGACTGAAGCTATTTACACTTCCTCTTTGCAAGCTTAAGTGTTTTCATTTCTCAAAGTTTTTCTCAGAATCAAATAGGTTTGCTCAAGTCACCTATTACTATCTTGGAGATTGGAAAAGCTCTCTTCAGGATGCACCCTAACAAGGCACTAGGACCAGATGGCTTTGATGCTTCCTTCCAAAAATCCTAGGGATACTTAGTAATTAGGTCATATGTGTTCAAGGGAGCAAGAGGAATTGGACAAGGTGACCCTAGATCATCTTTCATCTTTAACATTTGCATTGAGGTTTTAACTCAACTTATCTCCCATGATATTAGTCAAGGAATAGCTTCTAAATTCCATTCAAATGCAAGGCCTACAAGCTTTTCAATTTTCCTTTTGTTAATGACCTCATTTTGCTTTGTGGAGCTGACAAACCCTATATTATCGTTCCCTTGTAATCACTTAATTGTTTCTCATCTCTCTCATGACTCAAAGTTAATAGCTTTAGAAGCCAACATTTTGTGTTTGCAAATTATGAGAATTTAGCTCAAGAATTGTCCAACTTATCAAGCGTAAATCTTTAATTTCTACCTTTCAAATACTTGGGGATTCCTATAACTACTTATAGACTCATTTATAGGGATTATTTGCCTCTTTTTGACTCCATTCTTAAAAGAATTGGTAACTGAAAAAACAAAACCGTTGTGAATATCCATTTGTTCCTGTCCGGCTAGTTGTTGTAAAGTGTACTAATAAGGCCATCTTGATGATTGTCCATTCCATTTCCTTTTCCTTTAGTTCCTATAGCATTAGTGAATTATGTTAGCCCATGTTAGATAAGGAATTTGGGAATTACATTATCCCTTGGTAATTAACCATATTCGTGATGAGTAGCAAGAGGTGAAGAATAAGTTCTATTTTGTTTCTTCATTTGATTACTTAACACACACAGAAACATACACCTTTGAAGCTTTTAACTATTTCTTTAATTGAGAAAGAATGCTCAACCTTTCTTTCATTTTCAACCATATTTCTAGTGAAGCTCTTGAACATGTCTGGTTAAACCACACTAACTTGTGATATGGGACCTTGATGGTTGTTTCTTTTGATAATTGGTTACAAGATAGGTGGTGAACACATCCTTATTGTTACTTCTCCATGTAATCTCATCCTCCTTGTTTGGAATTAGTTGAATCAGTATGGACTAAGCATAATTAGAGTTTGACAACTTATTCCTATGATAGTTAATAGCCTTATACAATGTTGCATTCCTAAGAATCACATATGTTATAGATTAGAGGTCCTAAACATCCTTCAATGGTCCTAACCTGCATTAATTATCATGCCAGAAAAGTAATTTTGTTCCATTCCCAACCTGGTGTATAAATTCATCACTAAACTTCTACTTGAGCTTGAATAATAGAGTCATGATCTAAGAAAACTTAGAATTTGGATTCATTACTAAGAGTTGTTAGCTTTTTATATTTAGCATGAATCTAACGCACCCATAGAGATTTCTTGTCCATTGATAAGGATTCCATATGATATGGTTGTGATGCATTGTGTGATCCACTGGATGAACTGACTAAGGAAGTTTAAGGCATACAAAATGTTAATGAAAAAAACTACAATATAAGGAGTACTAAGCCTTTTATAAATCAAACTTAATATAATTCCTGTGAGATCTTTTCCTTGGCTAATTATTAAAAATCTCTTATATCAATAATATATATTATCACCTATTTATTTTCCTTAGATGTAAGCTCATTGGGATGGATCAATTAGGTGAATCACATACTAGTTTTAGTCTATTAACTAGTATTTTGCCTATCACTTTGTATATTATGTTAAAACATGAAATTAGGTGATATTATTTTAGGGAATTTGGAGATTGTACATTTGTAATCCGTATTGTGTAAGTTTTGTTAAGCTCTTTTAGCATCTTTCCTTCCTTAAAGAATTCAAACATTGCTTCCACCACCATTGTCTAGATATGACTTTAAGTTTTTTGGAAAAAAAAATCGCATTGAAGCCATCAAGGCCCATGCTTAGTTGGGGTTCAAGGAGAACAGGATTTTCCCAGCTCTAGTGCCTTAATAGGTTTAATTAGAGAATTTATCATGTGCATAAGCACTTGATCTTCCATAATGGATGATACTATTGACAGTTGAAGTAGTATTAGTGTTTGAGCTTAGGGCATTGGCAAAAATCTTGAGCAGTTCCTCTTGTATTTCTTCCTTAGAGCGAAGTAAATCCTTATTGTTCTTTATTAGAGATGTGATTTTGTTGTTATTTCTCCTTTTATTTATAGATCTATGAAAGAATTATGTGTTTCTATCCCTATGTTTCAACAATAGCACCCTGGATCTTTGCTTAAGGAGGGAAAAATTAATTTATATTAAGTTGTTATACTGTTGCAAGGGCTATTTTTCCTTTTCTTATAGTTCCTTACATTGAGGGTTGTCATATAGAGTTCCTTAAATCTATTCTAGGTTGTTTTTTGCTTCCTTGGTTGCCAATTATGAATATGTAGTTTTACTGCAGTTCATCTTTTTGGTTCATTTTTATTTCTTGTAGGTTTCTAGCACATGTAAACTACTTTGCTCCTTTTTATTGGGGTTTGAATACCCCTAATCAAAACTTCTTCAAATTTTGCTCTGACATAGGGGTATGGTTAGATAATAGATGATTGTTGAAGACTGCCTTAATCTCAAGGAATTTCTCCAACAACATCTCATTCATCAAGGCCCTATCTAAATTTTCCTCATGAAATACCTCCCTACTAGATAGTTGTTCCACTTGTAAAATAATCCCTCCATTCTTAAGTCCATAACTTGTATATCCCTACAACATTCCAATAGCTCCTGCATATGGTTCCTCAATTTGACATTTCCTTCGGCTTCCATAGAGTTCATCATGCAATTGAAGACTCCAGTGATTAACTAGGGATGATTCATGATCTCCCTTATCTCTTTGATTATGATCCATAAAGATGATCTCTAAAAGTTAAGTTTTAAGGCATATACAAAAGCAACACTAAAATGCACTTTATGATTCTTCATTGTAGCTTGTATATGTATCAGCTTCTCTTTAATGTGGATAAGATGGATCTCCATTTCCTTCATATCATAAGTAACTATACTTCAACCATTATAATGGCAAGAGTGGTTGGATATAACTAGCCAATTCTTTCTGAAGCAGCTCAATTTCTTGCAATTATTTTCTTTTATTCTTATTTCCATAAGACTAATAAGAAATGGTTTGTTCTTTCTAATGTTTTCAAAAACCATATTCTGCTTTCCAAGGCTATATAGCCCTCTAGTAATCCAAGATAGAATACTCATTTAGAATTAGGAATGGATGTTTTCTTCTTCCTCTCTGATACCTTCCTTATCACTCTTTGAAAACTCTCCTCATTCTAGTTTCAGGCTGAATCTTTGTCAATTGGGGGGGGGGGGGGTTTAGGATTCATCATATGAGTTTGTTTTAGCTCTTGTGTTTGGAGTTTTGGGTACAATGATAAGAATGATAGTGGAATTGCTTTGTAGGATTTTGTGGTAGAACTTAAGTTGGTGATCACTATCTCATTTTTCAAGAAAAATGAGGAAAACTTGGTAACTTTTAAGAGTAGAACTAGAAAAACTCAAATTGATTACTTCCTCATAAGGCAAAACGATGGACTTAGTTGCAAGGATTACAAAGTGGTATGTAATGCTTGCTTATCAACTTAACATAAATTATTGGTTATAGATCTTATAATTAAGGGTTAGAGGAAGAAAAGAAGTCATAAGAGGTGTATCAATGTCAGATGGTGGAATCTAAAAGGGGATACGATGGTAGCTTAGGGATAGATTATTAGATGGAGAAGAATGAAAATTGGAAGGAGATGCTAACTAGATGTGAAAGAGAGTAACAACTCTTTTAAGAAAAGCAACTAAAGAGATCTTAGGTGTTTCTAAAGGTAAAGTTTTCAAGAGCTTATACCAACAATTGGAAACTATAGATTGCGAAAGGGATATTTTTAAGCTAGCAATAGCTAGGGAACGGAAAAACGAGAGAATTATATTAAGTTTGTTAATATAAAAGATGAAATAGGGTTGGTGTTTATGGCCAAAAATGATATCAAGAGAAGATGACAGAGTTACTTCTATAGCTTTTTAATGAAGGTGTAGAGGATAACATCTCTTTAGATGATCTTAGCATGTTTGAGAGGTACTATAACTTTACTTGTTGTTGGTAGATCATAAGGGAAGAACTTAAAAAGAGAAAGATGAAGAGTGGAAAGGCAGTAGAGCCTGATGAGATACCCATAGCGGCATGAAAAAGTCTAGGCGAGGAGGGTCTTACGTGTTTAGCCAAGCTTTTCAATATGATCCCTAAGTCCACCAAAATGCTAGATGAAAGAACACTTAGTATGTTAATTTCTCTATACAAGAATAAGGGGGACATCCAAAGCTGTAACAACTATCCTCAAATTACTTAGTCACACCATAAAGTTATAGGAGAAGGTGATTGAGAAGAGAGTAAGAAAGGATGCACCTATTTTAGAAAACCAGTTTGGATTCATGTCCACGACAAAAGCTTTATATCTCCTTAGAAGATAAATGAAATACTACAGGGAAAGACAACATAACCTACACATGGTTTTTATTGACTTAAATAAGGCTTATGCCAAGGTACCTAGGGAAATCATGTGGAGGTATTTAGAAGTTAGGAGAGTTCCTATGACCTGTATTCGGGTTATTAAGGATATATGTGAAGATTTAAAGACTAGGGTAAGGACTATAGGAGGAGCTACAAAACATTTTTCTACTAATATTGGGCTACACTAAGGCTTCTCGTTAAGCCTTTTTTTATTTGCAGTAATGATGGGTGTGCTCACTAAGAACATCCCAAGGGACGTGCCTTCACATATATTGTTTGTTGATGATATTGTGCTAGTGGATGATACAAAAGAGGGTGTCAATATCAAGCTAAAACTTTGGAGGGAACCGTTAAATTTGAAAGGTTTTTAATTGAGCATGACTAAGACTGAGTACTTACAGTGCAACTTTTCAGGCTATAGGATAGCTTCTAATGTGGAGGTAACGACTAGATCAGAAGTTATACCACAAAAAGATTGTTTTTAGTAACTAAGATCTATTATCCAAAGCGATGGAGAGATTAATGAGGAAATTATTCATCATATCAAATCAGGGTGGCTTAAATGGAGAAGTGCATCAGGAGTTTTATATGGCAAGAAGAAACCACACAAGCTCAAAGGTAAAATCTATCATGTAGCGATTAGATCGGCAATGCTCTAGAGGTAGAATGTTATCCGGTTCAATATGTGTATAGCCATAATTTAATGGTGGCGGAGATAAAGATGGTCTGTTAGATGTGCAACCTGACTAGAAGACATAATGTCAGGAATGTAATGGTAATAGAAAAGTTAAAGATGGCCACTATTAATAAAAAATTATGAGAGACAACACTTAAGTGATTCGGATATGTTAAGAGAAGATATCTTGACACTTTACTGAGAAGATGGGAGAGGATTGTATTTAAGGACTATAAGGAGGAAAAAAAAAAAGGAAGGCCTAAAAAGAACTGAGGGGAGGTAAACTAGAATCACTTGGCTTAGTGGGAACTTATGGAGGACATGACCCTTAATAGAAAACTTTAGCATACTAGGATATACGTAGAGGGTCTCACATAGAGAGTATTCTTTTATCTCTTTTAAACTTTTTCCTTCGATTCTTATGTCTTGTATTTAGTCTTATCATTTTATGTGTAGTTTTTTGCCCTTTAGTTATTTAGTCTGAGCCTTCCCTTATATAGCCTAAATATTTTCTTATAATAATGTTTTTTTAACCTTATTCTCTCTCTCTTTATATATATACATACTTTTAAATGAGTTTATCGAAAATAAACTCTCTACTAATTAGGGTAAAGTTGTATATTTTTGGACCTCCCCAAACCCTGCACTTAGTAGGACTTTTACTAGGTTTTTGTTATTGTTGTTGTTTTAGCAATATTGTATGCTAATATGAACCTTAACCATAATTTTTTATGGGATTGGCCTTTTCTGACTTAATTTTTATTTCTTGTTACTAGAAGCATTAATTCTTGGATTTACTTAATTCATTCCTCTTGCCTTAAAGTTTTGTTTATCTCTATTGTACTTTATTCCTTATTATTCTCACCAGTGATCCCTTTTGCTTCTCCTTCTTATGAATTATTGTTTTGCTTGTTGGGTTCTTCTTATGTATCATTATATGCAGTCTCATTGTTTTCTCCATCTAGTTGCATTAACTCATTATAACTCCTAGCTTGAAAGTGTTTTCCAGTTGGCTTCCAAATCTAATTGTAATTTACTAGTTTTGGTCTCCAGCTGTATTTTACTAATATGCTATCTTCAAATAGGTTATTGACCTCATCACGCCCCTCATTAGTGGAATGGTGTATAGGAATTGCGCATTGTAGTATATTAATTGGCAAACTTTATCATAATTGACTCTTTTCATCAAAGTTGTAGCTTCGTCAAGGCATAAAGGCCTACTCACAAAGCTTGCAAGATGGATTAAGCCATTTTTCATCTAGTACTTGAGATGTATGTTATTTATATTGATCCATATTGGAATCTACTTTTTTCCTTAGATCCATTAGCTTTACTTAAGTTTTCCATGCTTGCATTAGAATTGGCTTTGTGTTGAAATTCCAAGATCCATTTTCGAGGACTTTTGGGCAAAGTGTGAAGAGGAAAACATGAAGAGGAACTTTCTTCACTTAATAGCACTTCCTATAGCCAAAATTGCTCAATTGATACTTCGCCCAAGCATTGGTGGCTTGATAAGCTAGTCTGGTGTCTTAGAAGAATCCAATTAGGGTACTCTCCCATTTTGTCACACCTTCTTTGAGAATGTTGGTGTTTGGAGATATTATTGTCTTTCCCTTTGTAGAAGCAGCCAGAGGATAATATAAGAGTTTGACAGATTATGAACTATCCCCAAGGACTGGTCTTCAAGTTTTCTAAATAGGACATTGATTTTTTTAGTGAGGGTAGGTTTTCATGCTATTTCAAAGTTTTTTTTTGGTTAGGTTGAGAAGAGTTTCTAACAAGGTTGGTGGGAGTAATGCCATCAAATAGAGCTCCTAAAGGTGGAAAGGCTCCAGCTTATAGGCTCAAGGTTTTTACCATTAAGGTTAAAAGCGGAAGGAATAAGTGAAACCTTCCAAAAGAAGCAAAAAGTGCAAAAACTCTAAGGTAGAGAACAAAACCAATCAAACAGAGAAGAGCAAGGATTTGTTTCTATGAAGACGTGAAAGGCAACAAGTAAGGAAGGGGCTAGAATACACAAAAACTTGGGACCAGGAAAGAAGGAAATGAGCAAGAAAGGAAGGCCATAATCAAATGGAGGAACAAGAAACCTAGTTCAGAGGAGTGTAAGGTTAGAATAGGTCATGATTTACTGAAGAGGATTCTTGACAAACAAAACAACTAAGAAAAGTCATGCATGAGGAAGACCACATGTATGATAGTGAATAAGATGGCAAAAGACTAGGATAAAGGTGAAGGAATTAAAGAATAAGGACTAGTTGGAGTAAAGACCAACTTACGGGAGGAATCTCCCATAGTTGGGTAAAAGGATTGTAGAAAAAGGATGGAAAAGAATCATTGTAAAGAGAGAATGGTTTCAATAACCTTGAGCTTTATAATGTACATATAATAAGACAACGAAATCTCAATTGCGCTTTAGAAAGTACATAGATAAGCACTATTTTTCGAGCCATATAAATCAATTTACACTCTCTTTCTTATTCTCATTATATTATTTTTTATGTTTAATTGGACTCCCTTTTTTGTGATTGCATATCAATATTATCATAACATCATTATATTACAAATATTTTCGATATAGTGACTGGACATCTAGGGATTTTTTGTAAGTAATAAAAATTAAAAGAAAACATAAATGGGTCTAAAGAAAAACTAAACTGATATGTAAGAACAAGTTAACGGGAGAAGTCTTTAGGAAGTTTAAAGACAAAACCATCTTGAGAAAACTAACCAAAACTAAGTCTAATATAACAAAAAACTCTAAGAAAAAGATCGAACACAAAGAGCTTCAAATAAGTTGTAAGGGTTCATCAACACTCTGCTCAAATGGGTAAACAAATAAGGAGTTTCAGGCAACTAATGATAGGATGTTAGTAGTGTCTTCCTTTTACAGTTAGGTTTTATTTTGTTGCTTCTCTCCTTCTTCTGGTGTGGTTGGATTCAGTTTGCTGAAAGTTAGGGGAGTGGCTAAGGAGACCTTTGGAGCAACCTTATTTCCTCATAAAGCACGTTCCACCATCTATTTAATGCATTCATTGTTGGACCCCGAAATTTTCTGTAAGTTAGGACTATTAAACGAGAAGTTGTTCATGATTAATTATGTGTAAAGGAAG
>JAOQMQ010000001.1:7766365-7787409 GCA_027563845.1 Erythroxylum subrotundum | reverse complement strand
ATATAACTAAAATTAAAATATATAAATATTCAAAAAAAGTTGATTTAATAATTAAAATATATTTCAAATAAATATTAACTTATAAATAAAAATATTAATTTTTAAATTATTTATTTTATTAAAGTAGCATAATTTTAATAATAAATATTATATAAGAGATTATATAAATTTATTTAATTAAAAATAATTTATCTTTAAGTTTTATCTAATATGTAATTATTATTAGAGATAAAAATATAACTACATTTATATTAACAACCAAACAGATTTTTGTTTTTATTTGAAAGAAAAACAAAAATAAAAAACTGAAAACGAAAACTAAAAACTACAACAAAAAGAAAGAAGTAAAACCAAACAGCCCCTTAGTTATCTGTTGCTATCTTGTTTTATCAGTATTGCATCATCCTAGTAGAATTTTAGGACATTCAAAGGATAAGAATGTCTTATGTGCTTGGAAAATTGACAAGCATTAAAAAAAAAATTGAAATTGCAGTATTTAAAAAAAAAAAAGTAAATTGAAATTGAAATTGCAGTATTTGAATCAACTTTGGTTAGCATACATTGAATCTACTATCATGGCTTGAGTCATAGAAGATAGTAGAACGTGGAAGAACCAAAGGTAGTGGCGATATGCAGAGATTTTTTCCTCTTTTCCAGTTTTTTCTTCCACAGCGAAAAAGGTAAGAAGTTAAAAACATAATTTGTATGAGGAGAACTTCGAATTACTTGCGACTAAAGTAACTGAAGATGGAAAAGTTGGAAAGGCATCGGAGCTTTTTGTTGTCTCAAGAGCCCTGATTTGAGCAGATTCTAGAGATGACAGACAAAACAGAACTTAAGTGTGACAGTAGAAAACGCTAGCAAGAATCGAGAGACGTTACAGTCCATGAAACTCCAGCAATAAGTCGGTAACAGAAGAAACCGTTTTCTGTAAGCATATAGGGGAGGGATTTTAATTTGTTCCTTCTTGTCAATATATAATAATTTATTAACTCGTTTCTAGATTCCGCGGCGGCTCCATAATTTAATCCCATTAGTCGCCTGTACATCATCCCCATCCGTTCTAATAGTTGACTCCACAAATCTTTTGGTTTTTGTTTCTTCTCTCTTTCTTGTTCCAAACAATATCTAAACCTTAAGCAAAATTAAAGATTATGATCTACAAAATGCCAAAAGCTAAAACAAATAGGGAAATAATTAAGAGATGAACTCAGAAAGGAATTTAGATAAACAGGTACAGGAAAATAGAAATTTTTACAGGAAATTTCCTTCATTGCCATGTCCAACAGTAGCAGACTTCTGCAACTGCAAGATTCTTGAAGGGTCAGCGAACCTTGCTGAGAAAGAGCGAGGAAGATTATCAGGCTCTGTCCAGCCAGTGCCTGGATCAAAGTTCTGAAAGTAGTCGTCAGGTTCATAAGACGCATGAAAAGTCGTAGTCGTCGTTGGAGCACTGAAAATCTTCTTCTTCTCTCTGGTAATCTTTCTCCAAAACACTTGCCACCTTGGTTTCACAGCTTTTCTGTCAATCATTTTGGGACCCTGGGAATCGCTCCTGCCCAGACGAATAGATTCGGAGGATCTCCATTTTTTCTTGAGCACGCTCACTGTGAGATCTGCTATGCCCATGTTAGAATTCACAAGAAGATGTTGACTAGCATGGTGGTGTAGATTAAGAGAGGCTTTATAATTTAAAGAAAGCGCGACTTTTCGAGATAATGATGCATGCAATTGCTAATGTCTGCACAGAGAATGGTTGTTGGTAAGAAGAGCGGTCCTTAAGCCCATCTCATATATTCACCGTATTTTGTACTTAAGTAGATAGGAGGGTTTAGAATCCGTATACTAGGAAACACATCCACGGTCTCAGTTGAGATTCTCCGTAACAAATGACTCCATAAATGGAGTCAGAACGATGTACTAGCAAACAGCTGTTTAATTTTATGGTGTTTTATTATGTCTCCTAAATTTTAACAATTTATTTATGTAAGTTCCACATTTATATATGCGGGACTCACGTAAAACATATATAAATAAATAGTTAAAATTTATAGGACAAAATAAGACATCTTAATATTAGACAGTAAATCCGAACTCATTTATTTGATTATTAATGAATTTGCCTTACGTTGCTATTGTCAATTTTACGGAGTAACATGCAACATAATTGTGCTAAAATAGTTTTTATTTGGCACTCCAAATCCAATTTATTAGTAAAAGTTTGATACAATTTTCAAAACCTGAGTACTAGCAATCACATCTTGGAGTAGTATAGTAAATTTTGAGCTACTGTTAGGACATCAAATTCTCAATGAGTTTGGTTTCCTCATCGAGAAAATGGAGATCGTGAAAGTGATTTTTACTTAAATCTCTTATTCTTACGCAACAAAGGACATTCAAAAGACAAATAATGGAATTTGTCTGACCTATTACATTGCACCAACTCCTCAGCAACTGTAATTTTACAAAGCAGGAGTCCATGCCATCAGGATAAGACAAATAATGAGTCATACTAGTGTATCAATCAAAATGAGTGCTTGGGTAGTAACTAGGTTAAAGAAAAGAAGTAAAAACAGTAATCAAGTTTAACTTCTATAAGAATAATCTTAATTTGTGACAATTCATTTGCTATACCAATTCTATATCTAATGGATGACAGAATATTAATATCATATTTAATACTTTGGATCATCATTATGGTCACTATTAATTTTTTAGTTTGCTCCTTTTTTTAATGAGATACTATCCTCTTGCCTTAAGTATTAATTAATTAATTAATTAATTAGAATTTGAATCTCATATATACATCAGAAGCAGTTGTGAATATTTCTTTGATGAAAATGACCAATTACCTACTGAGGTGCTACCTCAATTATTGTAAATATAATATATTTACTTTAACTATTTTGTTAAAGTAAATATAATATATTGTTCAAATTATATGAATTATGTTTGCCTATTTACATGTCATTCTTTCACAACTTCGGATAAAATCTATAATGCAATCTACGTATAAACTCTCCACCTCTTTCTAAATTTAGCCTAACTGCGCTGTAACTGAATCTCTAAATGAAAAAGAAAATACAGTACGCTTACTTCGTATCCATAATTCTAAAAAATACAACTTTCTTTACTTGGATTTCTATAATCCACGCATACCGAAAGTCAAAGTAGACCGCCGAAAGGGTCTAATTTTGCGAGCGGCGTGCTCCCTTCACTTTTTACTTGCGTCTATTTCTTTCTAAGATGTTTTATGTATTAGTTTAATGGCTGTCATCATTACAAAAAAAAAATACACGGTTACTGTAAACTCTGTGTGCCCACGCAATCATGCCAATGTCCTTTGGAGAGAATTCAAAAACGGAGATGGTAAAATATTAATAGAGCCGTCAAGCATTTTTCCTTCTAAATAATTAGTTAAACATTAAATTCTATAATTAGTAATATTTTTAAGATGTAAATATATCAAAGGGACTTTTAATCCTATTGAAAGGAAAGATCCTATCCATGAAAATGAAACACTTGCATTTATTAAAACGTTAAGAAAATAGAAAGTTAATTTATTACCTATCAAAAAAAGAAAAAATAATAATAATAATATTGGATCACAAATTGGTATCAGAGTCATTTAGCTCATCCAATATAACTTTAATAAAACCATGAAAAATATAGAACAAAATATAAAAGATCAATCGAAAGAAATTACTCAATTAGTAAATAAACTTACACTAAATGACGAAAAACAAGTATTCAAAATATGAACTTATAAATCCTATTACGGATTAAGATGAAATAATTTATGGTTATGAATTCGATCAATAAGAGATATATATGGATCAACCAAAATCAGAAGAACAACCCGAAACAAGTTAAAATGGGGAAAAAAGAAAACGAGAAAATAAATCTAGTTATAACTGGAATTATAAACCTATAGAACAAGAAGAATTAAATTGTTTTGGATATTAAAAAAAGACAATAAGATATGAAAATTTCCTACAGAATATACACCAAAACATATAACATTGAGATCAAATGGAATCTTTAATTTAGACTGTGTTTTATCTCTAAAAAAAATTATTACTTGAATGGTCTAACATATTAGCATTAGTTATTCAATTAAAAAAATCTTTTGAAGGCTTGACAAATATTAGTACTTTATGGAATTTTATTACCTATAAAACTACTAGTATAGTATTAAACTTTTTATTAGATAATGAAATACGAATAAAAAATACTACTGAATTTCTTACTGCTATTGAACCAATAAAAGTTTTTCATGTAATTACCAACGAAATTTATAAAGAATTTATTGGAAAAAGATAGAACTTCATATAAACAAGAAATTGAAAATGAAGAAAGAAAAGTGTCATATGGCATTTAAATAATATACGAATATGCAATATCTGTTATTTGGAAAAATACATTTATGAATTTAAAAAATATTATTATAAATTAACTTGTACATAACAAGAAATGTATATATAAATACTTATTAAAAAATTACTTTATTCGATAACTAAAACGGTGGAAGAATTATTTTTAATAAAACAATATGATAATCTAGTAGCTTATAATCTCGGAGGTGCTATTTCAATCGTAAAAGAAGCATTATCACAAAAATGTTTAGAAGCAAAATTACATAAATCACTAAGACATAAAGATATTCAATTATGCTGTTCTAAATATTTGGAAGTACCTCAACAATATGGATGTGACTCTTTTACTTATCAAAAACAAAGAAAACATAAAAAATATAAATATAACAAATATAATTGGCAAAAATATCCTACAAACAAATACAAGAAGTTCCCATTTAAACCTTATAGAATTTTTTTATAGAAAAAAAGGCTTACAGACAAACTAAACCAAAGAAAAAATACTATCCTCAAACTAAGAAAACATGTAAATGTTGGTTATGGAAGGAAGAAGGTCATTATGCAAATGAATGCCCAAAAAAATCAAAATAAATTCAAAGAAAAAATTAATATTTTAAATTCAGCATTTAAATATAATTTAGAAATTATTGAGTCAGACTATGAAACAGATTCAACAATCTCTTCATTATATTATTATGAATTTCAAACTTCAAAATTAGCAACTGAATCCAAATATAACATTTATTCAAGTGATTATTCAGAATAAAAAAGTTAATGCTGATACAGATACAAGTGCTACGATTTGCATAGCATCTAAAGCACTATTACAAAACTGGAAAAAACTAAACAAACCTTTAGAAATAAGAATAGCATAATTATTGGATCTTTAACAACAAGTAGGGTCAGTATCAAAAGAGATTAATCAGTTAAGACCAACCATTAATCTTCTTGAAAGCCAAAACATTATTGCCATCCAACCAATTACCCCTCAACAAATTACTCAAACACTTTTATCCCCTACTCCTTCAAATATTTCAACTGAACCTATTCATCCATTATCCAAATCTGAACCATCAATCTCTCATAAACAAGAAGATTTTAGAGAATCTAAAGTCTATGTTATTTTTAATGGACCAATGGCAGGGATATATGATGAATGGCATAAGGCTTCTATCCATATTATTGGAAAATCTTCAATCATTCATCGATGTTATTCAAACCGTTCAGAAGCAGAAAAGGCCTTAGCTGAATTCAGAAATCCTATTTAAATATAATTTAAAACCTATTGAGTCAGACTATGAAACATATTAAACAATCTCTTCATTATATTATTATAAATTTCAAACTTCAGAATCAGCAACTGAATCCAAATACAACATTTATTGAAGTGATTATTCAGAATAAAAAAGTTAATGCTTATATAGATACAGGTGCTACTATTTGCATAGCATCTAAAACGCTATTGCAAAACTAGAAAAAAAAACTAAACAAACCTTTACAAATAAGAATAGCATAATTATTGGATCTTCAACAACAGGTAGGGTCAGTAACAAAAGAGATTAATCAGTTAAGACCAACCATTAATCTTTTTGAAAAACAAAACATTACTGCCATCTAACCAATTACCCCTCAATAAATTACTTAAACACTTTTATCCCCTGCTCCTTCAGACATTTCAGCTGAACCTATTCATCCATTACCCAAATTTGAACCATCAATCTCTCATAAACAAGAAGATTTTAGATAATCTAAAGTCTTTGTTATTTTTAATGGACCAACGGCAGGAATATATGATGAATGGCAAAAGGCTTCTATCCATATTATTGTAAAATCTTCAATCATTCATCGAAGTTATTCAAACCGTTCAAAAGCAAAAAAAGCCTTAGCCGAATTCAGAAATCCTATATTAAAACCTCACTATAAATAAGCCCTAGAAAAACAACCATCAGATTCAAAAATGAAAACATTGGGAAAACCTATCCATATGGAAAAAATCAATGTTATACCTACAAGAGCAGTAAAGGATGAAATGAAAAGAATTACTCCTGAGGCTTTCTATGATTGTTTTCAAGCACTCAATGAATGGAAGGAGGAACAAAAGGTTTTTCAATACTACCCCCAAAACTAGGACGATATGGACCCAAAGCTATCATCATTTCAGAAACAGATGCATTCAATACTTATCTCTTTTTCCAAAGTGGTTTAGTGGATACTATTTATTTAACCAATTTAAACTGTCTTGCCGAGTTTCCAGATGGATTCACTCTTACAGTCAAAAACTACAAAGAAAGGTTTGTAAAAGAACGGGAAATCTTTATCAAAGTTTTTAGCAGCCCAATCTTTAAAAAAGCAGACAATTTCAAAGACTCAGACATACAACTATCTCGAATAACTTATGTATAGGTAGGAATCAGAAATGGCATGTATCCGCCCATCGATGAACGACCAAAATATGAATTTAATTAGGATCTCATCAATCAATTTAACCTCCATTGCATTGAAGGTGTTTATCAGCAATGTCTAAAGATTACTCCAGAATCATTGATTAAACTTAATTACAGAGGACCAAATATTTTGATGACATCAGCTTATCGTACACATATATCTACTGATTCCTTTCAACTAATCAAACAAATCGAAAAAAATTTCCCAACCATATCCGGAGTATTCAGTGTATTATCAGAAGATTAGAAGCAATCTATTTGTCAACACCTCCAGCAATATCCATCCCATCAATGTATCAACTGTCCTTCCACTTCAAAAGAAAATGATAATATCTCCTTAGTTGATGTAATTATTGAAGAGTGATGTAAGAAGTGATATAATTATTTTCAATAATTTAAGCCACTTGTATCTATAGGGCACCTATGTAGATAATCTCAAAAGTAAAAGTAGATTCTCTCGACAAAGAAATCTACTTTTACTATTTCTCAATAGTAAAAGTAGATTCTCTCGACAGAAAAGCCCATAACCACATCTAAATAGAACCAACACATCACTACATCTAGAATATAACCAAACCTAGCCTTTTCTACTTATACATCAATTCAGATTCAACTACACACAATCACATAATTGAGTAATCAGAACATATCAACAACTTTCATAAAAAAATCAGAACATTACTAAAAACAACTCAAAGCGTGAAGAATTTCCCAATTATACTCATGCTAAAAATCAATCTAGCTATACTACCATTCAACCAAGTCACAAACTCCCTAACTACACCACTAGATTCCACGAACTATTTGGTATGGAGAAATAAAATTAAAGCTATCCTTATTATCTCCAACCTTATTGGATACGTTGACGGCACCATTTCATCTCTAGCAAAAGCAGGCCCTTACTCATTGGATTACATCAAATGGAAGAAACATGATCAGCTGGTTCACTGTTTTCTCATCGGCTCCCTCTCTAACTCCAACGCCAGACTTATCCTCAGCCACCATATGGCATGCGACCTCTGGGTTGGCCTTGAAGAATGCTTCATGCTCCAATTCATGTCATAATGCTCCCTCCTCTGTCAAAAGCTCCATAACCTCAAAAAGGGCATGAACACCATCATCGACTACCTCTATACGGTGTCCACCACTTTCGAAGAATTTGCTGACATTGGAGACTCCATCTCTGATGATAACCTTGTCCTCTTCACCTTACATAACTGTAAATTGCAAATCCTTCATCACGACAATCAAAATTCGTAACACTAGCACCATATTTTTTGAGCTCAAAGTAAAGCTTTTACTTTATGAATAAAGGTTGCTCTCATTCCATGCGCCATTGTCGTTAGATTTCACCCTTGTTACCTTCTTAGCACTAAACGCTCCACTTATGGTAGAGGTGGCAGCGACGGTCAGGAACGATGCAGGAGACACCTATACCTAGTGCCTTCCCCGAATTCATTTGGAGGGTTTAATTTCAACCCTACTTATGTTGGACCTCCTATTCATGGGTTGCCTCATTTAGTGCCCCCTCACTAGGTTCAAGCCCAATTTTTATACACCTCAATCTAGGCCCATGCAGGTTAATGACAACCCACCTAATTGAATTATATAATTTGCAATCTCTCAATTAACCAAAAACAATTATAATCAAATCTGAAGCCCTCTAATACATAACCGAGTCCTCACGTAAGATCTCTCTTCGTCTAAATTCTCAATTTAATTATTTGCGTGATCTATTAGATTGTTTAACTCTCATTACCAAATTTAATCGTTTTGCTATCGGTTCACTCTCTCGATTTATTAACGAAGCATGCAAATACACCAAATAATCACAACACCCAATTTATTAATATAAAAAGAAATCACATTGAAATTAATTTAAGAACAAATCCCTAAAGAAGTTTAGAATATCATTATCAAACCTAAACCTATTACCAACAAATCCATCTTATACATTCAAAAGAAAGAATAATAAAAATGAAATGAAGTCACTTGGAAGGGTCGAAATCGATTGGGAAGATGGTAGCACGATAACCTCCTTCTTCTCCTCTCCCTTTCTCCTCCTTCTCTCTTCTTCTTCCTCTCTCCTTGGATCTTTCTCAAAGTGGAAGAGGTTGGAGCTCCCTTTTAGGGTTATATTCTTTACCTTTTATAGTATTTTCTAATTAGGGCACACTTTAGGGTTTTCCCGAGCTCTAAAAGTCCAAAATATCCCTGAAAAATGAAGTTCGATAAGTTGATGCGAGCTGTCTATCGAGCAAGCCACGATCGTGGCCCTGACATTTACCTTTTGTCATGATTGTGGCTCCTTCATCTAGCTTCTTTCACAATTGTGGCCCTGGATTTTGCTTTGGGCTTCCTCCGATTCTCCTCTGTTCTTCCATAATTGATCTGAAGTACTAACAAACACATCAAGGCACCTCAAATAAACAAAATTTAAGCTCAATGACATACTCTAACCCATAAAACACTAAAAACACAAATTTCTAACTAAAGAACACAATCCTAACCTAAACATGAACGAATTATTCAAGTTAACAACTAACTACATACTAAACTACCCCTAAAACATTATGCAATCTACCATTATCAGTATCTCAACAAATTTTGAGGTAAAGCCCAACTGTTATTCTCTATTAGCTTAGAGACCTTATGACACAAAGAATCAAGAGTTGTGGCTACTGAGACTCTAATATATTGGATCAACTGACCATAACCTATCCAATTATCATACCAAATAGAAGATTTCTCACCATTCTCCACTTTACAGAGGATATCATCTTTAACTTGGTCTCTAAGCTGTAGGAGCTATGTAAGAAACCAATAGTGTGAGGGACTTTTTCCACCTTCCAAATGCTTCTACCTTTCAAGAAGTAACTATCAACCATTTCATCCAAATTGATGTTTTCTCTTCTATAATTTGCCACATTCTTTTCAAATCAAGAATGAATCAGTTGCCTTAATATCACTGATTCCTACTCCACCGTGTTCCTTAAGAGAACATATATCTGACCACTTAACTTTAGCAAACCCCTCTAATCCTTCATGGTGACTCCATAAAAAGTTCCTAAACAATCTATGGGAAATTCAATAGATGTGTAATGAAGAGAGAATTGATTAATTAATTGAAGTTTTCCTGCATATGATAGTGATTTATTAATCTAAGATGAGAGTCTTTTCTGAACCTTTTCAATTAGTGGAAATCATTATGAGAATCTCAACCTTCTAGTGGAAATAGGCAACCCTAGATACAATAAAGGAGGAAGCTTTCTACTCATTTCAATAATTTTGGGTAAGATTCCATACCCTAGGATGCTTTAGAGATAAAGAAGTGGCTCCTTTTGAGATTTAATTCCAAACCAGAAACTCTTCTAAAGAGTTGAAGAGCGTCTATTAGAATTTGGATTGAATCTAAATGAGCTTTGTAAAACAAGAGTAAAGCATCAGCTAAACATATATTTGTCAAGGAGACTTTTCTAGGTTTGGAAAGAAATTTGAAGTTAGGATATAAGCTAATATTATGCTTGATAAGAAGAGATAAGGCTTTTATACATAGTATGAAGAGGTATGAAGGCATAAGGTCCCCTTGTCTAATTCATCTAACCCTTTAAATAACTTAGAAGGGCTTCCATTCACCAATACACAATAAGAAGTAGTAGAGACACATTCTTTAATCCAAAGTATAAACTGTCTAAGGAATCCAAACACTTCCAGCAAGTGGAACAAAAAATCCCAATTGATACTATCAAAGGCTTTATTAAAATCAACCTTAATAGAGCAATTAGCAGGGTGTGGCTTCTTGAGTATCCTTTAAGGAGCTCCTGAACAAGCAAAATATTATCCCTAATTTGTCTATTTTTAATGAAAGCACCTTGAATGTTACTAATGAGAGTATTATCAACCTTCTTCAATCTTATAGTAATTAATTGTATGCTGCCTTAGTTAATTTGTGGAGATTTTAACTCCACTTTGAATAGAGGTGAAGCTCAAGTTAAGTGTTGTCTTAGAAACTTTACAGATGACCTCATGAAGTGTGTTGAACATATGAGGGTAACTGATCTAAAGACAGAAGGACGGTTTTATACTTGGAGCAATAAGCAGGTTTCATAATGGTTTATAAGAAAAAAATAACTTGACAAGGCACTTGTCGACTCTAGGTGGCTAACTAAATTCCCTGATAGTATAGCTAACTTTATGGATCCATTGTTCTCAGACCATAAACCAATAAGGCTATCTGGTTTTCTCTCCTATTCCGATAGGCACTTTCCATTCAGATTCAACAACTTCTTGGCTTATTAGAATGGCTTCTTAAAAGCTTGTAGGAAAGGTGTTGAGAAGTTTGTCCCTAGATCCAAACAATTTTTTTGTGTTCAAAAACTTAAGTTTGTGAAGGATGAGCTTAAACAGTTGAATAAATCCCTGGGATCCAATGCAAAAACTATAGTGGAAGTTGTTAAAATAAAGTTTTTTGATAATCAAAAACTTATAGCTTATAATCCTGATAATGCAAGCCTTTTGGGTAAGGAAAAGCTTTTGTAGGATAACTATTTTTAGGCTGTGCATAATCATTTTTCCCTTACTAAATAGAGATCTAGGATCACTGGCTTATGTTGATAAATGTACCAAGTTCTTTTTTAATTTTGTGCTGCAAGGAAAAATATGAATAAAATATGCTCTACTGTTTCAAGTGATGGTTTTGTTTTACAAGATCAGAATTCAATCCCCTTGAAGCATCTAATTTATTTTCCAATCTGTTAGGAACTGTCAAGGTTTCTTATTCATCTAGTTCTTTATTAAGTAACTTCAGCTCCAATTTTTTTTAAAAAAGAGACAACTACTTTGCTAATTAAACTAGTCAAAGATAAGGAAATAGTTAATAATATTTTTATGTTAGATGGGATGAAATCTACAGGGCCCAATGGTTTGAACGAAAATTTCTTTCTAAAGTCATGGGAGGTAGTTAGCATTGAAAATAGACAGATTGGAGATAATGTTTTGTTAGTTCAGTAGCTCAAGCTCCTGAAAGCATATTCTAGAAGCTACACCCTTGCTAATTGTTCTATCAAAGTTGATTTTAATAAGGCTTTTGATAGTATCAATTGGGATTTCTTGTTACACTTGTTGGCCTTTTGATTTCCCAAAACAATTCATTCTTTGGATTTAAGGAATGTGTCTATAAATGCTTCTTATTGTGTTTTGGTGAACGGAAGTCCTTCCAGGATCTTCAAAGCTGCTTTCCAATTAAGCACAATAAGTGCTTCTTATTGTGAAAAGCTGTATTACCGACGGAGTGGCTGTATCTCACAAGTTACTTGTTGCTTTACCTCGCATTGATAAACTTTCGGAAGCCATTTTAAGTCACAGAGTAGTGAAGCATCACAGCAAACCTATTACACAATTATGAGTTCAATGAAATGGAATCGTTGGCGTGAAGGTTAGCGGGTAGGGTAGAATAAAAGCCAGCTATGTAGGGAATATAATCCTCAGACAGGCTGATATGCGTCCTCCGGGGATTGGGCCGGGGGTCGATATCAATGTATCGAATCGTAGCAAATTAATCAATGAAAATTCTGTGGTGATTCGTTCCTCTCCCTGTCTCTCTTCTTCACCACTCCTTGCTCTGTCTAGTACATTCTGATACGTAACGAACTCAGCCTTGCTGAACTGAACAAAAACTGCAGTTTCATCCACATGATACAGATGCAGCAGATGTTAGGCTGGAGACATTTTACAGGGCATCGTTTTATATCCCTTCTCCCGAGTACAGATTCGGGATTCCTATTTCTAGACTTGACGTTAATAATGGCTCAGTTTTTGTAGCCTTTTATTTCCCAGCTTCAGATTGAATCAAGAACTCATCTTTAGGCTCAACCTCGCAGTAAAGAAACACAGTTTTTCCAACAATTTGTATCGCTGAAGCCGGGAGATTTCAAGAGTGTTCTTGATCATAAAACAGATTGGCATATATCTTGGGGAATTCAGGATTTCATAGGGATTTAAAATTTTAGAAACTCTAAATTAACTAGACTTAAATCTACATCCGTGACTCAAAAAAAATATCAACGTCAAGGTAATTGACAGAACCGCTAAGGTTTTCTTTTCACCAATTAAAATCTCCCTGAGTCGCAAGATCTGAGTAAAACCTTAACAGTCCTATTCATGTTAAAATCCAACTTATAAATTAACAGAAATTAACGCCTAAAAACCAAGCTTTTTCCATCAAACTCATTCATTGATATTGACGGGAAATAGAATCACAAAAAAATTATAACGAAAGCAATTAACTTTAAACATTGAATTTCTTGCCTAAATATCTCAGCCCATACAGAAGAATAATTACATACGCTAGGGTCAACCTGAAAGCTTACAACAATACACACCCGAAATGTTTGACCAGTCTCAATCCTAGGCCTCCATGTGATGCAAGGGTTCATCATCAAATATCTAGTCTTTGCTTAACTATGAGGCCCCCCATCATCTCGAAAACTTCATGGTAAAATTTGCATCACAATCCACCCAAACCGCCTGCCATAAGAGTTTGTCAATGGTTGATAAAGAAATGCAGCTGATCTAAGCACAAAAACCCCACTTTGATTTCGGCTACTTTTTCCTGTTAAATCTTTCATGTTGCGCGGCCAGAGAGAAATGAAATTAACACTCAACAGGCGACAAATGAAACATGTACTAACCACTCTAGATGCAACATCTAGAACTATGACTCCTTTCCCACTTAAGCTCTTCAGAAATGAATGAACAATTGACAACTTCAACAGATTTTACACTGAAATTTTGATGCTATAACTCCCCTAAAAGCAGCACACGGCCTTCTAATGAATAAATAATTAGCATCATTGAGGAACAAAACTACCAGTTTTAGCTTTATGGTGGATAAACAATTCTAGATCAAGTTTCGAAGGCCATGCTCATATGTAAAGCCAATAATTTTCCACACCGGAACCGACCAAAATTGCTAGTAGAACACGCCTGCCCCTATGCAGATAAGGTTGACATAAGCTTGCTTAAAGTAAAGAGTTGCCTCATAACAAAACATAGCTTACATCACTGTGGAGGGTCATGACGTGCATTCTGTGACTGTGCGATAGACCTCAACCTCTCGTAAGCATCAGAACAAGCATGAGAATAGTCTGTCATTGCACGAAAGATTTCAGGCAACCGCATCTTCAGGGTCCCCAGTGACTTCTCTCTCACCTGAAGACAATGTCTTTGGTGGGCTTCAACTTCCTCTTCCAACCTCTTGTTTAAGCTCTCTATGGCAAACCGCCTCTCAGAGATAGGATCATTGGTATTTGCACTCTCACCATCTGTTTCATCAGTTGGAGTTCTTCGCTGCAGATACTTTTGGTACCATTCTTCAAATGCCTGCTTCTTGCGCAAATATTCCTTCCTAGTTTCTTCACACTTCTCCTTCAGTTTCATTTCTTCTTCCTGATGGATTATTATGGTCTTAATTACAGCTGCAAAGGATGAGATGGCAGATTTGGCAAGTTCATCTGGCAACTTTTCAAGATGGTCATGCCATGACTGCAGAAGGGCTTGGATAGGGGGATTCTGGACTCTAGGTGGAGACGTTATTTTCTCTTTCAAGCTGCTTTCAATGGGAATCAGGTTTAACTTTAGCCAGCTATGAAGAATTTGTATGTACTGTTTCTGATGAGTCACAAGCTTCTCATATTGTGCATGCCATTCTTCAATAACCTTCAAAAGTTGGATGGTATGTTCATGATGCTGTTTGGTTGTTTCCTTGACATCATGTACAACATCAAGTGATTTAAGATCTGTAACAATTTTCAACTGGCTCTCATGGTGTATACACATACTTGCCCACATTTTAGCCATCCTGCATCATGATGAAGAAACATTCACTTCATTAAACTAACGGTGAGGAGATCATCTATTAACACTAAAGGAAAAGTCAGAATGATCACATAAAGTCATTGCAGTAATACTAACATGAAACAAACATACTAAAACAGTATATAAAAGAGTTGGCAAAAAATGTGGCTGCTATGACAGTTGACCAAAATGTCATCATCATAAATAACATGAAAGTAACGCGGTCTTTTCAATCAAATGAGTGCATTACCTATAAGCACCTGTTTAAATATTTGATGACGATTGGTAAATAACTTACTTGGTAATATTGCTATTTAACATGACTTGGTCACTGCTGAATCTAATCCAAGTTTGCAAGCCTGGCCTACTATTCAAAAGGTCAAATTCCCCTTTCCAAGCCCTTCTACTAACCCCAATTTTGGGAGGGTGGAGAAGCGTTCAGAAGTGGAGGCCTACCATTTTTTCTTTAGGCTACACAGGTCATAGTTGTCTATAAAGAGACCATAAATGACAAAAAAGTTCCTAGGGGTTACGCTAATTTACAAATGTTCACCAATGCAAAACTTTCAACATAATTCCAACTCAACTTACAGAGATCTGCTAGTGGTGCACAAGAAGAATAAAGTACAATCATAAGTTGGAAGTAATATATCTAAAAGTTATCAGCTATTTGAAAAACAAACCAACAGCAATTAGAATCCAACGTGGACAATCCAAGATCTGTCTAGCAAGGGGGAAATTGTGGGGACACTGAGGTGAAAATGTAAGTTGTTTTTCCAGGTAACTTACCCATCAACAAGGGCAACAAGTTTTGGATACAACTGGTTGTCACGTATGTGATTGACTTCTGAAACAGTTGAGTCCATGGATTGCATATCCACAATATATCTTGTGTGCAAATGGCTCACGGCTGCTTTAGTCTTTTCCAAGGATTCAACACTGGCACCACGCTTCTTCTGTTTATTCAGCAGAGAAACTTTCTTCTTGTACTCAAGCTTCATAAGCTCGCCTTGCTAATAAGTGTGAAGTAAAATTCTAGTCAGCAGCATTACCAACAAAACAATTGGACCAGTTTGGCCTATTTAGGTCCCTAATTATGCTTGTATTAGGCACTAAACAGTCCTAACAGTTGCAATCTGACTGTATGAACAAGGTGCAAAGTAATTCCCAAGATGATAGGAGAATTAAAATTAATAAATCCTATAGCTAATTATCTATATCTGCTAAGACACACCTTGAGAAAAGTGTAATACAGAAGCAGATGGAATCAGAATAACCAAAGATATAGAAGTACCTTTACTTCATCATAGAGCTTCTTTTCCCAAGCTAACAACTTGTCCAAGACAGTGGCATGAGTTTCATAGTCATCAGAATCAAGTTCATCTTTCCCACCCTCACCCCCAGAAACACCTTTAAATGATCTATTCCATGTGATAACACGCATAACCCTTGCAGAATGATCAATATGTCCTGTAATGATTGACACAATTTTAATAACATAAGATGATACTAGTCACAAGATTTCTTTGTCGTGAAACTAAGATTGAAAGAAAAAAATGCTAGCATAATGATTGGTTAACACGGCCTGTCTTTCAGGGCTAAATAACAACTGTTCAAGCCGCACACAGCATAAAGATATGTCATATGTGTTGCCTGAAATCTCAAAAAACAAAAAAAGGAATAAGCGTTATCAAACTTAGAAAAGCCGAAAGTATAAAAGAACAAAGAATATCCAAGGTTGCCATTACAAATGCTTGCAGCAAAACCCATAGAAAAAGGTCAAATGACTGGATTCGTAATATCAATTTCCAACTATACAAGCAAAAGATAAAAAGCCCAAGCTTTGAGCTTCAACTTTCCACATAGAAACACATCTCAAAAACTTGGAAAGTTACTAGAAACAGAAAGGCATGCTAAACTTCTAGTACGCAGTTAGACCATTAGGAAGCAACTACTTCAGTGACTAATAAAGGATTGTCAATGCACTCGGAGCCATCCATGGTTTTTATTCAGAACTTACTTTAAAATAAATGAAGAGAAGACAAGCACTAAAAAACGATGTATGTAAAAATTTCCGGAGCTTGAAAGATAAATTGCCAGGAAATTATCATCAATCACAATTAATACCTCGGTTGTCAGCGAAATTGGAATGATAATGCAAGCGAGTAGCCTCAAGCATCTTGCAAACATCCTGTGCAGTCTCAGACGCCTTTAAAAAATGATCATCAATCACCTTCAACACGTGCATCAAATTCACACTAGGAACAGAACTCTCGTTCCCCACCATTCTAAACTCAGCCGGGGCCGTTTTCGAATGCTCAATCTGCTTCCCCTTCCTACCGTCCTTCTCCTCCTCCAGCTCCTCTTCCTCCGTGGACACCATCAGCTTTGCCTCTGGTTTCTCCGGCGTCTTGGGCTCAACCCCATCAACACCACCGCTGGTCTCGACACCATCAAACCGGACACTCTGAACGTTTCTAAAAGCATTGTCATTTCTGGTGGCATCTTCATCTGGCTCCAAAGACGGACCGGGCAAATTGTCCACCATAAAGAAGTAATCCCAAGCCATACCTTTCGTTTCCGGCATGGGTGGCACGATTTGTTGGTTCTCCGGCAAACGAGTTACGCCCACATTCATATAATGTGGGACCTTCGACCCACTTGAATCTTTACTCTTATTCCCTCTACTCTTTGCATTTCGATCCAACTCACGTTCCTCTTCCTCCTCTTCCTCCTCATCTTCCTCGACAATGGCAATGGGATCGATGTCCCGAATCTGCTTCATGGGCATCTCGGGCATGCTGACGGCACGCTTGATGGGACTAGGAGAAAAATTTGGCAGCGGCGGAGGCGGCGGAGGAAGGCTGTCAATGGACGACGGCGGCGGTGGAGGAGGTGGCGGAGGAGGTTGGGTGGCGGGGTCGAGAGGAGGATGAGGGAGCTGGGAATGCTCGGCTTCACCGTGGGCGTAGTCACTGAGAGCCGCTCCGGTGTTCTTGAGAGAGATGGCGTACCCTGAGTAGCCGGAGGCAAAGGCGTTCCTGGTGGCGACGGCGTCCTTCATAAGGATTTTCCGCTCCTTGCAACGAGACACAGATTCCTCATTGTCCACTTTGGACTGCGCACACCCCATTCTCGCTTAGGCTTCTACGAAGAAGAAGAATAATAGATTAAAAAAGAAAAAAGAAAAAACTGGGGACTTGGGGTTTTAGTTTTAGAGAGAGAGGGGAAGTGAGACTTGAGATGAAAAGAGCGAGTGCAGAGAAGGCAAGGGTGGCACTAGTGCCGAGACCAAGAGCTGGTACAGAGTACAGAGGTGAGTGTGAGAGCGCAGAGAGAGCAGAGCCTCTTGTGCTTACTCGCTGCGACTGTTAGATTCCACTCTACTCGCTGGCTTTGGACTAGGAGGTGTCCTTGTCAAATAACGGTCACTTTTTTCTTTTAATTTTATTAACTAGGCTCCCTCCTTCTCGATTATATTTAATTAAAATAAATATACCTAATAAATTCAATTAGTATTCAATTCAGTGTCTTTTACTTTTTAAATTAATAAATTATAAAAGATTAAGTCCAATAGATAAAATTAGCTTGAAATCTTCTGCTCCATTAACTCTGTGCCCTCTGTGTCACGAATATTCAATCTTCTGCTCCATTAATCCTGTGCCCTCTGTGTCACGAATAGTCACAAATAAATGGCTGAAATTGACTGTATCTAATATAGAGAGCACAGAATTAGTAGAACAGAAGATCTATTTCGATAAAACTTGTGACTGCAAGCGCAAATCTGAAAATGGTCTGTCCAACGTACTTTGAGAAAGTTGTTCATCTACAGTTCAATGTCGTCAAAATTTTTAGTAGTAAAATGGTTTCTGTTCTTCTTCTAGTTCTAGCCGTTCACTTGTCTTGATGCTGTTGTTAAATATGTTTAACTTTAATTCAAATGGCTTCTACTCTCCTTTCAGTTACTGTTATTTAGTATTAAAGGAAAAGAAAGCCCTTGTGTCCAATAACCACTTTTATTGACCTAAACCTTTTTGTTTTATTTAGCTTCCATGTAATATTCATAATCTCATTTAAGGGTACCCAATATCAATATGATAGCATCACCGCAAGTATTTGCCTTTGAAAATCTTGCTTGTTTAAACAGAAGGTCATTTCGTATCTATTTCACTTGAATGCATATGACGTCGGAAATTGAATCACGGGCATAATAGATTTTTTTAAAACTTTTTTAATCAACTTTTAATAATTAAATAAATTAAAATTTTAAAAATCCTGCCTTATTCAAAATTTTTATTAAAATTTTTACGATGTATTAATCACGTGCTATCTAAGCATCTAGTCTTAAACGATATCTACAAAGTAAAGAAAAAGAAACTAACCTCTTTTTAGAGGAAAAAATAGGAGTGTTAACTCTCTTACACTCATTCTTATAAATAGAAAAAAAATATTAAGTTTTATTTAATTGAAGTCAAACTCTAATTATAATTTAATTAAATTTTAATAAAATCAAATATTTCATATTGGATTCTTAGAGTTTCTAAAACTTCGCAATTATATTCAACTTAATTTAAATTAATTTTTCTCTTTTTAACTGCTTTTTATGTCCAGATATCACCCATTCCTTACTGATTTTATGACGTTTTCCAAAACGTCGATAATAGGCAAGGTTTCTTCGACGTTTTTCACCAAACGGCGCCGAAACCATTTCCTTACTCCAGCTTCAACGACGTCTCTTGCGACATTTTAAGAAACGTCACAAATAACAATCTACGATGTTTTATGAACATTTGTGACGTTTTTAAAACGTTACAGAAGGGATATTTTTCTTGTAGTGATTTGGTGTATTTGGGAAATTTAAGAAAATGGTGGAGAATCAAAGTGATTGCAGGATTAAGACACTAAGATCTAATAATGGAAAAGAGAACAACTCTACAAAATTCAATCTTTTCTGTGAAGAAGATGTCATAGAGCATCAACTTACAGCTCCTTATAGTCATGAACAAAATGAAGTTATTGAAAGAAGGAACAAATCAGTCATGAAAATGGTCAGATGTATGTTGCATGAGATGGAGCTTCTAAAGAAATTTTTGGTAGAAGCAACTAACACTGCAGTGTTCTTGAAAAATAGGCTGTCAACAAAGACTTTGGAGGAAAAGACACCATTTAAGGCTTGGTATGGGTTTAAACCTTCAAGCTTGAAGAAGGATATTTCAAAAGCTTGATTAGTTGTTTAATGTATCTTTCTACAACAATACCTGACATACAGTTTGCTGTAAGTTTTTTATCTGAATTGTGCTACTGAGATGCATTTAGTTGCTGTAAAGAGAATATTACGTTATATCAAAGGTATCATTAATTATGGAATCAATTTTGAGAGGAGTCAAAACTTCAAGCTTAGAGGTTTTTCAGATAGTGATTGGGGAGGAGCTTTAGAAGGCATGAGAAGTACATCAGGCTATTGTTTCAGCCTAGGGTTTGGAATTTTTTCATGGTGCTCAAGAAAGTAGGATTTTGTGACTCAGTCTACTGCAGAGGTAGAATTTGTAGCAACAACTTCTACAGTAAACCAAACTCTGTGGCTGAAGAAAATGTTGGTTGAATTGTAATTGGAACATGTTGAAGCAACTGATTTGTTTGTGGACAATCAAGCTACAATATCTATTTCAAAAAATTCAGTTTTTCTTGGGAAGACCAAGCATTTTAACATCAAGCTTTTCTTTGTAAGGGAAGTTCAGCAAAATAGGGAAGTAACTTTAATCTACTACAAGTCAAAAGATTAGCTAGCAGATTTGTTCACAAACCCACTCTCAGCCGAAAGGTTCAAGATTTTAAGACAGACAATCAGAGTTTGCAGCCATTAAAGCAAAGAAGGAGTGTTGAATGTTTGCTTAAAGAATTGCACATTGACTTTGTCTTATTTTTTTTTTCTGTTTGTTATGATTTTTCTGTTAGCTTCATATCTCTAGACTTTAGGAAGTTGTTGTTTATTGTTCTTGGTTGTTTCAGATCATGTTTAGTGGGAAAATAGTATCCCATATTTCTAGTATTTTCTGTTTTATTCCTTCAGCTATAAAAGCTGTTAAGGTGAGAAAGAAAAATATTTGTATCTTCCTTTCTACAATTATATCATCTTGTTTTTTTCATTTAAGAGAACTTACAAAACTTAAACTTAAAGATTGATTGCAGATCTCCAGCTTTGAATTTGGTTTTTAGGAGAAGTTGAATTTTTTACAATTCCTCCTGAAAACTATTTCACTAATATTTGTAACCGATCTAGAAGGGGGGTTGAGTAGATCTTTTAAACTTTATCGCGGAATTCTACAAAAATATCAGAAGTTAATTCACACAAAACCAAATTAATCAAATT
>JAOQMQ010000001.1:7706347-7753191 GCA_027563845.1 Erythroxylum subrotundum | reverse complement strand
CTTAACCAATTCTAAATATTTTATTATTATCAAAACATAAGTAGGATTAATTTGTCAACCACCATTTGTCCAACAATATTTTTAACTTATTAAAAATAATAAAATGTTAAATTATATACGAAAGAACCAATCGCTAATGGAGGATGAACTTCGTGATACAAGCAAAAGATTGGTAGCAATATGACATGTCACGATTTGTATTGAAAAGAATACGAGAAGGCACGATTTTCATGCGTCAATTAGATACTTTATTTGAACTTCCAAAGTAGGTAATAATAATTTGTAGGAACTGCATGGAGGTAAGGTTTTCATCTCTTCTGAAAGTTGAAAGTCTTGATTGAGAAGGCGAAGACGAATGCACAGAGCAAACATATACCGACATGTACTGCTGCAACAACTCCAAGAAAATCATGTCGAAACCCGAAATTGTTCCTTAAGAATACTTCAACTGTTTCACCTGTTTCAAGTGTTTTGTGCACGTCTCCAAACTGTGAAGTAGCTAATCCATACAGTGTCCAAGCCATAGGATCAGCCCAGTAGTACCATTTCCACCACACAGGAATTCTCTGTCACAACAAACAAAAGGGTTCCTTGTGCATCTTCAACTTCATAATTTGAAAAAACAGGATAAAGATTAGAGAGAGTTTTACCGGATAAGGAATGACGAATCCTGAGAAAAGGTTCCAAATGTTGACAAATGCAGTTGCAACTATAGAAGCAACGCTGTGGTTGGGTGTCATAGCGACGGACATCATCCCAAACATTATGAAGAATGAAAGGTTGAAGAAAGTGAAGAAGATGTACCAAAGAAACTTGGCAGCTGTCCATTCGAACTCGATCATGGCATAAACTATGACCCCATATATAAGAGTCTGCACTAGTATGTATGGCAGTTCAATCATCAGCTGCAAGGCACAAGTAAGGTGATTACGTTCCCGAGGAATCTTTCCATCTTCTATTCCCAGATTCAAACGTTTGTGCGGGATTAACTAGGTGATGGTGATGATGATGATGAAGTATTCAACGTTCCATTTTTTTAATGTTTTATTCGCGTAGTATATGTTACAAGAAATAAGAGTTCTTTACACTTAAGTAATAAACATACTTGTCCAAAGGCATAGGGAAGTGCAGAATACATTCCCGCTGCTCTTTCTCTGTAAAAGACAATCCTCTCAATGGCTACAACAGGCTGCACTGCTGTACAGTTTTGAAATCCTAGGAAAAGAACAGCAGCATACATAGAACCCATTGCATTGAAGATGTCTTGAGAGTTTCTCCTGAAATTTTACGACATCATATGTCAAATATCAATCTTGTTAACTAAGTGCTTCATTTCTCATTACCTTTCGTTGCCTAGATTCCAGAATATTGTTCCAAACACCAATCCTAGGAATGTTGTGAATAATAGTCTCACTGCAGTGTATGATGTGTTTCGCCAATAGGACCAGTGCTGCTTCCATAGGCAAGCCATACATTGGGCTAAGAAGGACTGAGAATATTGAGTTGGGAAGTATAGATCTTTTGAACCTGGTGGGGGTACACTTAGTTCCTTGATCAAGGCCTTATTATTCCTGCATTAGTTTACCATACAGTGATAAAGCTTTCTGTGATCAGTTATGATGCTAAAGTCCATAAAAGACTTCTCCCATGAAATTGAACTCTTTAACATGTCTCATTTTTTATATCTGTATAGGAAAGCTTTTGCTTTTGTCGTCTAATATTAAAGTTGTCACCTGTGTAACTCGGAGGCCTTGAATATATTGGAGAAGTCAACCCCAAGAGCTTCTTCTTGAGCTGGCGAAGTAATCTCCAACATCCACGTTGCAGGGTTACAACCTTTTTTAATTTTCGGGACTCCCTCGATTCCCTTGATAGTTTAGAAAGTCCCAGAGTTAGCCAAAAAGTAAACGACAGAAGAGCCTTAAATAGCATTGCGTACTCTTGTATCACCTCAAAGTAATTGATCAGATGACAGCCATAACGACCTATTTGACCAAAATAAATTTCTTCGCCTCCCCTTTTCATCAAAAGTAACTGAAATAGAATGATTAGACCTAGATGGTATATTAAGCCTGAGAAATGATCAAGAGTGTCAAAAAGAATTTAAATAAGAAAGTAGTATCACCTCATCAAATGCATCAAATATGTCAATGCTTGGCTGGTGTATCGTGCACACCACAGTTCGTCCAGTGTCTACCGTGTTGCGAACCGTTCTCATGACTATGGCTGCTGCCCTGGCATCAAGGCCAGAGGTTGGCTCATCCATGAAAACTATAGATGGGTTAGCCACAAGCTCAACTGCAATTGTCAGCCTCTTACGCTGCTCAATTGAGAGGCCATTGACACCAGGCAATCCAACCAGTGCGTGTCTTAAGGTGGTCAGCTCAACAAGCTCCATCACTTCTTCAATAAACATCTGTCGCGCATCAATTTTAATTCACTCTTAATTACTTGATTTTGATGCATTAGACAAAGTTATTTGTGTAAATTGATTTGTATCCCCAAAACAAAGCAAAACAAGAGAATGAAATGTACCTTTCTTGTATCGGAATTAACCTCCGGGGCTAGTCTTAGCCACGCAGAAAAGAGCAATGACTCATAGACTGTAACATGAGGGGAGTGGATATCAGTTTGTTCACAGTATCCAGAGATGCGAGCAAAAGTTCCTTGATTTTTTGGGTACCCAGATATGGAAATATTTCCATCAATATAACCACCTTGTTTTCTTCCAGCCAAAACATCCATTATCGTTGTTTTCCCAGCACCACTTACACCCATGAGAGCTGTCAGAACTCCTGGCCTAAAAGCACCACTTACACCCTTCAGAAGTTGTAGACGATCCTCATGAACACCTTCAACTTTCATTTCCTGCGATCCATATATTTCGTTAGGCGTAAAAGAGAACGCGTCGGGTTTGGCACAGCAATCAGTTCAGAGTACCTGTGGCATGTCTACAGCATACTTTATATCATTGAAGATGATGGAGTGTGGCTGAAATGGAAGGACCGTCCCCCATTTCGTCTTCTGATTGTTCTTACTCACCCTTGCAGGTGGATTTCTGGGTGTGACATTTCTTTTGCTTTCCCTTGCTCTTTCTGCATGCATTAGTTGTATAAATATTGGTCAAGACAGAAAGGATACATAAATATTAGAATCCTATTAGTTTAACCCACCTGAATTTTTGTTTCCGCTTGTAAGTAATTCGGTGGGCTCCCCATTTCTGTCAGCATTTTTCTCAGCTATGGCCTCTTTAGACAACATTGCTTGAGGCTTTCCAAACGCTGCAGTCAATCAATTGCCTGTAAGTTGGTAATAACTACAGAACCCATAATCTCTACAAGGATACTTACCATCGAGGTATTTTAGAGCCAAAATGTACAGGAAATTGGATATAAACATATATCCAATTAAAACTGCTACTGCAAGCCAATACCAATAAGCTTCAGGAAATAATCCTTTGGATTTCAAAACCGTAACTCCCAATGACTCTGTAGAATTAGGAGGGACCTGCACCAATTTGTTTCACATTTGGTCTAATCTTTCTTTATTAACTCTCAATATAAACTTTTCTTTTCTTACTAATATTTAAGATGATATAATCTTACATGTCTCCAGCTCCATCCAAGAAATTCATTTACTGATACACCATTTTGCATGTACATCAATGGGGAGATCCAGTAACCCCATATCCACCATTTCTTCAGATTCTCTGTTGCAATAAAGTGTACATTTAATTTCACTAAGCAGGAACAAATAAAGTTTTTTTTTTTGGTGTGCAGCAGGAACAAATAAAGTTTTAATAGTTGAGATATATAACGTTTATGTTGATGCTGAAGTGGGGAAAATGCAGAACAACTAAATACTTGACCTCTTGATATGATGAATCCTCCAAGTATTAGTACTAAAAATAATGAGAACGCTCCAAGAGTGTTAGCGACAATCATATTCCTCCCTAATGCAGCTATCATTCGGAATACTCCCGATGCCATCTGGCTATTGCACACAAGTATCAAATAGTGCTTGAAAAACCTGCCAACAAGAATTTGATCAAATTTTGGAGCCTGCAATCCATCCATTTGAAGAAAGTTACTCACAGGTTCTGTTTCCCCACCTTCCAGCATTTGATTCAAAGCCTATAACATAGTAAGTCATAATCACCCATACAGCAAGTTCAAAAAAAGTTATTGGAATCTTGAGAATCCATGTGGGCAGAGCATATGCCCATGAAGGATAGAAGAGAAAGTCCCTCTGCTTGTAGAACACAGGAAGTTTCATGACAGACATCGCAAGCTCTGAGTAACCATTGAACGTACTGACGATAACTTCATAGAAAAGAGCACCCAGGTACACGCTACCATCTGTTATTGTGTCATGATGCATATTCGTTCTCAGAAATAGAGTTGCTGTTATGAAAGCGAGAGTAATAAGCTGAAAATGCACACAAATAAAGCATCAGTTTGAGAATGAGGATCATGCTATTCTTGCTTCAAATCATTCACAGCTCTTTGGCAATTATAGAGGAACTCGTAGTTTTCAATTAGTTTTGGAGAGAAAAAATATATAGGATGTTAATGTCATTTCCTGACAGCTCATTCTAGCATCACTTTTCTACAACATAAAATGTATAAAGAAAGAGAGCAGAACTGACCTGGATTAGTTTGAATATGTAGACAAATGAGTTCCTCTTCATGAGTAAAAATTCTCTTGCCATGCAAGCTTTGAGGAGTTCCTTTTGGCTGACGCCGTACCTTTGGGTTGTTAGAGCAGCAGGGTGCCCTTTGGATTTGTCAAATGGTGTGGCAAGTTCATCTCCTAGTCTTCGACCAGTGTCAAATGACTGAAATGATTCAGCGAATTCCTTCACTGAAACAAAGCTATAAGGCTGGTTGTTACGAGCCCAATATTGTTCTTGATCTTTTATTGATGTCACCTGTTGCATCCCAGCAATATAATTTTTATCTCCGAGTGTATATAAGACGTGCTGTAGTATAGATTGGACTTGCCTCTTGTAAGAAGTCAGCAACTCCTTTTCTCTCAGGGCATTTGAAGCCCATGAACTCAAAGAACTCGAGCACATTTTCGCGTGGACCTTGATACACAATGCGTCCATCCGACAGCAAGATTAAATCATCAAACAGTTGAAAAGTTTCAGGTGCAGGCTGCAGTAAAGAGATTAGGGCAGTTCCATTGAGAAGATGGATCGTTTGCCTTAGTGAGTTAACTATTTGGAATGTTGTTGAAGTGTCCAAACCAGTTGATATCTCATCCATGAAAAGTACCCGTGTCGGTCCGACCAGCATTTCCCCTATATGTGGTAATAAGCCAGAAGATACTCAGGTTGTCAGGACATCAATTCATCATTTATGAAACTAGGACAAGAGTAAAAGGCAGTCCACTGAGTAGCATAACTGGCAAACATTTTCATGTGTTTTACCCGTTGTAACACGCTTCTTTTGTCCGCCAGAGACACCACGGATCAGCTCATCTCCCACTAATGTATCAGCACATAGTTCAAGTCCTAAAATCTGTGGATGGTATATTGATCAGTTTTTCTAATTATCTGCAGATAATTTCACCTCCAAACTAATTGGACTTTGAATTCTTACCTTGAGAATATAATCCGTGTCTACGCTGGTTTCCTGCCCTTCTAATGCCGCAGACTGTACAATGCAAGTATTTGAATTCAATTCTAATTCATGTAAGTCTTTAAAATTTTCAATTTTTTAATAGATTTGTCTTTCCATTTTCTCATGCTTTTCTCACCTTCATATAGATATCAATATCAGGATCTGGTTTGATATTTGCGGCCTTCTCCCTTCTTGCTAGCTCTTTCAACATATCTGCAGGGTTTGGAATTCCAACAGCAATTCGTAGATTTCATTACCATATGCTAATGACTAAAGACATCAAACCGTTGATATCTTACTAACCATAACGGCTTCCAACCCCTTGACATCTTGCAGAAAAAGCCAGGGTTTCTCTTACAGTCATTTCTCCTATGTGGAGGTCATATTGACTAATATAAGCTGAGGACCTTTGTGGCACAAACTCTTCCATTGAATGGCCGTTATACGTAACACTTCCTGAAAACTGAATTTCGCAATTGCCATTAGAAGACCATAAGGAAAGGAAATTGACAAAACGATTACCATGTTTATCATTGATTCTATATCCTTACTTTCAGATCTTTGCTCAATTTTCCAGAAAGAGCCAACAGCAATGTTGTCTTCCCTGAGCTTGGAGGACCTAGGAGTAGAGTCAATCTGCGATATATGGCTTAATTCAATGAGGAATGAATCCTTGGTAAGATCCATTGTGCACAATGATACTACTTACCTTTTCGGCTTGATGATTCCACTGACATTATGGAGAACTGGAAATGGCTGCTTTCTACTTGGAATTATGTGAAGATAATTTAAGAACCCCTACGAAATCAGACAGAAAACACTGAACTGAGCACTGTGTTTTGACTCTAACAGAGATTTGATCCTGCAAGTTGTACCTCGAACATGTTAACCAAGAAGTTGAAAACTGTGGGTAAAGCTCTGCTTCCAACACGGGCTTCAGCTTCGACATTTAGATGCTCGAAACGAACTTCAATTGAGGGCATTTCAAGTCCAACTCTGTGTAGTGAGTTTGAAAGGAAAAATACACGAAAACCATACAATCTCAGACGCACAAATAGCTAAATGGAACAGAACTTAATATTTACTTTTTAAGTTGCATGTAGACGTACCTTTCAATGCGTTGCCTGATTTTTAGCAGGAACTTTTCATTATCTTCCTCTGCAATTCTAACAAGCCTTTCAAGCAAATTTCTTCTTTCTATCAATCCAAATCTCTGTATGTCAACCTCCCTGGATTGTCCCTCTTGTTCAGTGAGTATGCCTCTCCTTATGCGTAAATACGTTGGCAGTTTCTCCAAAGCTGCCCATCTAAGAGCTTCTTCATCATCTTTATTACGAGAAGAACTTGGAAAAACATCCGTGGTACTATTCCTCCATAAGTTAGAGCTGCTTTTACATGCACTGACTACCCGAATCAAATCACCACCATCCTCCATCCTTCACCAAGCCAATGCTACGTAATTCAGGAAATGGAAGTTATGTGAAAAGAACAGAAAATATGAACAACGATAACAAGCCCGCCCCCAAATATTCCATGCGAGGAAAGTTCAGTTAATGGGCTTTAAAGCTGAAGTAGCTCATTGGATAGCATGAACCCATCTCTGTCTCTATTATTAAACGGATACAGAGAGAACTAAAATTATGGTTTCCTTGAAGACTGCAACAATATTTCAAAGCTTGTAATGGGAGGATCATTGGGAAGCTGGCGGTTTGAAGGAAATGGGCGTCCGAGAAGCTGCTTATATACATAAAGAATCAGGCGCATATAGCTGTAAAAGTTGGCGAACAATAAAGGGCCTAACTCTACGATGTAGATGACGTAAAGACAAATATCAGATTCAGGGGGCGAGAGAAATTATGCGTTAGATGGTAACAAGCACAGACACGGCAAAATGGAACCGTGTCCGCATGTGGGACATGTGTCTGTGTCAGACACGCATGTATCCGTGTCGGACATTCGTCTGACACGAACATTCATAAAGAGTGCATATATATGCTCCATGTTTTTTTAGAAAAGCTTATAAAGTATAAAATATGTATGAACTATTAAGATATTGGAAGTCTTGAAACACATCAATCAATATATATCATATCATGAATTCTGAATTTTTTCTTAATTCTAAATTTTATAATATATATATATGTCATGTCCTTGTCCACCAAATTTTAGAAGTTGGTATGTCCACCAAAATGTTCTTCCACACTATTGTTCCTTGTTTGTATTTTGAGATCACATTGTTAAGTTGATGAGCTCACATAATGTTCCCAACCGAGAACCACTCTTTCAGATCATCATGCAAATCCTTCATGCTATCTATATAAGTAGGAGTGGATCTAATCGTGGGATTGATAGCAATTATGATTCACCATACAAGCATAAAGTTTAGATTCTACCAGTCTGCGGGTTGACTAATCATTCCATCAATAAATCCCAACTTCCTGTTCGCTTTTAAACACATGATACATCGCTTTTGCTTATTCATCATACTTGGCTTCACCCTGGAGTACTAACCTACATATGTTCAAACTTGGATTACTGCCAGGCTCTAGATAATAAGGAGACATTGAATCAAGCATCTTACTTAGTTTCACCTTCATTGTCCCTTACTATATTCTTTGATTATCTACCTCTTTGCCATTACTATTATTAGGGCTTCACACGTATGATGGCTCTGATATCATGATAGTTTTGTGAGGAATTTTTGTCCTCGTGCATTTTTCATGTTAAACTATAATATATACATAGCTATAAATTTTCACCATGCCAAATAAAGTTTCAAAAATGATATTTCCCAAAGATATTATGTACTAATATTTACATATTCATAAAATATGTACACACCGCATAATTATAATAAGTAATATAAAGAAGAAGAAGAAGAAATTAATTTAACCATTCAATAAAACTCAAAATCAGCACAATTAATTAATCTATTTATTTACTTTATCAAATCAATCCTTGTAAATATAAGCTTAACTCAAATATGAAATATTTTAAGTATTACAAAACAATCTTTTTAATGTATTGTTTTAAAAGTTTCAATCTTGGCTTCCATTGTATCATACAATAACTTTACATATTCAGTTATTTGCTTAATTTATCAAATTCCCTCTCTGTTTGGGATTATTTGAACAATTATTTTTTAATGCATGGAAGCATATTTTAAATAAACAATTTCTTTTAGGGTGTTCGATGTAATTTTCAAAAATGATCTCCCTTAAAACTGCATATTAACTTTCTAAATCATGGTTTAAAAGATAGATGTTAAAAAGAATAAACTATTAATTATTTTATCTTCTTGAAATTTTACTATAATATTTTAGGAATATGAATAATAGCAATTTTAATCACTATTCAGCTATTAATTATTGTAAACACTGTTTCAAATTGTTTTTAATATGATTTCTAAAAACTTAAAAATATATTGACAATACCGAGATGCCTCATTGCTTGATGTAGTTAGGTTGTCTAAGCTATATATTATTGAGTAAATTACAGTTTACCCACCCACCCAATATAAGTTATTTGGTTGCTGATACAGTATTAACCACGTACTTAACAATTCATTTGTAAACAGTTTCAAGCATGAGCATATCCATACCCAATCTTAATACATATATGCATGTTAAATAATATAAGACATACATATAATGTGCGTATGGTAGTATAAGTGTTCCCCTAGAAAAAAGGTTACTCTATCAACTTTTTCTTCAACATTGCGTTCGCGGTCCAAATGGTTAGGAAGATCACCTATGGTTTCCACGTTGAAATCTCGTTTCTTAAGGATTAATTTAGAGCCCAGGTGAGTTGATAAAGGACTTTTCTGACTTAAGTGAGGTCGTGGGTTCGAATCCCCCTCATGTATGCAGCCGTTTAAAATTTGAGGGTAGAGCTTTGCCTCTCGCAAGGGACCTACTCGACTTGAGCGGAGATTAGTCTGGGTGTGAATGACTTAAAGGTGCCTTCTCATAATTGGAACCCGCCTAAGACATCTCATGGACCAAAAAAAAAAAAAAAAAAAAAGAAGGTTTAACTTAGATTTATGAGCACATCACCTTGAAGTCGTTCTGTTAGGCTCCTTTTCTTTTTGCTAGTCTAACCCCCGGCAATCGCATTCTGCTTTTGTTAGCGATTAGTACGTCTGGCTAACAAGGAATGCACTTCATGTCTTTATCCCAATAAAAAAGCTAAACAAAACAATAAGAAAAGAAAGGAGAAGCCCCCCGCTCTCGGGTTTTAGTATCTATATGAGTACAAATTACTAAACCACGTTTTCTATCCGTGATTAAGACAAGTCGCTTCTGTTGGTTACTAAAACTGTTACTCATTAGGACAAGTCTCGTCCCTCTTAGTGATAGTAACGTGCGCACATATTCTTTTAGTACCAATCATAACACGTTAGACAACTCATCCATTTAATGGTGGCACACTCCGCTGTTTGCTAAATTTTGGAAATTGGATGATTCTAACGGGAAGTACATAGTTTAGCTTCAAGCTGCTTTTAGGTTTTCCGTCTTTTTTTTTTTTTTTTTTGTTAAATCAGAGAATAAATTAGAAGTGAAAAAATATGTACAAAACGTCCAATTACAAGTGCCACTAAAGACAAAGCGAAAGAAACAAGCTACAAGGCATAAACAGGGCAAGACAAAAAGCACTCAAAAGTGAGGCAAGGAAGGAATAAGATACTGTCAGTCAAAAGCTAAAAACACTATGTACACCGCCGAAACCAAAGCGTCGATAATCCATGTGAGATGCAAACGGTGAGCACTAGCCCAGACGAAGCAACCCAGAGAGACGATTGCTCAAAGACACCCCGGGCACCGAAATGGCCAAGGAAGGCTACCACCACGTAGGGAAGGCAGGCAACTCCTTGGCGGAGAGACCCCTCAGGCTGCAACCTAGAAATTTCAGACCAGAGAACCTGCAAAAGAAAATAGTAACCTAACTAGAAAATTACCTCCTCTCAGTGTATAGACTGAGATGTTCCCTAACGTAGGAGACAACGCGGAGAGACACTCTCTCCCCCGCTTGAGCTTCATTCTTTGACTCAAATCTGTTTTTAGATATTAAATTATTAACTTCTAGGTTCCCTTGAGATATTTAATTTCATTATTAAATACTTCAACTTAATTTTTTTCAATTGAGCCTTTCATTACTATAAAATTTTCAATCAAATACACAAAACTTTCAACCAATTAACATTGGCTACTATAATAAACGTGGCGGTGTATCAGACCCATTTATTCAAGTACGCACTGTTAAACTTGTTCATACCCGTTTTCCGTGATTACCACTCCTCATTTCGAAAACACTTCTTTATTTTTCTTGTTTGTTATTCATTTCATTGGAGTGGATATTAGTTTATGGCTATGCAATCAATTTAATAAAGAAATTCTTTATCTTTATATTTTTAATTATATTTATTACTTAATACTAAGGATACAATTTTTAAAATAAATAATATCTAATTGGATTTCAAATTATATTTAGGTGTTATTCTTAAATTATTCATAGTTACTACACATACTATATTTTCTTCTTATAAAGAAAGTAATTAATCTCATAAATTTAAGTATTAAATAAACTTGTGAGTTCATATTAGAAAATAAATTCATTGAACTGACCCAATTATAAAAATCTTAAATAGAACATTATTTGTATGTTTGTGGATGTCCTCATTACAATGATTGTATAATTGACCCTTAGATTTGAGATCACAAAAATATTTCATATGAAAATTATTATGTTTTGATTTTATTTATGACCTATGATATTGAGAGTAACTCAATCAATAGTACTTGTATATAGTATAAACTATATAATGATAATTGAATAAGTTAATAAAAAAAAATTATTACCCTAAAGTAATTATGGAGAATATGTTGGTTATGTCCTATAGTCAATCGGTTAGTTGTAATTTAGTGACATAATTATTCAAAGGCGTCTTTATCGTATAAATATCCTAATGTATATGATAAAATCTATGAGGTGAATATACATTAAGAATATAATTATGATTAGATCACAATTATGAAATTCATATCACATTTAAGTATTATCCCTAAATTGTTTCTAGCTATTGTTCTATGAGAATGGACATTAATAGAGTATAAAAAGACTAACGCAGTTTATGTTTCTTTCTTATGATGGAAGTAGTTGATCTTATAAACTAAAGTATAAAGATACTTAAACAAACATATTGTTGCTTGTTAGAGAACAAGTTTACTGAATTTACCCTATATGAAAAATTCATGTAGAACATTACTTGTATATCTATGAAAATTTTTATTGTGATAATTGTATAAGTGATCCTTTGATTTGAGATCTCCAAAGTATCTTGTATAGGAATTGTAATATTTTAATACTGTTTATGGTCTATTGTAATCAAGATTAACTTAATCGATATTTATTAGAACTATATAAAGATATTTAAGTGATCAATGTAAGTAGTTGAGTGATCAATATATGATTCATTATCCTAAATTGATTATTGAGAATGTTTCATTGTTCTCGATTAGTATTGATCCATAAAATCCTTGGCTAAGATGGGATGACGCCTTGTAAAATAGGTTACAAATATCATCAATTGAATTAATTACTAATGGTGGAAAGCTAATATGATTGACTAAAATAAAGTAGACATTAATATCATACTCTATATCCAATAAAAATATTATATGATGAAAGGTTTGAATTATACAGAATATTCATACACGGAAAGGCTAGCCAAAACGACTTTAACATTCCTATGTATTTGGGTCGTCATGATTCTTTGCTAACGCCAATCTTGATTTATAGACATAATTTATTTAATTAGATAATTAAGTATAAATTAAAGGATTTTAATTTATCTAATCCTAAATATAATATATGTTTATAATTTATATCAATTGTCAATATATTTGGAACTCTAACGGGTTACATACAAAAAATGGGTTAAAGAGAGAAAAGGAATATTAATCAAATTAGACTTGAATGTAAAGTTTGAGAAACTTTATGAATAAGTATATGATGTTTAATAAATAAGGATCAATATGAGATATTTGATCTTATTTGAAATTTTTGGTATTTAAATAGAATTAATTCTATTTGGTATTTAAATAGAATTAATTCTAACTTTAATTAAAATTTTAATTGATTTTAGAATTTTTTTAATTAAATTACTAAAATTTCCATAACCTATTATAAATTGGCTTAGATTATAAAGGAGCTATCACTTCATGCCTAATCCTCTCTACAGCAATTGTAGAGTTCTCTCGACGTATTCTGTGGATATTATTAAAAGGCTGAACACATCTACAACTATAATGATTGAGATAAATCAATTTTAAAAATATTTTAATGGAAATTACAAGAAAATGATCAAGTTTTAGAATAATGTACAAATTATTATTCATGCTTTATTATATTTTATATGTTAATCTTGTTATAAAATTTTAAGTGATCTTGGCTTTTGGAAAATCAATCAGAAAGTTTTGTTATTATTCCACTTTGTGTGCGATCGGATCCCACTCCATTTTTTGACAAAATATTCTATTGTTCTTTTTTAAGTAATATTTATTTTTAATTAGCAATAATTTTAAGAATTTCTCTAACTAGAGTGATTTAAGAATTGAAAATGATATTCTTAAATATCAATTATAAATTCGTTACTAATGAAAAAGAATGAACTTCATTGAATTTGAGTAGATTAGACACTAATTTTATATTCTATGTTCAATTGGAATATTAGATAACAAAAGAATTGAATTATAAATTATAATCATACATATATAAGTTAAGTCAAATTACTTTAACATTACTAATATATGAGTGATGTTGACATATCTTTAACCTAGTCTTTCTCTTTAAAAGTAAAAGACTTAAAGGGAGTTAGCACTTTTGTTATCCCCTCTTAAAAGAGTTGATTTCTTTGTCTTTGCTTTCTAAATATCATTAAAGGTTAGATATTTAAACAAATTATAATTTACAATATTACTAGAGAAGAAAATGATTTTGAAGGATTCTCAAATCACTTTTTTCTTTTATTTCAAGTTATTCTATTAAATTGATCTTATAAGAAATTATAAAAATTATTTAGAAGCAATCATAAATTGTATCCAATTTATTTTTAGAAGTGATATCAAAGCCTTCTTTAATTATTTAACTTGATTATGTGACTTGATTGTTATTAGTTTGAGAAATGTTTATGGCTTGAAAAGAAACATACATATCTGGTAACTTTCTACTGGATAAAAAAACTTGATTGAAGGATGATTCTTAGAGCTAATTATTTACGAAGAAACCTAAGTTTTTAATTATTCTCAAATTAAGGATTAGGCTTTAATGATTAATTAATTTTTTAATTATTCAAGGATGTCTGAAGACCATCACTAACAGTAATGATTGTTGCTGGTGAAGTTACGGGCTAATGATGATTGCCACTAGCAAGACAATCACTATGTTAGAGCGAAGCAATTGGAAGGGGGAGAAATTGATAAGCAATTGCTTGTCCAGTCGAAGCCTTGTTCATTGACTAAGGCACTTGCATCAATATAAAATAGTTGATAAATAAGGATCAACATTTGATATTGAAACTTATTTAAAACTAATTGGTAATTTAGTTGTAATTTTAACTAAAGTTTAATTAATTAAAATTATAATCCAATTATATTATTAAAATAAGCAAGACCTTTATAAATAGACATATGCTTTATAGGACCTAGCTTTCTCGACATACCTCTCTCTGTACTTTTTATAAATTTTTCTATACTTTTTATTATGGATATTATTAGAGGTCAGACACTTGTACAATTGAAGTAAAATTTTAAGAACCTATTTCTAAAATCAATTTAGCAATCATGTCACTAAAAGGAAAATTAGAATTGCTAAAAGAAAATTCAAGTTTCATAATGAGTTACAATTATGATTTATGATCTATAATGTTTATGGATTAATTATAAGATGGAATTAAAGATATCTTAGTTAAAGGGAAATTATGAAAAAAACATTGTTTTCACTTAAAAGTTTATTTTCTAACATTTTATTGTTGTGAAATTTGTTAACTATGACTTTTTTTGCACTAGAAAAGGCATATTATGTGACTCCCAATGCTTATCATCCTTTTCTGCTCATTTTATTATTGGTTATAAGAGCCCTTTAATTTTAGTCACTTCTAATATGGGAGCACTGTTTTACTTTATGTGGCCATTTTCCAATTTGGTCACACATCCTTAGTGTGCAACATTCCTGAACGTCCTATCATCATTATTAAACTCCTTATCTTTGAATGCTATAATGTCTTTCAAGTGTGAGTTTATCATGTCATCACCTATCTAATTTGTTGTTGGTTTTACACCATTTATGAAATTACTTAAGGAATGGATAACATATTCTTTTGTTATTGTTAAAAGATGATATATAAGGTTACTTTCAATTCATGTTCAAAGATTATGTTGATTAACATTCATCCATTTTCTATTATATTGAACAAAAACAACAATAACAACAACAACATTTCAATATAAATCTAGTTGAGACATAGAGTCTAAAGAAGTCTAGTAGTACGCAACTATACCCCTAACTAATAGAAAGACTGTTTCTAATAGACTCATAGAAGAAAAAAGATTTTGAGAATTGTTTGAAGAAAATATAAGCCAAAAATATAAAAAAATAATTGCATTAAAAAATCGATAAGATAAAATATGATTAAGAAAATTAAAAAATCAAAATAAATAATAAAAATAAAATAAATAATAAAAAGAAATCATAGAAATAGTAATAGTAATAAAAACAAATAAATAACAAATAACAAATTAACAAAATAAAGATAAAATACTATATAAAAATAAAAAATAATAAGGGGAAAGTACTATTGATAAAGGTGTTTAGGTTAAATACAAGACATAATAATCGAAAGAAAGGTTCAAAGACTTATAGAAAAAGAGAAGGACCTCTTTATGCAAGATCTTTTACCTATCTCCTAAATCACCAAAGTTTCCCATTAAGGGCCAAGTCCTCGGTAAGCTTTAACAGATCTATATGCTTCCTAATCACCTCCCTTTAATTCTTTTTAGGTCTTTCTTTTTTTCTTTTATAGTTCTTAAATGCATTCTTCTCGCATTTTCTCAGTAGAGAGTTAGAATAACATATCCAAACTACTTAAGCTTTGTATCCCTTAATTTACCATCAACAATAGCCACCCTCAATTTATCTCTTACCATTATATTTCTAACCTTATCTCTTCTTATAAGATTACACATCCAATGATGCATCCTCATCTTTACCACCAGTAACTTATAACTATGCATCTGTTTGATGGGCCAACACTTAGCCTCATAGAGCATTGTCGACATAATTGCTAAATGGTAGATTTTACCTTTTAGCTTGAGTGTATCTTCTTGTCATATAAAACTTATGATGATAACAAAACATATTTGGTACTAATATTTTACTTTTTTAAGATTAAAAAGAAAAATTAAATTATTTAAGCACATGAATCAATTGAGTCAAAAGACATACTATGTAGCAAAGTGAAGCATCAAGTGATCTTTGAATCCAAAAGGAATAAATGAAGAAAATTCATAAGATTCAATAATATTCATGTGAAGATCAAGCCAATTAGACAAAGATTAAGAAATTAAGAGCTTTCTATATGTAAAACGTATTGTAATCTTTCTTGTACTCTTAACTAGGTCATTTAAATGCTTTAGGGGATTGATATACATAAATTATATCATGTTTGATCTCAATGTATGCAATTTCTATTTATTACGAGGAATTGAGACTTTTATTAAAAATCTTGATCTTTAAAAGAAGTAGAAAACTTTAAAAGCGAGTTAAGTTCCATTAGAAAAAATTTAAAAGTGAGTTAAGTTCTTATCAAAATGGAGTATTTTGATACTTTTGATGAACTTGAAATGGTAAAAGTTAATATTTCAATGTATTTTTTAGACATTTTGATGTTTTCTTATAGCATTAAAGTGAGCAAGTAACATTTTATTTCTTGAACCACAATAAAATCAATTTACAATGTATCTGACATGTGCTTAATTGTTGATACATTGAATCCATTACACTTAGTAATTAATGCTTTAAAGTACTTAAGACACTCATTTTAGTTCATATATGGTTTTAGGTACTATTCAGAAGTGACGGAGCTAAAGTGAGTCGAAAGCAATATATTTGAGTTGTTTTTCGAAGATCCACACTCACTTGTCTTCATAGAGAAAGAAAAAGAAGATGAAAAGCAAGTAAAGACAAGAAAATGCCAAGAAAGATGAGATGTATATTGAAAACATCAAAAGGAGGAATGTAGAATATAGCTCACGGCCATGCATGGAAGTGTCAAGGGCATGAGACATTTCTCAGGCCCATGGCAAACCTTGCATGGGCGTGAGAGGCTCACGACCGTGAGACACTTCTCACAACCGTGAGCCAATCACTTACCCCCATGAGTTTTTGACAACTTACCTGAAACCTATGTTTTAAATATAAAAGTATCGTTTGACCGCAGAAACCTTATGTTTTCATTTGGAGTTTTCATTTTAAGGGTATGAGCTCTCGGTTTTGAAGAAGAAGGGCCAAAACTCCATTCCTTTGTAGACCCATAGAAGGCTAGCTTCTTGAGTCAGTTCAGAGGTGACATCGACACCGAAGAATCAGGTTAAACATTTCTCTCATTGTTTATTGTTCTTTCTCTTAGGGATTGATTATGTTATCCTATATTTAATGTTTGAAAACAAAACAAATCGAGATCTTTATGAGATCGACCTAAACTTATATGAAAATAGACAAACCCCCTAAAACCTAAACACCAATTCTTTTCATAACAAAAGCTAATTGAACACTCTCTGTAAGATCGACCTAAACTCACCACTGTTGTAGTTGTAGGTCTAGTTATTTTGAGTGGTGTTACGACATGCTATGTCAATTTTGGCGTTGTTGCTGAGGAGTGTGATGCTTTAGTTTTTGTTCTTGATTTTAATTAGTGTTTTGTACATACTTGCTTGTAATTAGTTTCTTTTCAGTTATTTCTTAATCTTTTTAATTTTTATTTAGTGTTTGTGATGAAAAAAATTATGAACGGAAGTACTTTTTTTTATAACTCATATTTCTAATCTTATAACCATGTTTGGAGTGATCATACAAATTTTAGTTATGAATGTAATAATACTTCCTTGATAGTATACAGGACACACATCAATTCTCGTATAGACCAGAAGCTTCTTATCACGACTCAGGTACATCTCTGAAAGACTTGCTTAATATTATGACTACTAATATTGTTCAGCTTCAACAAAGTATACAATAGTTCCAGCAGGAAATGAGGCAAGTCCACCAAGATACGATACCTAGACTCCAAAACGTAGTAAACCAGATAGGTCAAATGGTGGAAGCTCTCGACTACCTTAAATCACAAAGTGATAGAAAAAAACATCTCAACCTAAGGTGTACCCAAAGGACATTAGTGCGGAGACCTTACAAGGTGAAGAGGAGCTTGAGAATCTTGAGAGAACTACTCAAGGAATTGCTTGTGTCAAAGAAGTGGAGGACGAGCTTGAAGCAAAAAAAGACATATTTTTTAGCTCGAAGGTAATTACTGAGTCTATAATTATTGTTGAGACTATCCTTCACCATTACCTAGCAGGTTGGAGGAATTAAACATAGAAGAAAAAGATGAAGAGACATTCGAGAAATTTCAAGAATGCGGGGACTCAGTACAAATCAAGAGTTTAAAGATAGGGAAGATATTGGAGGTGGATGATCATCAACCTAAACTCTATTGTGAACAACCTCATGTGGAGGAAGCACATGTGATGCCTGAAGATCACAATTTTGTCAGGTGATGAGGAACATAAGGAGTTGAGCCAACGATAATAAACAAAGGCATTGCTTGGGAGGCAACCCAAGGAAAGTTAATTTTTTTCCTTTCCATTTTCACATTTCTTTCTTATATGCATGTGTGTTTTAAGTTTGTTTGTTCTTGTTCTTATTTTTAAGTTTTTAACAAAATGAGAGAGAATAAAAGAAAAAAAACATTTTCTCTTATTTTATTGCTTCTAGGATTATATAGTCATGATTAGAGTGTGAATTGAATGGAAAATTTAACATGTACTTTTGCTCTTATTATTGGTCAATGTGCATTATCTTTAGAAGAGTAGTGACTAGTGGTAGACAAAAGCCAGTGAGATTTTGAGCCTTATTAGACTGACACACCCATATCAGTCTCATTGTCTTTTATTTAGGTGTGACCTTCATGACATGTACATCTTGACTTTGTTTTGATTTTCTACTCAAGACCACATTTTTATCACATGCATTAATATGGAAATGATATAGGCATTCTTTGTTTCATGAACTACATTAGCTAAATAACCTATCCATTGATATGAATTTTCTTTTGTTAAACCCCTTTGAGCTTTATTAGCCTTTCCTTTTGTACTAACCACCTTACATGCTTTAAACTGAACCAAATGTCCTACCTAAGTCTTAAAGCTAATGGAACATTTGTTGATTGTTAATGATTGTGGATGTAAAAAAGTATAAGTTTGGGGGTGTATATATGTGTGAGATGGTTATAATTATTAGGATGTTATTTATGTCTTATCAATGAAATTCCCATGTTGATGTAGCTTCATTCAATTTTTAAATGAAAAGAAAAAAAGAAAAAAGAAAGAAAAAGAGAAAAAAAAAGAAAAGGAAAAGGGAAAGGAAAAGAAAAGAAAAAGAAAAAATGTTTAAATAAAAGTATGTAGGAGGAGAGGCAATTGTTTTGCAAAGTTATTTATGATTAATGTCTCCTCCTAAAGTTCTATGGAATGGGTGATTTGAATATTATGCATATGAGGTAAATGTGGCTTTGAAGGATTACTTTTTGTAGTTTCAATGTATTGTCATCAATTGTATAAGTGATTCCTTCTAGTTGGTTATGCTTTATATGGTTTGTGGTGTGAGAGTTTGAATTTGAGCTAGGAAACATAGTTTTTGCATTCATCATAGTTGATGTACACAATTGTGAGTGAATGTTGGTTTTTGTGCTTGATATTATATTGAGTGTTTTTCTTGATTCACTAACTTTAATGACTTTTACACTACACTCAAATACATCTCACCTTACCCTTACCCATATTACAAACTTAAAAGTCCTTTGATCATGATTATGCATGTGAAACCTAGTGGTAGAGAAATGAAATGATATACAAAGTTATGAAATGTCATGATTATAAATGTTATTTAAGTGTACCCTTGAATATATCTTATTTAAACACATTTTCCAAGTCTACCTCTAGATTGCTTAGTCTCTAAAGATGATGAAAGTCGATTGATCATGAGTAAAATTGTTGAATGTTGAATTCTTGCTATGGTTCTTAAAAGTTATTCACTTTTTCTTATGATCGTATATTTTTAAGAAATATAGGAAATGAGTAAATGTTTTAAATCTGTGATTTTAATTTTGATGTTTTACCAGAGGATGGTCAAAAGCTAAGTGTGGAGGAAATTGATATGTGTTTAATTGTTGATACATTTAATCCATTACACTTAGTGATTAATGCTTTAAGGTACTTAAGACACTCGCTTTAGTACATACAATATATGGTTTTAGGTACGATTCGGAAGTGAAGGAGCAAAAGTGAGTCGAAAGTAATATATTTGAACCGTTTTCCAAAGATCCATGCTCATTTGTCTTCATGAAGTAAGAAGAAGAAGATTAGAAGCAAGAAAAGACAAGAAAACGCCAAGAAAGATGAGATATATATTGAAAACATCAAAAGGACGAGTGTAGAAAATAAGTCACGGCCATCCAAGGAAGTGTCATGGGCATGAGACATTTCTCACGCCCATGACACATCTCACGCCCATGTAAGGTGGTTTACAGCCATGAGACAGTTCTCATAATCGTGAGCCAATCACTCACCCTCGTGAGTTTTCATGAATTTCTTATATGATATAGCTGACCATAAACTTATTTGCATTATGGTGCCCTTAGGCATAAGGTCACAGAGCTAGTTCTGCATTGCTTACCCATGACTAGTTAACCACTAGTTACGGAGCTGGTTCTACATCACTTACCCGTAATAAGTTAACCACTATAGACTGGTAGTTATAATTTGGTATCGCTTACCTGTAACAATTTTTGCTAGCACTTTATATACTCCGTACGTGTAGAGGGGGACTCACTAGACTAGAATACTAACAGACACAATACCACCCATTGTTAGTAACTGACAACCCCCGAACATTGCCATGCACGTTTAGAATACTCTGACTAGTATAATATCATGTAATGAGCCTAACGGTGCACCACAGGCTAAAAATGAAATCATTTTTCTTAGTACTTTAACTTGTGGCATAAAGCTTAAACCATTTTGTAAAGTAATTTATACAATTTCGAAATCAGAAACTAATGGGAGGTGTCTGGAGCCTGTCATGATCGTGACACTGCCTTTGACCTATGTACGTTCAAAATTTTCAACTTCTTTCAATCTCATAATCAAACAATTGAATGAATAATTTATAATCACGTGTCATTAATTCCTTTGCAAAGAAGTTATTCAAATGAAATGATTAAAATACACTCATTGTTTGTAAATTTATCGCCAAGCACACTCATATGTTTTGTACCTTTCCTTTGCCTACACAAAAGTGCATTTCACTTAGAATTTTATTTCCAATTCAGAAATAAGGCATTAACATTATATATTCGATTTAATCGATCGTGACTCTCGTGTCACGATTGTGACCCCTGTTCAGAATTCATACCCACCCTTGTTCTATAGTTTTCACATAGTAAACATTCACACTAGGTTTTGAGATCTAATAAGCATTTGTTCCTTTATGTCTCTAGTTTTCATAGTATAAAAAATAATGCCATTTTGACTTCTAAATCATGAAACATGTACCAACTATCACAAACTGCTTCAACATATGGGCGGTATTAGGTTACCATAATCAATCTCAAATTTCAATATCATTCAGCTAGAATTAGGTTTAGGTCTCTTTTAAAGATTTTTAGTACTATGTCTTAGGTTATAGCTCTAATTAGATAACCCAATTTCAAAGTTTGTAGGCTAAGTTATGGTCAAAACAATAGGATTAGTTCAAGTGAATCGAGAACCAAAGACAAAATTTCACTAAATGTGGCTATCTCTCTTATCATCTTTAACCAAAATTGACTTTTGAATTATATCATACTAAAAACCCTAGTCGTGGCAAATTCTGTTAAGCTTGATTATTTGGTTGACTTTCCTTATTTCAACCCTTAAATACTTCCACACTTATTATTTACTTCATTGCATGTCAAAATCACCATTGATCTTACACCAAAACCATTTCATGAAAAATCCACAAAATTAGAAATTAAAGATAGAAAAACTTACTACTTTTACTTCAATCTTTACTTGATTAAGATCTCTTTAAATCCAACTCAAAACCCATGAAAATTTGCTACCACGTTCTTCTTTTCTCCTTGGCTTTAAGTCCACCTTTGGCTTCTCCCTTTTCTTTTTTATTTTGGACAGTCACGGTTATCTCTCAAAATGAAGAAGGTTTGTCTTACATTTGGCTTTTTATACTTCTCATCAATGAGACACATGTCATCTCCTCATTGGCCATCTTTAATGAGTCATCAATCCACTATCACCAAGAAAAAGACTAAATTGCCCTTACATCATGTAAAAAGACCAAAATGCCCTTTAATGAATGTAATTCATCAACTAATCGAATTAAACTCCGAAAATATTCCACAACTATCTTACCATCAAATTGCCCATGAAATACTTTAATTCGGGTTAATATTAATTGATTGGATTCTTTTAAAAACAATTCGAGTGGGCTTAAAATTATTAATACCCATTATTTTCCAAAAAGGGAATTTTGACTCTAAACTTTCAGAACTCCCAAAATTCATCCGATTGGACTTATTTTCGATATGTTTTAATATCATTGGACTCTAATACTTATTCCAGATAATTTTCAATATTTCGGGGTTGGGTCCCCAAAAAATCACTATTTATTTGGATTTAGCATTTATCAAAAAACATTATTCACTGAACATGAAAATTTATATTCAATGAAAGGAAAGGTTCGAGGTTTTAAAATTGTATACATATATTCACTAGCCATTAAGTGACTAGTCGACCAATAGGCATATTATCAACCAATATAGCACATTGATTGACCATTAAAGCAACCAATATTTCAAAAAACTCTTGGTACATCAATTTTAACAACTCTATCCTATATTGGTCGACCACTAACTCATATAGGTTGACTAATCATCCCAAAATATGATTTTAACAACTTTAAATGCTCAAACTTAATTTGTTTAATGTAGTATGATTTAAACACTTCAAAAATTATTTCCTAAACATTGTTTGAAAGATTATGAAAATGAAAGTTTTAACACCTATAAATGAATGAAAAAACACATGCAATGGATTAAGATGATATGTTTGTGCATATGAGCCTTTTAGATAATCAAATTAAAAAAGTGAGATTAAAATTAATAATTCAAAATGTGAAATAACTTTGATGAGCCTTGATCTTCTTTTATTCTTAGTTTGTTCTTCTTTTTAACACTTAAAAACTTTAACTTCTCTTTATCAAATTCATAAGCTATCTTCTAGAGTTTATAACTTCATTTTGTCTTTATATTGAATTTCATCAAAATAATAAACCCATTTGTAGTAATTTTGTTTTGCTATCATCAAAATATCAATTAGAACCTCCTTTGTTTTAATGTAATGTATATCACCTTTGTTAAGAGTAATCCATCCTCAATCTGTATTTTTTAATATTATTATTTGCTTACAAAGATAGGTAATTAATTATCACTTAATAACTTATTAATAGCATTTCTTCCTTTTTATTTTAGAGTCCGAGAAGAATCATTTTATTTTATGCTTTTAGATACTCTATGATGTGATATTTCCATCCTTTCATATATTAAACCTCTTTGTGTTTGTACAAAGGGTTTGGAATATTAAGATATGAATATACTTATACTTGTCTTTCTTATTGAGAATTATTGCAATTATGATCTTTTAAAATTGTTGAGTGAATCTTTATATGCATATGTTAGGATATAATTTCATTTTAATGCATATTTAGACAAGTTTCAAAAGTTATAGGATTCATGATCACTACAATGTCCTTAAGTGTTATATTACTCACACCCTTTAACTTAAGTTTGTCATTTTTATCTTTGATTATTTTAAAAAAATTACACTAAATAAAATATAGATGAATGTTAAAAATTAACACCTTAAGAATTGTTTGTTGTTTATTGTTTCCATTTTTGTATATGGAGATCTCTACTACGATTTTTGATGGATGAATATGGCTTTCTTGTTGAAACCTCAAATCCAAACGAGCAAAGAATGTTGATTAGTGTTTTAAAGGATAATGTGAGTCATCTTCACTTTTACCCTTATTATGCTTAGATTATCTTCTCAAATTAAGCCTTGATTTTCTAAGTGTGGACACAAATAATTTCTTAAAAAGCTTTATTAACAATTTTTTGTTGCATAACTATTTAAGTATGTTGGATTTTTCGTATCATATGTGAACTATATTATAAGGAGAGAATCATACAATTCAAGCTCTTAGATAAGTTTAAAATATATTGAATTCATATTATATCATTAAATTATGTTTATTAGAAAATGTTTTACTTTTTAACAATGTTTTTACAGAAAAATCTTAGAAAAAATCGAATAGTGAAAGAATAAAAACTTTTGATAAGCCTATGAACAATATGGAAGCTTGAGAATTTATTTTTATAAGAAAGGAAAAACTTAGGCTTGTGAGGCTATTAGGAACCTTATCTTTAAGTAGGAATGACAACGAGTTGTAATTTAGTTTAACTTTTGAAAACAACATATTTTTGTTTTTGCATTTATTAAACTTAAAACTAAAATGATGATGTCCAACTTGAATAGGTTGAGCCTGACCCAAAAATTTCCAAGCTTACCTATAAGTAAGTATGAAGAAAGATGTATTCTTTTAAAAATATTGTAATTCATGCTGAAAGAGATGACACTATCAAAAATTTGAGCTAAACACTTAAGTGGTCAATAATGGATGCTTCAATTACATGTATGCTTGCTTTTTTTATCATTACAAAACATTACACAACTTTGTTACCTATTTCTCTTGTATCATAATTTTTGGTGAGATGGGCACGATCCACCATAGAGTAAGAAAAAATTGATCAACTAAGAATGACATTCTAATCAATACAATACTATGTTATGTACATTCTTAAGGCCAATTTGAAGGGTTATAACATATAACTTAAATAATGAACCAAGCACAAAATCTAATTGGATATCGATTTAACTCAATAAACTAATAACTAATAAACTATTTGATTTAGTTTTGTATAAAAACCTCTATATATTGTTATACTCACCAATTAATCATTAACATGGTCGATTAATCACTAAATTAGTTTATTTTAGAAGATCGCCTAATCTATCTTATTTAGCATAACATAACTTCTCTCTCTTTGTCTTCTCCTTAAACCATTGTTTTTGATTCAGTCCTTTTTCTCTATTTCTTTTATAAATTTTTTGATGATTCATAATATTATCTCTCCTAATCAAATACAAAAAAATCAATAAATTTATCTCTTACTTTTTTTATCTTTCTCTTTATTAATGTAAAATTTAATTTTCCCTTTCTCCTACTTTTCCTTACCTACTATCAACAAGTTAGGTTTTGTTTTTTTTTTTTCACGTTTATAGATTGCCTTGCCCTCTTTATTAGAAAATTAAGGAATCAAGTAAGTTTTTCTCCTCATTTTACGTGGTTATTTTCCAGAGAGGTATTGATGATATCACAAAAATGAACCTGGACAAAGTAACTGAAGTTTGAATTAGTAGAGAACTCAGATTATATTGATTTTCATTTTTATCTCCTATGGCTTCACTAGTGGTGCAAACCCAATGCAGTGCTATTTCAATTGTACCTATAACTACTAGATATTTTTATAGTAGAGTTATCCGTATGAAGGTACTTACAATTATTATCGTAAGTTCTTCCTAGGTATATCATTTTTATTTGTTATTAAATAGTTCCAATTGCAATTTGAGAAAGACCATTTATAGGATTAGAAGGATTTAAAGCCAATATTTGGGTAGGAAGGATTCTTGGTTTATCTCCTGAAGTCAATTGGTTAGTTATAGTTTAGTAAAATAATGATTTAAAGGCATTCTTTATCTTATACATATTTAGATGTATATGCTAAACTCTGTAAGATAAATATACATTCAAAATGAAATTATGATAAGATCATAATTATGAGATTCATATTGCATTTATGTACTATTTTGAACTTGTTCCTAGTCATTTTTTTAGTAAGAATGGACATTAATAGAACATAAAAAGACTAACACATATTATGTTTCTTCCTTGTGAAGGAAGTAGTCAATCTAATAGAATAAAGTGTGGAGATACTTAAAAAAACGTGTGATTACTTATTAGAGAATAAGATAACTTAATGGAATCCTTAGAAGACATCCATTTGGAACATTACTGATATGACTATAGAATTCCAAGAGGCGATTCTTACCCATGTCACATGAGATTTCTTTGCTGCAGAGTATGTATCCAAAGTCATAAAAAGAGAGATAAAATGGATTGTTTACCATATGTTTTGGCAATTAAATAAATTAGGTATGTCATATTATGTACTAGAACAAATATTTCATATGCTTTGAGCATAACAAGTAGGTTTCAACTCAATTTTGGTGATGATCACTGGATAGCTATGAAAATAATCTTAAAGTACTTGAAAAGGACTAAATATATTTTCTTGGTTTGTAGAGCAATTGGACTAAGAGTTTAGCGGTATTTAGATGTTGGTTTTTAGTTTGAACAAGATGATTGCATATCACAATAAGAACTAAATATATTTTTTGGTCTATAGAGGAGTTGAACTAAGATTTTAGGGGTATTTAGATGTTAGTTTTTAGTTTTATCGAGATGGTAGCAGATCACAATCAGGGTATATCTTCACTTTAATTAATGGTGTGATAAGATTCTAGTTTCATCAAAAAGGCATATTGATATGATAAATTAAAGTATGAAGATACTTAAACAAATGTGTATATGCATATTAGAGAATAAGTTCACTAAATTGATCCGATTATTAGGATCCCAATTATTAGAATAGTAAAGGAATATTACTTATATGTTTGTCAATTTCCTAATTATGACGGTTTTATAATTGATCCTTAGATTTAAGATTGTTAAAGTATCTCATGCTAGAATACTATATTTTAATGTTACTTATAAGCTATTGTATTTAGGGTAGCTCAGGTGGTAGTACTTAGATATAGTATAAGTTATATAGATATAGTTGAATAAGTCAATAAAGGATTCATCACTCTAACATAATTAGACAATTCTTGATTAATGGTGATTTGAAAAGTTGACTAACCAAAGTGAATCGGGATTTGAAAAGCTATTTTCAAATATCACTTATAAATCAATTATTAATTAGCAAGAAAGAACATGATTGGATATAAACTAGAAAATACTAAATCCATGCTATATATCCAATTAGTACATTGGACGATGAATTGATTAAATTATAAACCATAACTATGTAAATATTAGGAATGTCAAGTGGTTTGACTCAATCAATCCATACTGTATTATACATAATAACTATGTATCGATTGGTTGAGTCAAAATACTTGATATTCTTAATATTTGGGTGGTTATGACATATTACTATATATCAATCTTGATCTATGATTATAAATTGTTTAATTGAAGAATTAAAGATAAATTAAAAGAAGTTTTAATTTACTTAATTTTAATTATAAATTATAATTAAAATTTATAATCATTACATGCACATTAAGAATCTAATCGATCACACATAAAAGAGTAATTAAGAAGAGAAATTTTAATTTAAATTAAGTTGGACTTAAATATGAGATATTTGATTTATTAAAATTAAAATTAAAATTATACTTAGAATTTGACTTTTTAATTATATAATTTGGAAGTTTAATTTTAATAAGACTGAAACTCTCCTGCCTTTCTCTAGGAAGAAGGCATAAGGGAGCTTGCACTTCTACCGTCACATCTCAAAAAGTTGAGCTTTTTTCTCTACATTTTATATGCCATTAGAGACTAGACACTTAGACATATTGTGGTTGACACATTGTAAGAAGTTTGTATAGGAATTTAAATTAGGTACGATTCAATTACCTTTTATGATTCTTGTTTTTCAAGTTATTCAATTAGTATGATCCAATAGTGAAACTGTAAAAGAAAATAATTTTCGCGGCATATTATTATTTTTTCAATATGATAGATACGAGATACCTTCTCACATAGCTAATCGCCTATATTACTTTGTAAGGATGAAGATGAGATTAGTTTTAAGCATTTTATCTAGGTGATAAACGAGAGTTAAAGGCTTAAAAATAATATTGTTAATGTGAAGTGTAGTAAAAGGTATAAGGAGTTATTAGTAATGATATATCATAAAGAAATGATATGTTTGACCATTTCATCTTAATATGCCATATGTGAGTTCTGAAAGGTTGATAAAATAAATAAACACATAAACTCAAATTGAGCATTGGGTCTTCCTAAACTATCATCTATATAGTATTTGAAAAAGGATATGCAAATCATATCATATATGCATTACCAGCTAATAAGAATAATCTAAGACATATTCTCAAATTATCTTATGTGAGAATCCTTTGAGGTTATATGAATCTTAAATTAGAATACCCTTTTTACTTGGGTTTTGATTACGAAGAATTGAATTAATCTTTCCTATCTTAGAATGATACTAGAAAATCATTACTGATATGATATAATGGGACATTATAAGTAACTTAATTTAAGGCTAAAATACACTTAACCCTCCTGTGTTTTATGATCTCTTGGTACGTTAGACCCCATTTGTTTTTAGTACGTTATGCCCCATTTGTTTTTAAAATGGACTTATTATCCCTTTGACCACTAGTCAAAGAGCTTAAAATTCAAAAGTGTTTTTTTACTCTTGTATTATGATGACATCGTCACAGTTGCACATGTTGCATTTTTTGGACAAAAATACCCTTTTAGTTTTTTGTTGACTAAAATACATTAAACCCTTATATTTTTTGCTTTATTTCATTACGCTCTTTATTTCAAAAATAAAAATTATTTTAAGCATGGATTACATTTGACCAGTAATTAATAAAAAAGAAAAAAATAACTAAAAATATCATTGTCTTCGCAATTGTAGTTCATGATCGTTAATTTACGGAAAAATAAAAAATTATTTATGAAATAAAATTTTAAAAAATGATAAATAATTGAAAATAAAAATTTCAATTATTTATTATTATTTTTTATGAAGTAATGGTGAGAAGGTAACCCACAAACAAAAATTTGTAATTTTTTCATCAAATAACAATTAGAATGTATAATCACCTTTAATAAAATTTTCCTTTTTTTAAATTTTTTTCCATAAGTTAATGATCATGAGGTACAATTGTGAAGACAATAGTATATTTATTAATTTTTTATTTATTAATGGTCAAAATGTAATCTATGCTTAAAATAATTTTTATTTTTGAAATAGAGAGTATAATGAAATAAAGCAAAAAAATATAGGAATTTAATGTATTTTTGTCAATAAAAGACTAAAAGGATATTTTTATCCAAAAAATGCAACATGTACACTTGTAGTGAAGTTATCATAACACATGGGTAAAAAAGTCTTTTTGAATTTTAAACTTCTTTGACTATTGGTCAAAGAGTGGGGGGGGGGGGGGGGGGGGGTTAAATTTTTTTAAAAATAATTTAANNNNATAAAGTTTTTTAACCTTAATTTAATTCAAAAGAATTAATAAATGAGGAAGATTATTATAAATCAAGTTTACATAAGATGTATTCAAAAGGGCACACCTTTTATGTAAAAGGCGTTATGAATAAGCATTTATACAATCAGCATAAGATGATGATTGGTGAAATAAATGATTTAGCCTGTAACATTCTAAATCCACTTCAGGATTAATTAATAAATATGAACATCGCATTATATAAATCACATAATATGTAAATGAGAGATGAAAGAAAAAAAATACACCCATAATAAAATTAAATATTAATAATTACTTTAATGGTTCAAATAGTTGAAGCAATTCCAACAATGTTTTAATATAAATGGGTTTGTTTCTTTTGTTTTAAAAATATATGATAACATAAAGATAAGAATGTAAAAAAAGAAATATAAGATAACATTGAATATCTTATCAAATAATAAAAAATAATAAGAAGGAATCTGCTATTGAAAAATTTTGTAAAAGGAATCTTTTAATTGATAAAAAAATTAATAAAAATTGGTAAGTAAATTTTATTTAAATGATTAATGATATAAATATAAATTCTATTATGTTATCCATACTTCAATATATAAACATGAGTTTTAGAGTCCAGATCTTTTGTCCAATATTACTATGTCTTATTCTGCCTTATGAAATCTTAGCCATTTATTTTACGGTATCCACATAAATAAATGACTGAAATTTACTGAACATAATAAAACACCACAATATTGTTCAAAAGATCTGAATTCGAGTTTTTAAGCCACAAGCCACTCCCGCAACTTTGCCGTATGATATTTGGTTTACATAGAGAGAAATTTTATTGGAAAGGACTTGACTTCATATAGGATAGTCTTGATGTTCTTTTCCACCGTCTTTACACACATCAGATACCTTATTACAAATTTCTAGGTTGGTACCTATAATTTCTAAAAGTCCTTTTCATCTTTTCTGGAAGTTGAAAGCCGTGATTGAGAAGGCGAAGATGAAGCCGAACAACAAACACATCCCAACATGTACACCTGCAACAACTCCAAGAAAATCATGTCGAAAACCGAAATAGTTCCTCAAGTATTCTTCAACTGTTTCGCCAGTTTCCAGTGTTTTTGTTACGTCTCCAAATTGTGAAGCAACTAATCCGTACAATGTCCAAGCTATAGGACAGGCCCAGTAGTACCATCTCCACCACACAGGAATGCTCTGTGACAATGTGGACAAAAAGGGTTACCGCCGATCATTTCAACTTGAAGATTTACAGAAGAAACAGATTATGAGGTAATGAGAATTTTACAGGACGTGGAACGATAAATCCTGAGAAAAGGTTCCAGATCATGAAAAATGCAGTTGCCACTATAGCAGCAACGTTGTGGTTGGGTGTCACAGCCACGGACGTCATCCCATACATTGTGAAGAAGAAGAGGCTGAAGAACGTGAAGAACATGTACCGAAAGAATTTAACAGCTGTCCATTCGAAGGCGATCATGGCATAAACTATGATCCCATATACAAGGGTCTGTATCAGTAAGTAAGGCAGTTCAATCATCACCTGCAAGGCAAAAGTAAGATGATATATCAAAAAGCAGAGGACGTTGAGCTCGAGAAGTAAGGCTCGTTGCATTGCTAACATTTGACACTCACCTGTCCAAAGGCGTATGGAAGTGCAGAATACATTCCCGCAGCTCTTTCTCTGTAAAAGACAGTCCTCTCAATGGCTACAACAGGCTGCACTGCTGTACAGTTCTGAAATCCTAGGAAAAGAACAGCAGCATACATAGAACCCATTGCATTGAAGATGTCTTGAGAGTTGCTCCTGAAATTTATCGACATTAAAAGTCATATATTAATCCTGTTAGCTAAATGCTTCATTTCTCATTACCTTTTGTTGCCTAGATCCCAAAATATTGTACCAAACATCAACCCTATGAATGTTGAGAATATTTGTCTCACTGCAGTATATGGTGGGTTTCGCCAATAAGACCAGTACTGTTTCCACAGGCAGGCCCTACATTGAGCTGAGAAGGACTGAGAATATTGTGTTGGGAAGTATAGATCTTTTGAACCTGGTGGGGGTACGCTTAGTTCCTTGATCAATTCCTTAGTTCTCCTGTAATAGTCCACCGTACAGAAGTGAAATTTGGGTATATTTGCAACATTTCATCTTGATATTAAGCTCGTCATCTAAAAAATCCAACAATACTATATATGTACCAAACTTTTTCTCTTGTCCTTTAGTACTAATGTGATCACCTGTATAACTCTGAGTTCTTGAATATACTGGAGAAGTCAACCCCAAGTGCTTCTTCTTGACCGGATGAAGTAATCTCCAACATCCATGTTGCAGGGTTGTAGCCCTTCTTAATTTTGGGGACTCCTTCAATTCCCTTCATAATTTATAAATTAGAGAAGTAGCAAAGATGAGAGACAGTCGAAGCTTAGATACCTCGCGTCCATTTGCCTCACCTCAAAATAATTGATAAGATGGCAACCATAACGACCTATAGGACCGACATAAATTTCCTGTCCTCCCCTCTTCATCAAGAGTAACTGCAATGGGAGAAAAACGAGATATTCAGCCAGAACAAAGCAGGATTTGGTCGCCCATTATAGATAATAGATACACTCTCACCTCATCAAATGCATCAAATATGTCTATGCTTGGCTGATGTATTGTGCAGACTACAGTTCGTCCAGTGTCCACGGTGTTCCGCACCGTTCTCATGACTATGGCTGCTGCCCTGGCATCAAGCCCAGAGGTTGGCTCGTCCATGAAAATTATAGACGGGTTTGCCACAAGCTCGACTGCAATTGTAAGCCTCTTCCGCTGCTCAATTGAGAGACCATTCACACCTGGCAATCCAACAAGCGCATCTCTTAAGGTGGTCAGCTCCACCAGCTTCATCACTTCATCAATGAACATCTGCCACGCATCAATTTAATTCAATCTCAGTTGTTATCTATATTGATTTGTATTCCAAAAAGAAGGGATAAGAGTAAGAGATAATGAAATTTACCTTCCTTTTGTCAGAATTCACCTCAGGAGGTAGTCTTAGCCACGCAGAGAAAAGCAATGACTCGTACACTGTGACATGAGGAGAATGGATATCAGTTTGTTCACAGTATCCAGAGACGCGAGCAAAAGTTTCTTGCTTCTTTGGGTACCCAGATATTAAGATGTTTCCATCAATATAACCGCCGGTTTTTCTCCCAGCCAAAACATCCATTAATGTTGTTTTCCCAGCACCACTTACACCCATGAGAGCCGTCAGAACCCCTGGCCTAAAAGCACCGCTTACACCCTTTAAAAGTTGTAGACGATCCTCAAGAACACCTTGAGCTTTCATTTCCTTTGAACAGGAGCATAAATTTGTTGACGTGGTGGAATTAGTAGGTAAGATTCTTGATACGTAGACATTGATAAGAATAAATCAGGTTCAACACTTATCATTCAATTAAAGAATTGTGTACCTGCGGCATGTCTACAGAATATCTTATATCCTCAAACGTGATAGATAGGGGCTGAAATGGAAGGACCATTCCCCTATTCTTGTTCTGTGTGTTCTCAGTACTACCGCTACCCACCCTTGCAGATGAATTTCTGGACGAGACCCTTCTCTGGATTTCACTTCCTCTTCCTGCGTTGATTTTATAGCGCCTAAGCTAAAAGCTTCAATGAAAAAGCCAGCATAAATCCTAACATTTCACTCACCTGAAGTGTTTGTATATAGTTGAATAGACCTCCCCGTTACGTTAGCATTCTTCTCAGCCAAGGCCTCTTTGGATAACATTGCTTGATGCTTTCCAAAAGCTGCAGCGGTTTCAGTCATCAGTAGCTTGGTTTAATATTACATAACCTGAATCGCTAAGCTGGGATACTTACGATCAAGATATTTTAGAGCCAAAATGAAGAGAAAATTGGATAGAAACATATATCCAATCAAAGCTCCTACTCCAAGCCAATACCAATAAGCATGAGGAAAGATTCCTCTAGATTTCAAAATAGTAACCCCTAATGGCTCTGTGGAATTAGGAGGAACCTGCAATGCATGCATTTAATACCGCATTGGTCAAACATTTCTTCTCGTTGTTTAGCTATAAGAGAATGGAACTTACATGTCTCCACCTATGTCCAAGAAACTCGTTTACAGATACACCGTTTTGCACATACATCATTGGGGAGACCCAGTAACCCCATATCCACCATTTCTTCACATTCTCTGAAACAATAAAATTTAGTTTTTGAGCAACAGGATACAAAATACTTCACCAGACAAATGGATACAAACCATCATTATTATCTTATTGTTATGTTACAAATGAAATGTGGAGAAAGAGAAAAATGCAGGATATCAAATACTTGACCTCTTGAAATGATGAATCCTCCTAGAATTAGCACTGCTAGTAATGCAAATGACCCAAGCGTATTAGCGACAATGATGTTCCTTCCTAATGCAGCTATCATGCGGAACAGTCCCGAGGCCATCTGACTAGTACACGCCAGTATCAAGTAGTGCTTCAAAAACCTGCCATCAGGATTTTATTAACCTGGAACCTTCAAATTCAGACCAAAAGAAGAACAAGAAGAAAAGCAGTCACAGGTTCTGTATTCCCACCTTCCGACATTTGGGTCAAAGCCTATAACATAGTAAGTCATGATCACCCATACCGCAGTTTCTAAAAGAGTGATTGGGATCTTGAGAATCCATGTGGGCAAAGCATATGCCCATGAAGGATAGAAAAGAAAGTCTCTCTGCTTGTAGAACACAGGAAGTTTCATGACAGACATAGCAAGCTCTGAGAAACCGTTGAACATACTAACGATAACTGCGAAAAAGAGAGCGCCCATATATATCCCGCCGTCTTTCATCGTATCATGATGCAGCTTGGTTCTCAAAAATAGAGTAGCTGTTACGAAAGCGAGAATAATAAGCTGAAAATGGACAAAAATAGAGCATTAGTTAACCTTAGAGGATCATTATTATTATCCAACTATATGAAGCAAGCCCTTTTGGCAATTGCAGATGAACTCTGGGATAAAAATTTATATATTTATGGTAAAAACTCACTTGGCTCATTTTAAAGATATACACAAAAGAGTTCCTCTTCATCAGTAAAAATTCTCTTGAAAAGCAAGCTTTGATAAGTTCCTTCTTGCTGACGCCAAAAGTTTTGGTTGTTAAAGCAGCAGGGTGTCCCTTGGACTTGTCAAATGGTGTAGCAAGTTCGTTTCCTAGTCTTCGACCAATGTCAAATGTCTGAAAAGATTCAGCAAATTCCTTCACTGAGACATAGGTATAAGGTTGGTCATTACGACCCCAATATTGTTCTTGATCTTTGAGCGATGTCACCTGTTGAATTATCAGCAGCACCAAAACAGAGGTTTGGAATTATTATTGTAATCATATTCCGTGCACTGGGGATATACTAGTTTTAGTATGGATTGGTTGGTGGACTTACTTCTTGTAAGAAGTCAGCAATTCCTTTTCTCTCAGGGCATTTGAAGCCCATGTATTCAAAGAAATCCAGCACATTTTCTCGAGGACCTTGGTAAACAATGCGTCCATCCGACAGAAGGATTAAATCGTCAAACAGGTCAAAAGTTTCAGGTGCAGGCTGGAGCAGAGAGATTAGAGCAGTTCCATTTAGAATGTGAATGGTTTGCCTCAGACAGTTCACTATTTGGAATGTTGTTGAACTATCCAAGCCTGTTGATATCTCATCCATGAAAAGAGCTCGTGCCGGTCCAACCAACATTTCCCCTGTATGTATTTCTTTTTCTTTTTAAAAGATTGTATTATTAATTGCAAAAGATTTCCCAAAGTGTTTTTTTCAGTTTTACCTGTTGTAACTCGCTTCTTTTGTCCACCAGAGATGCCACGAATCATTTCATCTCCTACCATGGTGTCAGCGCAAACTTCGAGTCCCAAGATCTGTGCAAATCAAAGCAACAAACATCTTTCATTTGTATCTTCTATAACTACCATTTTACATTTTTACTTAGTACCTTGAGAATATAATCTGTAACTACATTCGTCTCCTGCCCTTCACATGCTGCAGCCTGTAGAACGCAAGTCAACTAAATGGTAAGACCATTAAGATATTGATAGATATATATTTCCTCAAACAATTTCTTACCTTCATGTAGAGATCGATATCGGGATCTGGTTTGATATTTGCTGCCTTTTCCCTTCTTGCTAGCTCTGTCAACATATCTGCATGATTTGCAATTCCACAGAAATTCATCAAATTCGTTGCAACTGCTATAACCATCGAACCAATGAAATGTTAACTCACCGTAGCTTGTTCCAATCCCTTGGCATCTTGCAGAGAACGCCAGAGTCTCTCTAACGGTCATTTCTCCTATGTGGAGATCATATTGACTAATATAAGCTGAGGACCTTTGTGCCACAAACTCGTCCATTGAATGGCCGTTATATGTAACACTTCCCGAAAACTGAAATTTTCTTTTACTAATATCATCAGCTCATCATAGGGAAAAGGAATTTTCATAGAAACATTTAACATAGTCATCTGTTTCCTTACTTTCAGATCTTTGCTCAATTTTCCAGCCAGAGCCAACAGTAATGTTGTCTTTCCTGAGCTTGGAGGACCTAGAAGTAGAGTCATTCTGCAATATTTTGCTTAATTCAATGATGAATGAATCCTTGGTAAAGTTTGAAGTGGACAGAGATTAGCATGATTTTTCTACTTGCCTTTTCGGTTTTATGATTCCACTAACATCTTGAAGAACAGGAAATGGCTTCTTTCTACTTGGAATTATCAGAAGCTTATTTAGGAACCCCTAAGAAATCATCATACAGAAACACATCAAGTGAGTTCAACGTATTAACTCTAAATTACAGATTTCAACCAGCAAGTTGTACCTCGAACATGTTAACAGAGAAGTTGAAAATTGTAGGCAAAGCTCTGCTTCCAACGTAGGCTTCAGCCTCGACATTTAAATGCTCGAAACGGACTTCAATTGCAGGCATTTCCAGTCCAACTCTGTGTAATGAGTTCGAAAGGAAAAACCGACATAAACCATAAAAATGTCAGGCAGCTAAATGGTGAATTCGAACGGAGCTTCAATTAATTTCCTGAGATAATGTAAAAAAACCTTTCAATGCGTTGCCTGAGCTTTAACAGGAACTTCTCATTATCTTCCTCTGCAATTCTGACAAGCCTCTGAAGCAAGTTTCTTCTTTCTATTAGTCCAAGGCTCTCTATGTCAATCTCTCTGGATTGACCTCCTTGTTCAGTGAGTATACCTCTCCTTACACGTAAATAAGTAGGCAGTTTCTCTAAAGCAGCCCATTTAAGAGCTTCTTCATCATCTTCATCACGAGAAGACCTGGAGAAAACTTCCATGGTACTGTTCCTCCATATGTTAGAGCTGCTTAGACGAGCACTACTGATTCTAAATATATCACCACTCTCCATTCTTCACACCCACTGCTATATAGTTTAGAAAATGTAAATAAAAACAATAAAAAAGAAACAAACAAACTCCTCAGTGTTTCATGTAAGGAAGGTTCATTCATGGATTTCCTTTGCATGAACAGCGTCATGGATTTCCTCAGCACGATCCATTGCGAATTTTTTGAGTGTCTAGGAGTGTAAAAAAAGAGAGAGAACAGAAATTGTTTCCTAGTATTACAATGTTCACAAGCTTGTACCTCGAGTAATGGGAGGATATACGAAAGAGTTTGTTTGAAGGAGTTCGGGCCCTCGTGGCTATTAATATTGGTAAGTAAATAAGTAGGACAAACAACAGTCATGAGTTGTTGACTTATGGCCATATCTCAGCTTGCGAGAGACAATTACGAGTTACAGACGGAGTCCAAATTTTCTGTTCAGTTTTATGATATTTTATTGTATCTAATGAATCTCAGTCATTCATTTATGCGAGCTCCGTGTTTATTTAAGCGGGACCTACATAAATAAATAGCTGAGATTCATTAAACACAATAAAACACTATAAAAATTAGACAAAAAATCTTATCTCTTATAGATGTCATGCATTCTCCGACGCTGGGACATGGAACTATGAAATTATAGTCTAAGAAGTGTTAAGCACAAAGAGGAGTTTAACAGCGAGATAAAGTTCAATTTTTCAGCTATATTACAAATTTTTATGATGAAAATTTTAAAATTATTGAGTATTTTCATAGCTAAATTCCTAATATATATTATTTTTGAAATTAAATGTTGTAATCAAACCAAGATGAAAAGGAAATAATAAGCAGAGTCTATACCCTTCTACAATTCAATTAAGCTTCTACTCTCATCATATAATATATGGACTCTTGCAATAAATCAATATATGCATGCTCAGGAGTGACAACGTTTTACCAGCACGTTTTTCAACTAACGTCCTATTAAATCACGCTATCTCATTTTTTAATAAACCATGATCATAAAATCGTACGTACTACTGGATGATATCTCAAGAACATTTTTTTTGTGTATTAAGTATAGATAGTTTCGTGTTCATATTAGATTAGTTTATAATATGTTGTCAATTACTAGGGTTTAAGTTAATACATTTTTTTTGACTTTTCATGCCTGCAATATCTTAGGTCATGACAATAAATTAAGATGTCAAAGTTTATGGAAGAAAGACTATCTCACTCTCAGACAGATGTTGCTTCTACCTCTGTAGTTACCTCTGCATTAGCTACACTTCTTCGACAACATTCTCCTTGGGGGATTGTACGACTAAATTCTGTATCCATGAATCCAATAGCCTTAATGGGCTGATTATATTTAGTTCAAACTGTACACTAAAAAAAGAAGCGAATGTCAATTTTGCTTATTGGGAGCAAAGAAAAACTATCCAACAAGATTGAATTGTTAATATTAAGAATAAATGACTAATTGACTGAGGTGGTTAGGTTTTTGAGGTCCTAAGGGTTTATGGCTTACCTCATACTCTCAAGTGGTACCAAATATTTTCATCACTCCATGCAATGGACGTTTTCCCTTCTGAGCACAAACGGATGCGTATCTATGATTTGATTTCGACAACTACACCAATTATGATGTGCTACGGTTTGCTTTTCGTTGTCAAACTTTTCTGGCCACCTTAAAATATTATTAAATACATCGTATGAAAAGTGAAGTCGGGTTGCATTTTTGGTGTGTGCTTCTAGAGTGAAAGGTGACAGTTCCGTTTCTTTGTATTCGTTTATTAATTTAATGTTGCAATGGTACTAAGGGATATCAATTTAATTATGAGGAAAAAAAATTACTTTCTTCAATCAAAATTCTTATAAAAATAAAGAAAATTTTGGGTTAGATCCTATTAAGTTTGCAAAACGTTTATAGAACAACAAACTGTTTTGGTTTTTGTTCAATTGTAACTTTCCTATTATTTTTTTTTATGTAAACTTGTTTACAAATGTTAGAAGTGTCTAACTCACCCCCAAAAGTTAGCTCAAGAGGGGAAGGTTTATATATTATTATAAATTCTTGAATGCCTTCATAATTGTCCGATGTGAGATTCCTGACACACCCCCCTCAGTCCAGAGCAGGACTGGACATCTGATGGACATATTGGGCAAAGGGATATAACCGGGCACCACCCCAAACCATCAAGACAACCTGGCTTTGATACTATGTTAGAAGTGCCTAACTCACCCCCAAAAGCTAGCTCAAAAAGGAGAGGTTTACACATTATTATAAATTCTTGAATGCCTTCATAATTGTCTGATGTGGGATTCCTGACAACAAAACTGAAAAAAAAACTCTTTTTTTTTATGGACCGAGGGTATCTACCAGCGAACCCAGTGACTAATCCCCTCATTGATTTGTAGGCACCTTACAGGATAGAACAGTTGGCCCAAAGATTTAACGCTGCTTCAAAAAATCTCTTTAGATTACTTGTATTGTGTACAAATCAAACGGGCTAAGAAGTTTGGCAAAAATAGACATATTCAAGATTAATTTCCTTATCAGCCACTTATGTCAACATTTTGATGCACTTGTTCAATGTATTCTACTTTTCACTGTCAATGTGGCTTGGCTTACACGTCAAAGTTAATCCTTCATCCACGCATTCCAATTTCTCGAATGAATTAAAGATTATACAACCCATCCCCTTTGGAAACTCTTGTTCCCGGGGAACAGTAACTTCATTCATTTCATTTTTCTCTTTTCTTCTCAATTGACATTAGGTCATTTACTTGCTACACAATATAGGTTCTCAGTACTTGCTAATATAATTTTACTATCTAATCATATTGACTTTATGTTTATGTTAACTATTGTTTAAAGGAGATATTTATTAATTTATTCATAATATCAACATGAAGAAATTTGCAAATAATTAAACATACAATGAGATGAATCTTTTTTTAAAGTAACGTATATTTGAACATTGTTGATATATATATATATGTATAAGCTGGTCGAGCTTTGAACTTTTTTGAATCTTAATCTAATCGATCTAGGAATTAAAATGACATTGCTCTTCCTAAATCAATTTGAATTTGATCAATTTGAAGTATTTAGGTCAGGCTAGCCCTCTTAGTTTGATCTTGATGAAAACTCAGTCTACTTGAATATGGCTTGTTGATTTTAGACTAAGCCAAGTCAAAATTTCAATTAAATCTATGTGTTCAAAAAATCATAGTCTATTTCTTACAGGAGGATTATTATCCAGCATTACCAGAAATTGTAGGCTACCATAGTAAAAATTTTGATAGTTGGGACTTGATAGATTGGTTGGCTCACTAAACTCAAAGTAGAAATTTTATTCTTATTATATGAAATTAAGTTATTTTCATTTAATTAGTTTTCCTCATTGAAAATTTATATTATAAGTTACATTGAAAGTAATGCTACATTGATGCTATAAGAATTATTTAAGTATTAAATGAAAAGACCATATAGTTCATGTTTGGTTTGTCTTCCAAATTTTGGTAAAACTTTCATGGTTTTTAGTATATCATAATGAAGCATTGAAATAAGATTTAGGAGCATTCATTTTTAATCAAGATAAATAAAAATTTAAAATTTCTACAATTTAAATCTAAATAAACACTTTTACATTTTTTAACTCAATAAATTATGTAACTTTTGAATTTTGATTTCCTTACAATAATATAATTTCTTATATTAATAAATAATTCATTAGATATAAGTTGTATCAATGGTAGGAATGTTGAACTTTGTGCATTATTATGTTTTTTTTTATGTATGGAGATAAAACAAGGGTATGTGCTTTGATAAGTGTTAATTAGACAATTTTTTAAGCATTATTTTAAGAGCTTTTTCCTTGTATTTGTATGGCTTGAATAGGATTTGATACTCAATGTGCCTTATATTTTATTTTTAGGCCTCATTTTGGCTCCCTAATAAATAAATAATAAATTTAAGTGGGTTAAAATTAAGTTGGAGAAGTTTTAGTATGATTTAAAGAAATGAGTCGAAATATGGGTCCCAACATAGATCTATGTTCAAAACATCCTTGTTTTAAACCTATTTTGATGGTGAATTTTACGAAAATTGAAGCTTTCTTATAAGGTGAGCAACACTGATCCATTACAAGTCTATGTTGGCCCTATGTCGGTCGTGGAGTTTCAATCAATACAAAGCTAGATAAGAGCATTTTGAGAGAAGAATGGAGTAAATTTAGAGTGATAGAAGAGTTTTTCAAATAAATGAGTTGAGCAAAAAAAAGTAGAAGAAGAGGAATTGTCATTAGAGCCTAGTGTTTTATTAGATTTGTCATAGGCGACCTAGTTAGAGACTACTGAACCATCCTTATTTTTAAAGTAGTGATCATTTCCTGGACAAAATATATTTATAAAAGAAGATGTATTCCTATCATCATCCACTATCCATTGGACTCTTGGTCCTTGCTTCAGTAATGACTATTGAAACTTATATCCTTGTATGAGCTAGAATGGCCTCTTTTTCCTTCCCTTGAAGAGCTAGATTTATAGGATCGTTGTATAGGTGTTATCGAATTCTTTGAAGCTTGTACATTGAGTCAATCACAGTGGCATTAGTGTTGTTGTACCTGGACTTATTTACAATTTTCAAATCTTATTTTATACTCTTAAGCTTTGTAATGCATATGAACAAGAGGGAACCTTGTATGCTTATACTTAACCTATCCTGAATTGCACTATCAAACCCTTCATGCTTTGAAATTCAGTTTACTGACCAAAATTTATGACATTTACTGTTTATTGGTTATTTGTTTTCAATGTTTAAGGTATGATAGCTCTAATGGACGTGCTCTATTAGAAAGATACAATTTTTTTTCTATGTTACTATTATCCACTTTTTACCTTTTATCATTGATTCAACCATCTTTTTAGTAGAATTTAGATTACATTTAAATGAACGAAAGTGAAAGATACATTTCACGCTCCTACTTTCAAAGCATGCAAATATTCTTTTTCTTTAATAAAGGAAAGTAAATGGTGATGTTGACTTGTTTCTTTTCCTGAATTAAGCCTCATCTCAAAAATGCATGAAATATAATTGTTTCTAATATGCAATATTTCAAATATTATATTCAGAAATAGCTAACATAGGTTTCCCATTAATTGTGTTACTTTTGGGTTAAAAAAGTGCAAAAAAGTTATATTATGGATGATGAATTTTTTTAAACATATTGGTACAACTTGGAGACTAATTTACATCAAGAAAGGGAAAGGATGTAATATTTATTACCAAATTTAGCCAATGATATTATTAAAATATGCACTATATTTTTAGTTAATCCTAGAATGTCTCATAAGTTTTATTACAATAGTTAGAAACATTAAAAAAACATAGTTCGTTTTTAGTATTTAGTGGTTATCAATCTAATTGACATTAATAGGAAAACATGTATTAGAGGTACAATTATCTACACTTATGTGGAACAATTTTTATTAGCTTAAGGTTTTATGATTTGAAAGGTCATATCTAACAAGTATAGGAATGAATTTCTAGGATAGTGAAGTCTTTAATTTTTTTTTAACCATCATGTTCAATTTTTCTCTTTGATGGCCAACTATAATTCTTTCTGAAATTTTAGCATCCCATTTATAGATGCTTATGCAAGCAACTATATATGAATCCTATGATTATGCATATATTCACCATACTTAAATTTTCCATATTTGATTCATGATGTTCTTTTTCTTCTGCCTTTTTCTATACTATATATTATATATCGAGGCATGAAATATAATTGAATTGTTTCAATAAGAATAAAGCATGAGGAAATAAGTAAAATCTTTGTTTATGTAACTATTTTTATAGAATTTTTTGTTTTGCTAGAAGTATTATTATAAAAGTAACACCTAACTTTTTGTTTGAAGTCATCTATATTAATATATATTGTATTCACTATTAATAACCATTTTGAATATATCAAAATTTTCTTAAATTTTCTTCTTCAAAACTTCTCTTGCTAGAAAATGTTTGTTGTCTTATTTAAAGTGAACATATCTATCTTACAAGGTCTTCAAAGTAAACCCTATAACAATACTATAATTGTTAGTTAATTATTATTTTTAATATCTTTTCATTAGAACTTAAATTTTCTATGTTCAAACTCTTGTGAGATAGTTCTACTTTACTATAATATTTTAATTTTTGAAATAAAAAAGGAAATTATAAGAATCCTTAAACTTTAAATTTAACGAATAAACATTCAGTTATTTTGATAACTAAGATATTAACTATTTTAAAAAAATATTTTTGGATGAAATTACTATGCAAAATATATAATCATTAGAAAAAGATTTCGTGAACTTAGCATCCTTTGCTTATGGTAAGGTTGATCCAGCATATAATTATTTTTCTTCTTCTCAAACATCTAAAGGAAATATTAAATATAACTATATACTTTGTAGGATACAGTTTAAAGGGGGAGAAATTTATATAATGAAAGCATATCTTTGTGATATTAAGGATAATATTTCTTCTTGTAAAAAAGTAAAATTTAGTGTATATTATAGGATTGAAATTTATTTGAAATAATAAGAAAAAATAAAAAATAAAATAAAGAGAATTATTATGTATCTCGTGTTGATGATAAAGCAATAAGTATTAGATAAAGGAAAAGGAAAGGCTATTATTGACATAAATTCTTATTTTCCTATCTCTTGTTGATGATAAAGCAATAAGTATTAGATAAAGGAAAAGGAAAGGCTATTATTGACATAAATTCTTATTTTCCTCCGAGAAGTACTCATGGTTCTCAACTAGGTTTTAAAAAAAGTGTGTCGAATGATAATGATGTTATTTTTTACGATATAAAATAGTTTGGACTAGATGATTCTGTCATTCATATATTCCTTTAAATGCTTTAAATTCGCCTTATCTTTAAGAAGCAATATATGCTACAAAAAATAGGTTCAGGATTTAAGGCGCCTACATCAAGATTAGAAAAGGAATATAAGTTGATTGTGGTTAAATAATAGTCTAATTAGGGGACAATAGGTTGCGCTATTATGGAAAAAAGGTGGAATGATCAAAAATAAAGAACTTTGATTACTTGTTGGTTTATTGTAATGTTAAAGCAACTTTTATCAAGTCCATTGATACTTCTAATATGGTAAAAAGTGCTTATAATTTATTTGAATTATTTTTAAAATTATCAAGTGGGTCGGACTAAAAATGTTGTCCACTTTGTTATAGATAATGTGATAATCCAATTATATTGCATTGCCAAAATCCATTTTGTATATTTGAAAAAGGTTGACCTCCTTGCTCCTCTTATGGTATAATCCTCTTATTGTTGAGTTCCCTTTTGCTCAGTCCATAGAGACAAAATGTATGACTACCAATAGTTCATTAAAGAAGAAAGGACTCACTATTAATTATGGGTCACTTAGATACTTACTACAATGAAAGTATAGGCATATTTATTGATCTCTATGTGTTGTTTATTGTATAAATCTCATTCTAAAAGATGTTGATTGTATGTAATATATTTACAATCTTCTTTCAATTACATCTAAGATCAAAATTTTTGTGTTCAATCATCTTATATTTTTGTCTCAGTTACGAAAGTAAGAAGATTAGGTTGAATTTCTGTATCCTACAGTAACTAGCTAGGTGTAACTAATTTTATAACTTTGAAAAGTATACGATCATAAATTATGAAAAGTAAACACTTTTCAAATTACAAAGATTAGGTTGAATTTCTGTATCCTACAGTAACTAGCTAGGTGTAACTAATTTTATAACTTTGAAAAGTGTATGATCATAAATTATGAAAAGTAAACACTTTTCAAATTACAAGTTATCAAATGGTGCAAAATAGAAAGTGCTTTATGCTATTATTCTAGATAACAAATTTTGGGATAATTTTTTACTTTTTGAAGATTGTGACACCATTTATAAGGATATTTTGAATTTTTATATTAGATTCAACTTCTTTCTATTAGTTGATTGTACATTAATAGATATTTTCTTATATTTTTATTTTAATAAAATATTTTGCTTTTTATATTACATTTTGCGCATTTATATGATTTTTACCTTGTATTTGTTATATACTGATGTTATGATGATCAAATTTTAAATTTTGAATTTCTTGTCTTACCAATTTGATGCCCGATTCGATTTTTAAAATATTAGTTAATAAAGTTAATGGAAGGAACTCAATTAGAAAACAAAAATAAATAAATATTAACTTAGGAAAAACATATAAGTAGGACAAAAAAAATTCATGGACCCCTTTTAACTAATACCAATTTATTTTAATTAAATAGGATAAATTATAATTTAAATATATACATAAGTTTAGTCAATTTTGTAATATTGGTTATAAGTTCTATCAATAAAATGCATAAGTTTTCAATTATTGCAGGTATAACCTTCCATTTATTTTACCATTAATTGATAACAGTTTCAAATTTAAAACGTAATCAAATTTAACGTTAATTGTCTTAGTATGTAAGCTAAAAATTTAAATATTTTTTTTAATCTTAAATTTTCATAACAATGGTAAAGAAACGCAAAATAATTGATAAGATGACTGATTGATTACGATGCGGCTTTGACCATAAACAATACTCTATTGCTGCTTGATTACGACGAGTCGTAAATAACTAATTATTTCTTGTCAGTATTATTTTGTGTGCCTCTATCTAAGAAAGGAATCTTTGAGGCAAAATTCACGTGCCCTTGGTTACTCCTTTGACTCGCCACGGAATCAAAGTTGTCGAGCAAAAATACATGAAGACGAATACAAACATTCTCAATTATAGGTGGAATAATGCAACGAAATGTATAAAATTTAAAAGAATAAGCCGAAATCATTACTTCAATACCATGTCACACCTCTTTCCAAAATGAAAAACAAAAGACAGCAACACTTAACAACAAGGGGATAAAGAAATCATAAACGTGTATATGCTTTCTTAAGCTAGAAAAGTAGGGACTACTATTCAAAATTACGATGACATGTAAGATAAAAGGAAAGCAGTAGAGATCCTAAAGGATTTGTTCTACCGAAAGAAAGGGAAGGAAGATAATTGTTCTTAATTTTCTTACCAGAAAGTAGAGTAATTGACTTCAAATGGTAGATTAGTGCAAGTGATGGTAAATAATTGAAGACTACGTTATGGTTGATACAAGAAAGAAACGTATTTCCATCATGCTCTCCTGATTTCATTCATAATTAGTTGAACTGTTATTTCACTTCCCAAGTTTTTTTTTTTACAGAAGTTTATGGATGTATATACTATTGACAGACAAAATATTTATTAGGTAATGAAATAGGTAGCTATTGTTGTTTGCCAAGAGAGGCTGTTTTGCCTACTCATGGATGTCCATGGCTAATATTTTACATGTAATTACCTAATCATGTACGTAAGCATGGTTTTAAATGTAATTTAAAAAAAACATGAAATTGACCATATGTTTTTTTTTCTTTAAATTACTCTTTTAACTTGGAGAACTACAAGTTCTAAATTGGGACTAAAATTGTCGTCAGCTTGCATGGAAATAATATACAATATGTTGAATGTGTGTCATATTTTTCACATCGGAGAAATATGATAATTGAGGAACCTCCTTAAGCTATAAAAGGATTTTTTTAATACCTTTTTTATTATCCAAAAATAAACAAGTCTTCCTCCCTTATAAGCCCTTGTTTGTTTCTCCCTCATTTGTAATTCTTCTCGTCAAAATAGTGGAGTATTTTGGTGGTATATGAGGAGTATGCAAGTCCAAATCTCGTACATCTTTGGTGGTCTTGTTTTGGGTGTTCTATTTATTATTGTCTATTTAATAGCTATTGTTAGGTATGGTTGTAATGATATATTGTTCTATTAATTACATTGTTGGATCCCGAAATTTTCTGTAAGTTAAGATTATTAAATGAAGGATTATCAAGAATATTTGGTGCGTATTTATGTATAAAGTGAAGGAAAATCCT
>JAOQMQ010000001.1:7685306-7701901 GCA_027563845.1 Erythroxylum subrotundum | reverse complement strand
TTTCTTATTACTGTTTTATTATTGTGATGCCATGGGGAGTTTAGTGATGGTTGTCAGTAGTGGTCTCTTATCGTAGGATTCGTACCGGAATGACCTACGGGCGTTTCGGTGGGTACTCTATGGTAAGGGGGCGCTACATAATCACTAGTTACGGAGTTGGTTTTGCATCGCTTACTCGTAACAATTTTGGCTTGCACTTTATATACTTCATACATGTAGAGGGCAACTCACTGGACTACTGATAGACACAATACCAACCATTATTAGTAACTGAACCCCCCTGGGACGCTGCCATGCAAGTTTGGAATAGTCTAACCAGTATAATATCATGTAATGAGCCTAACGGTGTACCATAGGCTAAAAACGAAATCATTCTTCTTAGTTCTTTAACTTATAGGATAAAGCTTAAACCATTTTGTAAAGTAATTTATACAATTTCGAAATCAAAAACAAATAGGAGGTGTCTAAAGTACGTTCAAAATTTTCAATTGCTTTTAATCTCATAATCAAACAAATGAATGCATAATTTAAAATCACATGCCATCAATTCTTTTGTAAAGAAGTTATTCAAATGAAACAATTAAAATACACTCATTGTTTCGTAAATTTATCGTCAAACACGCTCACGCATTCTATCTCTTTCCTTTACTTCTACAAAGTGCATTTCGCTTAGGCATTTATTTTTAATTAAAAAACAAGGCATTAACACTATATATTCGGTTTAATCGATTGTGACCCCTACCAAAAATTCATATCTCCCCTTATTCCACAATTTTCACATAATAAACGTTCACATTAGGTTTTGAGGTCTTCTAGACATTTGTCCCCTTATGTCTCTAGTTTCCATAACATCTAAATCATGAAACATGTACCAAATATCACAAGTTGCTTTAGCACAAAGGCAATATCAGGTTACCATTTTCAATCTTAGAGAAGTCATTATTTCCCTTTAGCCTATCTCTTATTTTTAGCCTCTATCTTATGACAGGCCATAATATGAATGAGACATGTAGTAAAGCTTCTTGAACCATACAATCATAATCCATTTGATCTTTTGAACTAGAGTTTTAAATAGCTTTTGATATGATCTATTTGTGAAATTCTTTAAGGCATATATCAACCGAGACATTAAATCCTCGATGCAAGTATTTGGGATATAATTTAGGACGTTGGCTCATCATAATAGATAATTCCCTGATTTTATGATACCATTAGTTATTTTTGATGATTTTCTTGACCTTAGCTATCATGTTCTTGGATATATCACTTAACCATAAGAATCTCCTCATCATCTTTTTTATTTATTTTATCAAATTCTTTAGGAGTATGATGTGAGAAAATGTGCATACTATTAAGAATTGAGTTAATAAGTTGAGTCCTTCTTACTAAGGAGAGACCTGCACAAATGGCTAATTCTCCTTTAGATCCTTTTTATGAGTGGGAAGCATTCATTATATGTTGATCTCTTAGTAGTTACATGTATGTTTAGGTAGGTGAAAAAGAGGTTCATCAGTTTAAGATCTGTCAAGTTTGATATCTAACTAGAAAGATCATTAGGTTTATTTTAAACAAATAGGTGACTATTATCCTTATTGATTGAAACTTTTGAGAGCTTACCAAAAATTCAAAGAACTGTCATTAACAAGCTCACAAAGTTGGCATTTTCTCTAGATAGAAGGAGTAAATCATTAGCAAAGGATAAGCTAGATATTCTCAACTTCTTTTAATGGTTGTAGAATATGAAATTACCAGTTTGTCTAATGATGTGTGAAATTAATCTAGTTAGAATGTTAATGTTTAATATGAAAAAAGGGAAATAAGATCACCTTGCATTAGACCTTTTCCTTCTTTGATTAGATTTGATGCTTCATCATTACTTCAATATGCTTTATAAGGTTATGGATATGCACTATTCAATAAAACTTAAGAAATTTGATGGAAATATAAAGGCTCCCATAGTATGCAAGGTCAAGTTCCAATTAATGGAGTTGAATGCTTTATGAATATCAATCTTGATTGCATAACTTTTGAATTGTTGTTTCAAGTTATTGCCGTTGTGCCACTAAGATATTGTCATCAATTTGTTTCCCTTGGATGAATTGTTTTTATGATGGATTTATGCATGGCTTCAACATATGTTTGATTCTTGAAGCTAAGAACTTTGCAATAATTTTGTAAATAGTGTTACAATAAGAAGTCAGTCTAAAGTCTTTGAGGGAAGCTAGACAGGGAAATTTTGGTATAAGAGTGATGAATGTTCTGTTAAGCTCTTTCAGCATCTTCCCCTTACTAAAGAATCCTAAAATTACACTAGTGACTTATAACATTTGTCAGAAATTTGCATATAATCCATGTAGCCTAGGAACTTTGTTAGGTTTAAGATCAAACAATCCCTTCTCCACATTTTTTGCATTAAAAATCCTAAGGAATTTTTTAGCTTCATTTTCTATGATGTGCTTAGAGATACAACAACAATAATACAACAATATCCCAGTAGAAATGCCACTAAGGAGTAGGATTTGGAGAGGTCCAGAAATAAGCAACCTTAACCCTAACTAATAGAGAGGTTGTTTCTATATGCTCAGAGAAAATGGATTTTGATACATGCATAGAAGAACAACCATTATTGGGAGTGCCATATGTATTTTGGAAATAGTTATGATAAAAGATTATGCCATTTAGATGAGCAACCTTACTAGAAAAGACAAGGTCAGGAATGTAATGGTAAGAGACAAATTAAAGGTGGGGAATATTGATGAAAAAGTAAGAGAAACAAGGCTTAGGTGATTCATACATATTAAAAGGAGACATCCTAACGCTCCAATGAGAAGATGCGAGAAGATTATACTTAAAGACTATAAGAGGGGAAAAAAAAGGAAGGCCTAATAAGAACTGAAGGAGGTGATAAAAAATGATATGACTTTTTTTTACAACTTTTCGAGGATATGACCTTCAATATAAAACTTTGGCGTGCTCGGACAAGAGTAAAGAATCTCACATAGAGGGTGTCTCTCTTTTTCATAAGTCTTTTAAACATTTTCCTTCTAGTCTTATGTCTTATATTTAACCTAAATATTTAATATGTAGACTTTCCTCTTAGTTATTTAATCTAATCATTTTCTTATTTAGCCTAAATATTTTCTTGTAATAGCTTGTTTAATTTATTTATTTACTTGTCTCCTTCCTTATTTATGTATTTATTTACTTATTTTATCTTTTATTTTTGTTCTTTATCTTATTTTATATTTATTGTATTGTTTATTTTATTACTTATATTTATATTTATATTTATTTATAATTATTATTATCTTCTATGTCTATGTCTATGTTTATTTTATTTTAATTTATTTTAATTATTATTAATTTATTATTTTAATGTGTATATTTTTCAAGTGGGTTTATCAAAAATAGTCTCTCTACCAGTTAGAGGTAAGGTTGTATACTTCTGGACTTCTTAACCCGGTGTATTAGCATAACTTTCATCGGGTTGCTGTTATAGTAGTAGTAGTTTAGTTTTACTTTATTTTGTTAATTGAATTAAACTTACCTTTATCAAACTATGGAACCGAAATACTTACCTTTATTACTGTATAACTACCTTCTAATTTTGATTACACAAGTCTTTCAATAATGCATGAGAGTATATAATAGTAACTATTAACCTTAATTGTAATTTTCCAATCTAAAACCACTCTCGCAAGGACCCATAAGGTTTTTGAACCCATCAAAGTACATAGCAACCTAAACCCTTATAAGATGAAGCTAAGAATAGTAGACTAGCAAATCATGGAAGATATGTAAACAAAAACAAGATAATAGTTCGTCTGTCATACAACATAATAGACCAACGCCATCTAGCTTATCATCAGATCAAGATCAAGAACATACTTACATTGGCTTAAACAACTCTTTTATTATAGGAATATAGATGGGATTTCCTCCAAAATTCAAACTGCCATCATTGGATGCTTATAATTGGATGATAGATCTAAGTGTGCACATGATGTGATTCAAACAAATGATGCATCTGTAAAAAGTGATAGATACATTTAAATGTTATTATGTGCTTTTATATTGTTATAAAGTTTCTCTATTAGAGGTTGATCCTATAAAAAGCTATATAGATCTAAAGAAACTCTTCTATTAGTATCTAGTCTAAATAATTAATAAAGATAATTTTTTATTATTTTCTCGGTCTTGCAAGAAAAAATAAAACAAACCTAAACAAAGATATAACTAAGAGAATACAAAGAATAGCAAGAGATCAAATAGAGAAATTGATGATAATTAATGCTTAGAATACTACTTTCCCTAGTATCATTTTTGATGTTATGATTCAATTAACTTAGAATATATTTATCATCTATATCTATAGAATTTTCTAGACTATAAAATTGTACTTTCTCAAGATACAAGTGTCAAACCTCAAAGGTATCACAAAATGTAAACAACTAAAAGTATCATACCTTAAAGGTCTTGCAAAATGTCGAATTCTCAAGATGTTAGACTCAAAATTTCATGAGACAACAGTAATAGGAAGCAAGCATCTACTTAAGTAAAATAAGCTTTTAAGTAAGGGAGACATGAAGAGGGACTTAGATTGATTATAAATTGTTTAAATCAAATGTCAAAAGTTGTTGAAGATCTAATAGAGAACATTGGAGGATCATTGAGAAAGAGTATAACAAAGAAAGTTGAAGAAGCTCTCAATGACTTAATAGTGGATCTTTATGTAAAAAGTAAAGCTGTGGTACTTCAAGAGACTAAATTTAAGCCCATAATGTTGAAAGAGGAAATACAATGTAATTAACACAAATGTCATATTGGTGTTTGATACCCATCTTACACTAACTTTGTAGATTGGAGACACAAAAACAAATCAATACCAGAGTGGTACTTGTGATCGACACTGGACTTGTCCATATAGAGCACCTATTAATTTTACAAACTAGCCCACGTTGGTGTAGAAGCTGGACTGATATCAGACTCATTGATTAGATGTTTTAGTTTTTTATTTCATATTTCAATTTAGTAAAGGATTAAATTATTTCAAAGTTATTTAGTTTCTTCCATTCTTAGGTATTTTATACTATTACTCCAATCCCATCATTTCTGTGAGTGTGGCAATTCATACCCTTCATTTGTGTTTTGAGTCCATTTTTTAAATCAATTTTGCCTTAATAGAATGGTCATTGATCCTTATTCACATTGGTATCAGATCTTACTAGTCATTAGAATTTGGTATCAATGGTTCTATATTTAGGCTTGTTCTTGAGTTCTTTTATTCATATTTTCAATATTCTTATGTCTTTTTACCTTACATTCAATTTTCCTTAGTGATTAAGAATGATATGGCTCTGCTGGAACTTATCGAGGACATAACTCACAATAAAAAACTTTGATGTACTAAGATACAGATAAACGATCTCACATAGAGAGGTCTTCTTATTCTCTTAAGTTTTCTAACTATTTTCCTTCAAGTCTTTCATTTTATAGCTAGCCTTAATATTTTGATTACATAGTACTTACCTCCTTATTATTTAACTTAAGTGATTTCTTATTTAATCTAATTACTTTCTTGTAATGGTTGGTTTGATTTATTCTTGTACTTTTATTTTTCTGGTTTGTGTATTTATTTACTTATTTTATCTTTTATTTTCAATCTTTACCATGTTCTGTATGTACCGTATTGTGTACTGCATTACATATTTTTATATTTTTATTTATATGTATCTATTTATATTTTGAATTATCATTATTTTACATAATATGATGATCTATCAGAAACAGCCTCTTTACCAGATAGGGGTAAAACTGCGTACTATTGGATCTCTTCAGACTCTGCGTCTCAACAAAACTCTCACTAGGTTGTGTTGTTGTTGTTATTCAATTTTCTTTAGTGTTCTTTGTGTTATTGATCTTGATCGTCATCAATCTTGATTACTTTTTTAAACAAGATTCATTAAAAATGGATTATCTTAAGTTTCTTATTTCTTAATTTTACAAGTTAATCAAAAAAAGAATAGTAAAATAAAATAAAATTCATATTCGGTTAAGAAAGTCATCAGCAAGGTTTTGTCAAAAGCAGTACCTAAAAAAGTCGTCAAACATACAGAAAGGATTGGTAGATTGCATCATAGAACAAATTACTCTATACATCATTTACATTATGTTTTCATGTTATTATTCTTTTTGTAGTTTTGTTTTGTTGATTTATTCTTCTTCTCTATTTGGCCTAACTAGATTACCAGAGCTTTAGTTTCTTATGTTTTGAGTTTCCACATATTTTTTTTTGCCTCTAGTTACATTTTTCTTAGTTTTTCTTTATATCCAATTAAGTGGATTATTTGACAAAGAAGAAGATTAAAACCAACTTCCATGATAGATTAATTATTTTGCACAAAACCTATAATCAAACATTTAGATCGCTCTAGAGAATGAATTGTGACATAATCAAAGAAAATATATCATTATTTTGGATAAATATACTTTTTCTAATTAAAATTTTCTATTATAACAATACATTCGGATTCATTTGAAAAAATAACCAAAATTAAGTTCACGAACTGAATAATTAACACAAAGATATTCGTTCAGCTAATAATGACTCATTTTTTCAATTTATTCCTTGGGTGTGTTAGCCAAGAGACAAGATCCTCTGTACCCATAACCCTGTGCCAATCCTGTTCCAGACGATCTCATCCACACATTTCTCTGAATCCCACATATTTGTGTGGATAAGATTGTCTGAAACAGGATTAACACAGAGTTATGGGTACAGAAAATTTAATCCCCTTAGCCAACTCCACAATGTCCATTACCTTTCAAAAGGAACTATTAAAAGATGATTAACATAATAATAGCAAAGAGCCTCAACTCAAGTAACATATACTCCCTAAATGTTGACTTAAAACCTTCAAGTCGAAGTAAATATAATTGCCAGCGCAGCAAAACCATGTAATTTGAAAATAATTCAGAACAGAAATTACAGAGTTGGATCTTTCCAAAAAAAACAAAAACAGGGCCACGCCAATGTCGCCTCCGCCTCCGCCTACAGATGTTCAGTCACATAAACATAGTTGCTTGGCCATGTGGGCTGAAACTAAACACAATGGTTGGGCGGCAAACGAACAATTCTTCAGATTGCGACAGCCTATAGGAATTAAAATAGGGATTTGGTCTAACTTGGCAACTCTACGCCTATTATGGCCTTTCGAAAGGTCCAACTTGGGGCTTTAAGTTTGCGTTCCCAGAGCGGAAAGCAATACTGGGAGATGCGTGGCTTCCCATATCCACTCTCATGTTGAAACATTAAAAATAATGGTCAACTTGTTAACGGTTTTGCAGTATCTAAACACGTTCATCGAATGGACATATTAGAGGTATTCAGCCATTATGTTTTTGATGCTTCATCAACCTACTTGTACAATTTAGTGCACGATGTCCAATAACTATTACTCTTAGCTGACGTGTATATAAATAAACTGGGAAGAACCATAAAAATAAACACATTAAAATGTGCAGGACATCACAAGTTAAAGAGGTAAAGATGATTTCCAACGGAACCAGAAATTGGTCTGATACAGAGGAAATTGCAGTAACCATCACCTCCAGCTTCCCCGGGTTCTTCCTACTTCAGTAAGTGAATTGCAGTAACCATCACCTCCAGCTTCCCCGGGTTCTTCCTACTTCAGTCAGTGAATTGCAGTAACCATCACCTCCAGCTTCCCCGGGTTCTTCCTACTTCAGTCAGTACTAGTGTAGAATTCGTTGCAACTTTTTCCCTTAAAGTAGCAAAGAGATATCCATAGCCTCCTTAAGCGTCAAACATTAACAAGCTCATGTTATTTGCAGAGATGAGACTATGTCAGAGATCTCCCAGCCCATTCCCGTTCTCTTTTTTTATGCTTTGCTTGCATCCGATTAAACTTTTCCCTTCCCTTCTCCAAGAGAGGATCATGTACAACATAGTCATTTGGGTCATCTTTCCGAGACATCTTATCCTGTTACAAATAGAGCAAGGAAATTGTCATTAAATTTGAGGAGATGATCTAATTCATCGTAGTTCATCAATGATACAAATGAGCTTAAAGTTTATAAAAGAAATAAAAAAGGAAGAATTAGTCAACCATAAGCTTTAATTTGATGGGATAAAAGTTGAGAATTGAATTGACAGCAAGAACAACAAGAGCTGAAATTTAGATTATGTTAGGATTAAAATTGCTTATTAAATAGGAATTAATAATAAGTTAAATATGTAACTCTAGTTTAGATATGTTATCCTAGTTTTTAGTACTTATAAAATTCTTATTAAAATAGGATTTAAATTTATTAGGAATCCTTTCCTACTATTCTAAAAATTTCTCTATAAATATGAATAAGAAATATCCTGAATTTTTTCTACAAGCTTGAATTTTCAAATAGAAAATATAATGCTTTTTTCTAAGAGTGAATTCTTAGACCCTAGGATCGATTTCTAGTTCCCTACTCTCCATTGTTTGTGGTCTTCACTAAGTTCTAGCAATTCTAACCTAAAATTCCTAACCATACTAACGTAAATTCCTGACAAATTAAGCCCTAAAATCCTAACTCAAAATTTCGAGCAAACAAACCCTAAAAACCCGGCTATACCTAATCTGAAATTTTAGTATTCTAAGCTAAAATCCAAACCTGAAACTTGATATTCCAACAACTTAACATCAGCCATATTTCTCAATTTTGTGTCTTAGCAACTTGATATTTGTCCTACATCAATCAAGATCTGTTTGGTTTTAACAATTAAAAAATTCACATGAAAAGAATCTCAAGATCTTTGCTTCTATGTAAATAAGCTAACGTTTCTAACATCAATATTTCTGGTCATTATCATAACTTAATCATGAATTCTAACCTCAATATTGTATAAAACCTATCTTAAAAAGAGTGATAGTACATGCTTTTAGTTGTGTATTGAATTAATTAAATTTAAAACCAAAATGTTATAAATGAAAAAAGTCAAAGTGAAATGATATTTTAAACCTTTGTTTGGATTAACTTGAGAAAGCTTCTTTTTCTTGTTTTTGCACCATGAAATTAGGAAGAAAGATGAGACAAAGTAGCCTTCTATTGTCTGGGGAACCAAAAAACTGAATAGAACTGAATATTAACACAAGAACCACAATTTTATCGCCAATGTTAAGCTACTAAAACATAAGATTAAAGGCAAATAACTACCTTTTGACACCAATTATAACCTTCCTTTAACTTCCTTTCAAATTTTAGAACTGAATATTAACCCAAGAACCACAATTTTACTCGTTAAAAAAAGAATTCAGTATTCAAATTGGCATTGTTGATTCTAATTTTGTTGTTTGTTTTCTAATTTTTCTAAACACAACTGAAATTTGAACTCTTACAACCAGTTCTAGAGAACACAGATCTATGTGACATCATTTCAATTCTCAGGGTGGGGCAAACAATTTGAATAGCTCATTTTTCACTGTATTCTTTGTTGCTTTCAAGTGCTAAAATTTTAGCTGTAATTAAACCTAAAACTCAATTCTCCTATTTTCTTTATCCATGCTTTCTTCCATTTCACACAAAGAATTATCATTTAGATGAAAGATATGAGTGGCACTCTTTGATTTCTTGAGTGGAAACCACAACATATGGAGTTTGATATTGCAATCATCTATTCCTTTATATTGCATGGGTACTAGTTAGTGTAAAGCAAGATCACTTCCACCTGGATTCCCAATGGTTATAATGAACAGAATATCAACTAAGGAAAAAGATGCAACCCGCTTATGGGCCAAACAAGTATAAGTGTTCATCCAAGGTTTTTCCTTTTTCCTTTACTACTTATATTTATGCCATACAACTATGTGAATCCTGTTACAAGTGTGCTAATATCTGTCCTACAAGGAAACATGATAGGATGCTACCACTCTGATTAACTATTTGACAAAATCGAGACAGGAAAGGAATCTCCTGACTGATTAAAGTGACGGAAAGCAAACTACCAAGAATCAAGTGGAGGGTAACCATAGACAAGTAGAAAGGGATACGAACTGGAGATATCCTCATATAGAAATGGGTCTCTTGTTCCTATTGCAATGACTTCATATTGTAACATGGCCAGAGATGTCTCACAGAATGTAGAAAGAAGCATGCAACATGAAGCCCTCAAGCTTGAGCTAAATTATTGACAAGCAGTGAGAACCAAAGCAAATAATAAATGAGAGAAGCAGAGAGAATTTGTACAAATAGAAAACGAGATGATCTATAATAAAGGGGTACAAGATAAACTTAGTATAATCTCAAGATGAATCCCTTCATGTGGACCATGGTTCTAATGAAAAATGAGAACTATGGTGAACAACTAAAGAATGCCTCTGGGTGCGTAGTAGGATTTTTAAGAGCCAAAACACTATAAATAATTGCATTCTGTTTTCTACTATTGAATATTGCCCCAGGGTTTTGATCCTTGGACATACCAAAAGCCTTCCCAAGCATGAGCAGATCTATAAAAGATAAACAGGTGAAAAACTTACTTTGCCCAGTTCTGGTTCAAACTTGAGGGAGACTGTACACCAGTTAGACAAGTCTTCTCTATCAGCCTCTCCAGACTTGATATTTGAGCTAGTAGCCTTTGTAGACAAGTTCTTCTTAAAATTCTCAAGTCTCGCTAAAACCTGATGGATATTGAAACCAGAAATATTAAAGGAATAAGCTCATAAAGAATAATTAAAAATTAAAGTCAAATGCGAAACAAGAAAACCATATATTGAAAAGATGCATACAGCAATAGTGATAATGCAAAAGGGGTTTCCTCCTTTTTTCAATCACAGAACTCTATATTTTTTCTAGCAGAGAGGACATGATGAAGAAAATTACAAAATTCTAAAAGCAATATACAAATAGACAAGTGTACTGCATTTGAAATGTTGAGGTGATCGATATGTTAATTCCAGAGTTTGTTCCAAGCCTGATCAATATTTTTTTCTTATTTCCCCCCTATCCCCCTATCTCGAAGCATGCTCTACGTGGGATAATGCTAATAACGCAAAAGCCATAGCTTGTGCATTGTCGATCACTTTATATCAATGATAATCCCCATATCTCCCGAAAACTAAGACAAGTGTCAAAAGGCTTAGTCGCTCAAAAAGTGTTATCCTACCAAAGACAATAAGAGGGAATTAAGTTAAATTAGCAAGCAACGAATCCAAAACAAAACAAATGACATACATCACTCTCACGTCCCTGAAGTCGGCGCTTCTTCTGTTTGTGCAGTAGTCTTCCCCTTTCAACTTCACCCATCAATTGCAGATCTGCATCAGCATTTGCTATCCTCTCAGCTCTAGCTTCTGATCCTATCCCCTTTTTCTTCAATGCCAATTTCTCAACTCTTGGTTTGTCTTCATCAATGGTTTCAGTTGTAGCCCTGGCAAGCAACAAAAACAACATTGGTCCTCAAGATTTTGCAGTTACAAAACAGATATGACCAGCACAGAAGAGAGAGAACTCTTAGCAGAAGAAAATATTGACAAAGAAGAAAATTAAACAAATACACACAACGATCGGCAAAAAAGAGAAATTGCAGAAAAAGCAAACAGATCAAACATCTCCAATAGAAGCAGTTCATAGAAGTTGTTAAAAGCTTCAGTACAGATGCAGCATTGGGTGGTTTAAGGTTTAAATACCATTCAGCTGCATCCTAGAAGCTGAACCATTCACACAGGATTACCCATTTTATTTTTCTTCCCTAACTTTCTGTAAAGGAGCATTGTAGGACAGCAAGAGAAAAGTTCTAATGCTATTTGGGAGTAAAGAGTGGGGTTGTCAAAGGTCTAAGAATTTAGATTTAAAGAATTGTGACAGGTATCATTGTTTGGCTGCAAACAGGAAAAAGGAAAAAGCAGAAAAGGAATAAATTACTAGCATCGCTCAAGTAGAGTTTAGAAACCACACCTAGGGAAAGAAAGTATCACATTACAACTTCAAAAGGTGGAAATATCACATTTGAACAATTTTTAGAGGGGGAAAAAAAGTAAAACTTACAATTCCTGTACGAGGGCTAATGACAATTCTTCCAAATCAAATTCAGACTTTAACTGAACCTAAAAGAAAGATTATACTTAAACATAACTACTATGAACCGAACTGTAGAAGGAAAGGAAAAACAGAAGGGGAAAGAAATACATAATTCCTCCATGTACATTGCAATTAACAGGCATTGGTCCAAATTATCATCTAATTTCAAATCCATGTCATCAGACCAAAACACAGCCTTAAGCCTACAAATCAATCCTCTCAGTTCTTAATGGGATTTGACAGAAGTCACATTGACAAATAGCATGACAAACAGCATCATGTAAATCTGGATTTATTTCATGAAGCCTATTTTACACTTCAAGTTATACCATTCCAAGTACACGTGGCATAGACAAAATGCATTTTGCAGTAGAAATTTATCACACCACCTTAATAGTGGCAACTCTAAAAGTTTAAAGTTTTATTTCCTTAAGAAGATCTTGGATTTGGAGTTAAAATTGAAATTAACAGTATGCATCCGAATCATAATCTAATTTCATCAAAACTTACAATTCCTTTAAAAAGGCTACTGACAATTCAATCCAAATAAAATTCAGACTTTAACTGAAAGGCTACAGACAATTCAATCCAAATGAAATTCAGACTTTAACTGAACCTAAAAGAAATATTAAACTTAAGCATAACTACCATGAAACGAACTGTAGAAGAAAAGTAAAAAAAGAAGGGAAAAAAAATCCTCCATGTGGATTGCAATCAATAGCACGAGTCAAAATTATCATCTAATTTCAAATCCCTATCATCAGACCAGAACATAGCCTCAAGCCTGCAAATCAGTCCTCTCAGTTCTCATGGGATTTGGCAGAAGTCACATTAACAAATAATGTGACAAACGGCATCATGTAAATCTGGATTTATGTCATGGAGTCATGTGGCATAGACAAAATGCATTTTGCAGTAGAAATTTATCACACCATGTTAATAGTGGCAACTCTAAAAGTTTAAAGTTTTATTTCCTTAAGCTGATCTTGGATTCGGAGTTAACATTGCAATTAACAGTATGCATCCAAATCATAGTCTAATTTCATCAAAACTTACAATTCCTAGACAAAAGCTACTGACAATTCAATCTAACTGAACCTAAATGAAAGATTAAACTTAAACATAACTACTATCACCCGAACTGTATAAGGAAAGTAAAAACAGAAGGGGGGAAAAAAACAGAATTCCTCCACGTACATTGCAATCAACAGGATGGATCCAAATTATCATCTAATTTCAAATCCCTATCACCAGACCAGAACATAGCCTCAAGCCTCCAAATCAGTCACTCTCATTTCTCTATGGGATTTAGCAGAAGTCACATTAACAAATAACGTGACAAACTGCATCATGTAAATGTGGATTTATGTCATGAAGTCTATTTTACACTACAAGTTATACTATTCTAAATACAATTGGCACATGCAAATGCATTTTACAGTAGATATTTATCACACCGCCTTAATAGTGGCGAATCTAAAAGTTTGAAGTTTTGTTGGCAGAAGACATGTTGGCATGTAGTGTGACAAATAGCGTGAATCTGGATTAAAGTCATAAATCTATTATACCCAAGCAGTATAAAATCAAATGTGGCTTGTAGTTGGAATTTACCCTACCACCTTCATATTAGCCGTTCTGAAAGTTTGAATATTTTTTTTCCCTAACATCTGTAGATTACAAGTGATTCCCAAAAGCTTAGGCCTTATTTTTAGGCTCAACTAGTGTCAGGTTGGTAATTTTCTTTAATCAGATTTTGATCAAGTATTCCACGATCCATGTGGCATAGAATCAATTCCAGTTTGAAGTTAGAATGTATCCCACAGCCTTTATAGTGGGAGAAGTGCATGAAATTTTGATTCATGTCTGCCCTTAATGAAACCAAACAATCTCGCATTCCCTTCAACAACATTTTGGAGAGCTTACAGATCCTTATTCCTGATGTCTAAATAATATGAAACCACCAGCTCAAATGCCATTACAGCAACAGTCAAATAAATTATGAATAAATAACTCTGTACTAAGTGCTTTTTAAAACAAAATGAGAAAAAAATTTCCAAATGAATATTTTCTACAACCTATGGTATTATGTTTCTTTTATTGAATCTATTCCATGAATATTTCTCCCTTTTGTGTGACATCTCTAACTTTCCAAAAGAAAATGCATCCTGCCTTTTAACTGATTGTTTGCCTATCATTTATATAAAACTTTTCCTTCTAACAGATATTCCGGTAGAATCCTTGCCTATCAACATGTAGACTTTCCCTTATTGTCCTCGACTAATATGTAGCATCTGTAACTAATCATTGACTAAATAATTGGCGAATACAAGTTTGAGCATTTATCATAACGTGATAGCAAGTTGAGATGCAGTAATAAACAAGCACAGTTTTCTACAGGATACATCCAATAATGCATAATAAACTGGAGAATGGTGATGTTGACAGCAGATGGAACTTTAGAAAAGAATAATAAAAGAGAGAAATTCATCACAATCTTACCTCTGTTTGGAAACTTTGGAATCTTTGGGACTAGAGCTTCCTGGATGTGCATGTATCAGTCAATAATGCAATTAATAATATAAAGCTTATAAAGGAATATGGGAGAAATAATAGAGATGATAAACAGATTCCAAATTGAATACATATCATACATGTCAAACTTAATTGGTCCTAGATCTCCAAACCCCTTTTTCAGTTATGAAAAAGTTGCAATATTCATACGATGGCACAAACTTTGATAAGCAAATATAACAAAGATCAAATAATTTTTTGGAACAGTTGCATGGTTCAACACTGTTCAACTGCAAGTGCAACGCGCAATTGCTCCCCTTTGATGTAGGACGTCAACACTTTGATAGAAACACATCGAAGTAGTAAGTTGGAGCTTCTGGACTTCAAATAGCTTAATGTTTAGGAATTATAACAAACAAAACCATAACATCACATCAATAGGCCCTAAGATCACTTCTAGGGTTTTAGAATTACTTCTAAATATAAGAATTTCTCTATGAAATCCCACTTCACCCTTCACAACCTAAAACATTAAACGTAAATAAGAATCCTGTCAACCAAATCCTACTAAGACTAGGACTATAATTCAGTGTACCCTAGTAGATATTAAATTCTAACCTAACAAGAACTTAAAATAAACATATTCAAATTACTTCTGAACGGTAAAATGGGCAACTAACAGAATTGACTAAAACTGCCTATTAAAGATAACAACTAAAATGATTCTTACTCTCCATCACTCTGGGACTATGGCTTAGTATCAGCAGCTAAGTAATGCTAACATGCCAAATAAAACTATCATAAAGAGATTCTAAAATTTTTCACTTGCTGAATATACCCATGCTAGTGGATATCTTGGAAATCACCAATCATTCGTTCTTATATTTTTACTAAGTGAGAGCTTATGAAATCAGTTTTCTTCATTTGCTTATGGCTTATAGGTGCACCTTTTTCAGCTAGCATTCATGTATAATTGTCTCGTACACAAATCGAACATTAAATTAACCTTAACTGTTAATTGTTGATCAATTAAATTTTGCTTAGCTTCCTTCTAATTCACTCTTCAGCTTCACCTATTGAATTATTTTTTAGAATCCTGGGAATAATGACATATAGAATAAATAGAAATGGGAAAGAGAGCTTAAGTTGCCAGAGCACTAGACAGAAAATTATAAATTCAGTTCTGAAAATTTAAAAAACCAAACTCAAATAATATATGTGCAGGTACAATCAACATACCATTTTGCTTTTGCTTAGATGGAATATTTCCCAGCTCCTTTCGTCTTCTAAGTACTTGTTGACGCATTCGAATGTCAAAGTCAATATCATCGTGGTCGTCAACATCATCATTATTAAATTTATTTTCTACATCTTTCGGTGACAGATCTTTTTTGGAGCTTAGGGCTTCTCGCACTGATAATTTTATGTCTCTTGTTCCTTTGGCTTCAGAAGAGTCCTTTATATTAGACCATCAAATGAAACTTAAGTTAGAAAGAAAATATTGCACACATATGATGAAAACAGAGGCATAACAGTGGATATATATATTTTTTTAAGAAAATTGTGGTTTAATATTGTCATTCTATTATTTACCAATTCTTCTGTGTAAGAATACTTTAGAGAGATTTAATGAAGGAGACATCATGGGACAAGCTCAAGGTTTACAAGTTCAAGCTAAAGCATTCTACTCTATCATAGATCAACTGGAATACTGCGGAAATATTGAAAAGTTGTATTTCTATTCTCTTATTCATCAGTACACAATTACATGAATATATAGAAATAGAGCTAGCTAAATTAGGAAACTAGTATCTGTACATAATCTTCTAATAACTATACATAATCTCCTACTATTTGTACACAATATCAGATCTGATACATGATATCTGATCTGATATTATACATGTTATCTGATCTGATATTATTGCCTTTTATGAGTCAATAATATCTTAGGAAATATTCAGCTGAATATTTCCCAACACTCCCCCTCAAGCTGGCTTGTATATGTCTTC
>JAOQMQ010000001.1:7660619-7675508 GCA_027563845.1 Erythroxylum subrotundum | reverse complement strand
ATGCTACCTTCGCGGGCACGGACTCGGATATCACCGTCGATGTCGGGTTCGGGTCTTGCGGAAGTGGGCTGCTACATTTAAAGCCTAAGAATTGAACTTTATAGTAAAGTATTCATAACTATTTTGGAACATACCAGTGGAAGCTAATGATTTAATAACAGATGGCAGGAGGGAGCTAGCTCTAGTAGACATTATTTGTCCTTCATGCATGAAATCCTGAGTTATGAGAGGCTAAGACCTTAGGAAAGGTTGTGGTTATTCCTTAACAATTCATAAAATACCAAAATCTTCTTCAATAGAGTCAATTAGATCTCTAGACTTATGTATTTATTGCGACTCCCTTGGAGTTTTTTAATTAAAAAAAGATCAGAATAATAAGTTAGACAAGGAGATACATGGAAATTTTGGATGAAAGGTATCTAGTCAAGGAAAGAAACTTGTAATTTGATTCCTAGATTTGCCTCTCCATATCTAAGAAATAAAGATGATTGCATACCCTGGTGTTCCTTTTGTGCACCTAACTTTAGTGTCAAGTGTTAATCCACTTCTATCTCTTACAACTTATCAGCTTATTAGAAGTTAGAGGTATAAAATTTCCTCTCCAATATAACCTCTCAAATTATTAATCATGGTTAAAGTATAGAAATGCCCCCAGTTTTATCACTATTATATTACTACGCTAAAGAAGAAGTTGGTGAGCTATCAGTTCTTTCTTATCAAGCATTTTAGTTTAGCTAGGATTTGTTGTTTTTGAGTAAAATTGCCTTGAAAAAAATCCGTGCTTTCAGTCCCTCTATATCTCATAAACAGTTCTCCCAAAGATATTTTAAATACAAGGGAATCACTTTTGCGTCACTATTGCCTTTGATTGATCTAAAAGATGATATTAGGTCAATAAGCCTTAGAAAATTTACGTTATACAGCTTTTGAATCTTCTCCTATGAGTAAGAGGAGAATTCGTAATGAAACAACATATGGTTAAAGCACTCATGTTCTTATTTCAATAGTGTGCAACATTTGTTTATATTAGATTTGTTAAATCATCTATCCATCGTGGTAAGCCTTTGTCTGATAACAGCTCAAAAAATGAATGAAAACTTTGGGAATGTCTGCTTATATCAGACCAATTTATGTCAATAGACTTTTTGATCACTAGATTAAGTAGTTATTTGCATGATTTCTTTTAGAGAAATATCAAGAAGATTAGCCCAATCATAAAATTGAAAACTCTTTGTTAGAGTTAGGATTACAATTAGGTATAATTTCTAATAATTCAGAGTAAATACTTTAATTAAGCCCCTATTGATTATCATTTAGAACTTGTTGTGACGAAATTAAGTTCTAAAAATACCTAGGCTATCCTACTCACAAGTATACGAGGTAGTTGTAGTTGATTACCCATAGTCGTCTCCCACGGAGGTAAAATTGATCCACTCAAATTAACCTTGAACAAAATAAAAACATATGTAACCTTAAACATTCTATCCCGATTTGTTGAGTGAAGGCTTTAAAGAAAATTACAAAATTAAACTAAGAAGTAGACTAATTTAACTTGAGGCAAAAACGAATAGATTAATCAAATTGGGAAATTTTTGAGAATTCAAATTGGGAAACTCTTGAGAATTAATTTCACTTATTTTATCTTCTATGCATGATTAAGGGAAAATGATTAGGTAGTCATCTTACTAAAATTAACAGTTAGGTTCTAAGATCAACTTGAATAATAAACTAAGTCTAACTTTCGTATTCAACTAGTTATCATTCGAATTAATTATGGAAACCCGACTACTAATTACCACTTAAGTTAATATATTTCTAGTTCTTAACTTAAGCATCTATAGTTTCTCGTTCCATATTAAACTTCTTCTCTCGATCCTTCATTTAATACCCAAATGATGCAAAGTTTAGTCATGCTATTACATCCATTCAACTTAGAAACTATAGCAAACATAAGACAACACAATTCCTCAATCATGCATATTTGACTATAATAGCTACATTAATCCTTAAGAAAAAGAAATCAACCAATCATAGAAATAATAAGATTCATCATATTCAAATATTTCAATCCCATCTTTATCAATATAAGAGAAGTATTTAAGCAATAAACTAAGTAAATAACTAAAATGAACTATCAAAAGATAACTGAGTATTAGTTGGTTAAGCTAACAACATAATAAGTTCAATAAACAACAGAAAAGTAAAACACAGAGAAATAATGCAACAAATAAAGAACTAAACAAGCAAACAAAGATCGGATGAAGGAGTTACAGTGGTCTCCTGCACTCTCAAGTTCTCTACATTGGCTCTCGCTTAGTTCTCACCCAGATGATCGAATGCTCAAGCTGTTTCCACCATTCTACTATTCTTCTTCTTCACCTCACCCGACTAATCTCTCATTTCTCTCCTCTTTTATCAACTGTCTTTCTTTCTCTCTATTTTTGTTCCCCAAATGAGTCTAGGATGTGTAGAATGTGGAATGATAATGTTCCGCCACCCTCATCTTTTCTTTCTATTTGTAGTCTCATTTTAGAGCCTTCAACCTGCCGATGCCATATAATAAGTAGATGAATTAAAGGAAAGACATGTCACGGGGGTGACTTTGTTTGACACCATCGTGACTTAAGTGTCACGACGGTGACACTTTAGTAACCATCGTAACTAAACTTGTAGGGCTGATTCACTAGGAACATAAACGTAGTTGCGGAAGAACAGTAAGCTATCCTTGGTTGAATAATTCAGAAAAGCCTGTGGTATGTCCTAAATAGCAAAGTAAAACAAGGTCGTTACTGTATTATGCTGGAAGAAGTCCTTGAGGGCTGCGAAGATAGCTAGTATTGGTGTAGTGAAAGCATATAGAGCACTAAAGAAGGCTTCTGGAAGCCTGGATAGGGCATCGGTAGGATCATTTTTTATCCTTGGCTTATAAGATATGTCAAAATCATAGCCCAATAATTTTGACAACGAACGCTGCTCAGGGGTTTATATGGTTTGCTTCATCAAGGCCCACAAACTTTGGTGATCAGTGTGGATCACAAACCATGACCCTAGGAGGTATTGTTGCCATTTCTTAACAGATTTAACTATGGCGTGCATCTCGCGAACGTAAGTAGAAGTTGTTTGTAGCCTAAGTCTGAGTTGCTTACTAGAGTGAGTTGTTGGGTGACCATCTTGGAGGAGAACCACTCCCACTCCAACCCCTGACATGTTGGTTTGGAAGAAGAATGGCTTAACGAAGTTTGGCAAGCGGAGGACTCGAGTTACTGTCAAAACTTTCTTTAATGCTTGAAAGGCTTGTTCGACATTATTGGACCAAATGAACACGTCCTTTCGTAGAAGTTGGGTAAGAGGTGCATACTAACAAAATTTGGGACAAACCGATGGTATTAACCCGCAATTCTAAGGAATCCTTGTAGCTTCCTGACTGTATTTGGTACAGGCTACTGCTCGATTGCTTAAATTTTCTTAGGGTCAATAGAAACCCCCTAGTTTGACATGATATGGCCTCAGCATGAGAGAGGTTTTTGCTAAACTCACATTTGGAGAATTTTGCGTGAAGGTCATATTGCCTCAATAGATCCAACGCATGTTTGAAATGGGCAAGGTGGTCTAACCAACTCCTACTGTACACAAGGATATCATCAAAGAAAAAAGAACACATTTTCGTAATAAAGGTTTAAACATTGAATTCATCATATCTTGAAAGGAAGATGGTGCATTGGACAAACCGAATGGCATTATGAGAAACTTCTAATGCCCTTCATGTGTACGAAAGTCCTGGTGCATGTATCATATACATGCAGTGCGAAAAACAAAAAAAAAATTGCTCCGGGACTTTCCCGAAGTCTAGGATCTATGTGCCTATACAATGACATACCATTAAACCTAGCTAAAAATTCCCAATTCATATATATATATGTGTGTGTGTAGTCTCCTTCGTTCTTTGATCTTCTAATCTTTAGGTTGTCGCAAACCACAACGACTAAATTAGATCATCTCTAATGGTATCCACGTAGAGATCAGAGAAACTAACCGAATCAAACTCTTTGATCTGGAAATGGCTAGAACAAAGACAAGAGTGCCAGCTCTCTTTTTTTTTCTATGGAGAGCAAAACCGTGAAAGAGAAGGAAGAGGAAGAAGATGAGAAAGATGAGGAGAATAAGGTGAGAACCGTGAAGATTGCATCCTTAACCATTTTCACGATTATCATCATCTTACTTGCTTTTTTTGTTTTTGTCTTTTATCATTTAAAAACAATAAATGCATTACCTTTTAAAGAAGCCTCTCTCATCTTCCATATTGCACAAATCTTATATATGCTGAGGTGGTTCAATCACACTAGGGTTGGTCCTACCGGGTCCCGGGTGTGGAAAAAACACCGAAGACCTGTTTCAACAATATCGATATCGCGATCTCATCGAGACATATCCCTTGGAGCTATTGCTCTCCTTATAATGGACCTCTATTCAAAACCAATTTATGAATCCTCTGAGTCACTCTTATGTGTTTGACCTATTAGGTTCCGGTTATGTTGGCAACTTATATTAACACTTAATCCAAGTAAGTCATGAGCGGTGACACAAGAAACAACAAACCACCCATCTCGCAAAGTAAGAAGAGAATGATCAGAGCTCTTATTTTTTTCGTATACAGCATAAAAACAATCAAGAAAAGACAGCACAGGCATCAAAATTTGTTCCAAGTAGACCAACTCAAGCTTTACTTGCACAATCAGCTTAGCATTCCTCATTCACTGACAAATAGAGTGGCATATCATCTTGTTCTGCAACAATCAGTAACTTGTGCATGAAGTTGAGGACTTTATTTCCTCAAATCAATTCCCTTTTAAATTGAAAAAATTTTCATCCATTGTTAAGGCTTTCCTCCAAAATCAAGAAAAGGGTTCTTTTCTTCAGTGAAGAGCAACACTTTCTCGTAATCAAAATTTGATCTTGGGGAAAACCCAAAGAAAAAAAGGAACAACCACATGTAAACAATTCAATTCAAAAAACAATAATTCAAAAGACACTCCAAAAGCCATAAATTTTGTCTTATTCCCAGGAGGAAAAAAAAGGGTAAAAGTCAACAGAAAATCAAAAGAACGCCCCAGAAAATCCTATGGATTACGAAACGAGAGAAATCCCATTTGAAAGCATCCTTTAGTACGACAAAGACAAAGAAACAAACAAATTGAGAACGAAACAAACAAGGTAAGTACCTGGACAGCGGTCGGTGTGATTACAGTGGCTGGTGAGAATTACAGAGATAAAGAAGAAACACAAGAGTAACTGAAAGAATCACCAACCCAAATCCTCAGTGTTTAAGACAGTGAGAGAGAGAGAGTGAGAGAGAAAACAAGAGTAACGAAAGAAAAGGGGGAAGAGTCCGGAGAAAACGAGACGCGAGAGAGTCAAGTGTAGCGAGGGCAAAATGGAGAAAAGGCCGAAAAATATTGGCTGATGGGGTAAAATGCTCTTATAGAGGAGCTAGTTGAAAATTAGCTAGTTGGGTGGGATCAGCCAACCCAATCAGCCCTTTACCAGACAAACTTATAAGCTTTTTCTTAAAGTCAATAAGCTAAAGTAGGTTGACCAACTAAAAAAGAGCTGATAAGCTCTTCACTAAACAAGGTCATTTTTATTTATAAAGTGATGTATTATTTTTATAAGTAATTTTGAATATATTCTTAATGTTGTTTAAGTTAACTTGATGATTAGAACGTATATAAACTTTCATATGGATGATTCTAGAAACCTTCATATAAGGGTAATATGGCTTAGATATTAGGAGTTGTATAGGGAACTAGAGATAAGCTTATAAAAATCTTCTAGTGTTATGTTCAAATCTTTAAATAAATTTCACGTAACTTATGTTCTTAGGAGTTTAAATCGAATAATGATATTAGTTAATCAACTTGAAAAATGGTGATTGTAACTCAAAAGAGAGAAATTTTATAAGTTAAGGAGATTTTGTGAGTCTAGATTATGAAACAATCTTACTAAAATTGAATTATGAGTACAACAATAATGTTAATGGTAGTTTTTATGTAAATAATTTATACAAATGATTTCTTCTCTTGATTACATACTTTGTTCTATTTTTAATGGTTATTTACTTTACCTAGATTTAGGTATAATATAGTTTTAGCATATTTTTATTCATCAGAACCTAATCCTTTTATTTATTGTCTAAGTAATGATTTGAGAGTTTAGTAGTTTACTAAGATCCTACCACTTACTCATAGATTTACTCTAATCACTATTATATTACTATTAAATGATAAGTTCACCAACCATAAAATAAGAGTAATATATTTTGATAGAGAAAACTTAAACAGAGTAGAAATAACATAAAAATTATTTATTATGTCAAAGTCAACTGTAACCATAGTACACCTTTTAAAACATATGAAAAACTTTGTTCATCTTTCTAAAAATTACTATTTTATGATTTCTTTAAGGGAAGCGATTGTTCCTCAAATCTAACACTTTTTCGTGATAGATTTTAGAAAATTACATTGGTTTGGCTTCTCAGAATCGTAAGATCTACCCATGCTAGCTTAATTTGGATATAAAGAAACAACAAAATCTTAAAAAATAACAATAAAATTAACATTCCATCAAAAATCCCATTGAGGGGTGAGTTTTAGGGAAGTTTAGAAGTACGCAGCCTTATCCTAACTAATAAAGAGGTTGTTTCTAGTAGACTCACAGAAAAAGAAAAAAGAAAAAGGAAAAGATAAAAAGAGAAAAGAATTTTTAAGAACTGTTTAAAGAGAAAAAAAATGCGTAGATAATAAAAGTGAAATAAAATAAAAATAAGGAAATTCAAAGTTTAAATAAAAAGATAAAGAAATAAAATAAAAATGCATAAAGTACATAAAGATATAAATAAATTAATAATTAAAATAAAATATAGTTAAAAAGTAAAGATTATAAATATAGGATATAAATAAGTAAACAAATAAAAAAACAATAAAGAGGAAAAATAAATAAATAAAATAAACAAGCAATTAAAAAAGAAAAATACTTAACTAAAATGGTTAAAGGCGGAAGTATTACAGATAAAATTATTTAGGATAAATACAAGACATATAATTGAAGGAAAAGGTTCAAAAGTTCTATGAAAAAGAAGGATTTTTCTATATAAGATCTCTTACATGTTTCCTAGTTCGTCAAAATTTTCTATCGAGGGTTAAGTCTTTGGTAAGTTGTAGTAAAGCCTTATTATTCATGACCACCCATTTCTTCTTAGTTCTTCCTTTTTTCTCATATATTCCCTAAGTACAATCTTCTCACATCTTTTCACTATGGCATCAAGATGTCTTCTCTTGACATGACCATACCACCTAAGCCTTATCTCCTTTAATTTACTATCAATCTTAACCACCCTGAATTTGTTTCATACCACTCTAACCTTGACTTTATTTTTTCTTGTAAGGTTATATATCTAATGAAGCATCCTTATCTCTGCCACTATTAACTTATGACCATACATTTGTTTGATAGGCTAACAATCAACCTAATAGAGCATGCCGACCTAATTGCTAAATGGTATAATTTACCTCTGAACTTGAGTGGTATTTTCTTATCACATAAAAATCCTGATGCACCTCTCCATTTAAGCCACCCTGATTTAATACAGTATATGATGTCTTCATCTATCTCAACATTGCTTTGGATGATGGATCTTAAATATTAAAAAAAATCTTTTTATGGTATAACTTCTGAACTAATCTTTATCTTCACATCGGATGCTCCTTATGGCCTGAAAAGTTACACTCTAATTACTTTGTCTTAGTCTGCTCAATTTAAAGCCCTTCGATTCTAGTGTATTCCTCCAAAGTTCTAACTTGGCATTGATGCCCTTTTTTATCTCATCCACTAAAACAATGTCATTAGTAAACAAAATACACAAAGGCACATCTCTTCAAATAGGAAGGGGCTTAACAAGGAACCTTGGTGTAGCCCGATATCCATAGGGAAATGCTTTGTATCTCCTCCTATCATCCTTATTCTATTCATAACACCTTCATATATATCTCTAATAACCCGTATATAGGTTATGGGAACTCTTTTAACTTCTAAACACCATATGACTTCCTTAGGTACTATAACATAAGTTTTCTCTAAGTTAATGAAAATCATATGTAGGTCCCACTTTCTTTTCTTGTAATATTTCATTAATCGTTTAAGGAGGTCTGTATGGCTTTTATTGTAGATTCCTAATATGAAACCAACTTGAGTTTTCTAAGATAGGTGTGCCCTTTCTTAATCTCTTCTCAATTACCCTCTCTTATAACTTCATAGTATGACTACATAGTTTGATGCCTCTATTGTTGTTACAACTTTGGATGCCTTCTTTTCTCTTACAGAGAGGCATTAATATGTTAATTCTTTACTTATTCGATATTTGGTAGACTTCAGTGTCATATTAAAAATCTTGGCTAACCAAGTAAGACCCTCTTCTTCTACGCTCTTCTACATCTCTATGGGTAACTCATCAAGTCCTACTACCCTTCCATTTTTCATCTCCTTCAAAGCTCCTTTGATTTCTTCTTTTGTGATTTGTCAATAATAAATGAAGTTATGACATTTCTCAGATATGTTAATATCACCTAAGGAGATGTTTCATCTCTTCCTTCATTAAAAAGGCTATAGAAGTAAATAACAAATTATAAAAAAAACAATTTATTTCTTTTTCAGACCTCTTGAGAAAAATATGCATGGAAATTAAGGAAATTACATTGCAATATGTGCATTATGCTAAGCCTCCCCCCGAAGCTATTCTAAGTTAGTTGTATGTTCTATTATACTTCGCGTTGGTTTTTGCCCTGCTATTACAAAACCTTCCTTTACTTTAGGGAAGTTTTATATTATTATATCTGTTATAACCCCCTCTCCTTTTTAGTTTTAGTCATATATATTAAGTTATAAAAAAAATTCAAGATGCTCTTTATTTGTTATGACCATACCAACAAAAGTGGTTTAAGTAATAAGCATAATAGAAAAACAACACCCCCTTAACTGTTGATGTATTAAAGGATTAAGTATAGACTATAATGAAGCATTTTAGTGATTAAATAGTTAAATAACTGGTAGACTATTTTTTTGGTAAGAAAAAAGTGAGCAAAGCTCACAAAAGCAAAAAACTACCTAACATAGAAGACCCCTATTAAATCATGATCAATCCATCTACCAACGCTAGGGGGAACTTGCTCCAAAGCATGAAAACTAGGAGGAAAATTAAAAGCAAGGTGGGGAAGGGAGTCAGCAGCAAAGTTCCCTTCTCTGTAAATGTGAGTGAGTTCCACATTATTGAAGCGCTTCAATAAGTCTAAAATTCTGTCAACAAGAGACAAACAATCTGAATTTGCTTGGACACCACCGGTCAACATCTTGACAGCAATCTCATTATCACTTTCTACAAGAACATCCAAATAGGCAAGATTATAAGTGAGTTGAATACCATAATAAAGAGCCCACAACTCAGCATGAAGAATAGAACAACGACCCGTCTTGAAAACAAACTTATGTTTCCAGCGACCATTATGATCACGAATCAAACCTCCACCTGCAGCAATCCATGTGGAGGCAGCCAAAGAAGCATCAGTGTTGAGCTTCATAAAAGGGGAATGTGGACATTTCCAAAAAATTAACCTTGAAACTGAAGGACTATTATTCTCTGAAGGCAACTTGTTAAAGGTATCTTGAATCAATTTAGCTTCAGAAATAGTACTTTGCAAGATATTGAAAATGGAAGAAACACCAGAATTAAACACTCTGATATTCCTTCGTTTCCAAAGGTTCCAGCAACCTAAGCCAAAAATAGTAGGCCAACTAAGATGATCATAAGAGAGATGGGAGCTTTTCAGATTCAATAACAATCAATATTCCAGATTAACATTCCAAAAGGAGCTCAAATTATTAAAATCAGTAAAAAGATTCCAGAACTGAACAGTAATATGATAATCACGGAGAATGTGTAAAAGGATTTCAGGCTTGTCGTTGCAAATATCACAAACCCCAGAGTCACTTAAGTGTCTTCGTTTTCTTTTATTGTTAGTTAAGACTCCATTGTTGAGGGCTAGCCAAAACAAATTCTGATTTTTTGAGGGCCTTGCCACTTCTAAATCAGGTTCCAAGGAAAGTTATAAGAAGGAATGTAATTCCCAGAAAGAAAATCATACGCAGACCTCAAAGTAAAAACCCCTGAAGAAGACAGACCCCAAAGAAGATAATCCTTACCACAAGCATCGGAGGGCACAAGTGTAGCAGCAATATAAGAGCAAATTGAAGTGAGGAGCAACTGAGAAAAATATTCCCATCTCCAATCTCCATCATCAGTAACAAAAAAAAAGATAGTTTTATCAATCATATTATCCGGAATAGGCCCACTAGCTACATGCAGCAAAGGCTCTGAGACACCCGGCAATTATCTATGTTTCCAAAATTTGACCGTACTCCCATCACTTAAGGCCCAGAAGGCGTTAGAAATCATAGCATCCCAATTCGCAGTCACCAAACGCCATAGAGGAGTATAAGAAGCAGGAGCAACAATATTATTCAGGATATCAATGCTGAACTTGTATTTGGATCGAAGCATTTTAATCCAGAGATTATTAGAATCTGTCAAGATATGCCATCCAACTTTCATAGCATATGCTATATTAACTAAACGAAGATTCCTCAAACCCAAACCTCCAGCTCCTTTAGAATGCCGCACTTTATCCCAAGCAATTAGAGAAAGACTCCTTCTATCATCTTCCTTTGTCCATATGAAACTCCTGCTAATTGTTTTTCCATCTCATCACAAATAGTAACAGGGATCTTAGAAGTTTGCATGGAAAAGGATGGCATTGAAAACAAAGATGAATTCGCCAAAGTAACACGACTTGTAAGGGAAAGACGACTAGAATTCCAACTCAAAATTTTTGCCTTCATTTTATCAAGGATATACCCATAGCTCTTCTTAGTGACCCGAGAATGGAGGAGAGGGACTCCTAGGTATTTCCCTAAGTCATTAGTTTCATGAAACTCCAAAGTAGCCCTTAAGGATCTTCTCGCAGACGTAGGAACATTTTTTGAAAAAAATTCCCGAATTTTCTGAGAGTTGACTCATTGACTTGAACAAGTACAGAAGTCTTGGAGGACCCCTTTAACAATATCAACTTGAGAATTATCAGCTTTAGCAAAAAGGATAAGGTCATCCGCATAGAAAAGATGAGTAAGCAAAGGACCATCTCTACTAAGCTTGATAGGTTTCCAATTCCCTTCATCAACAGATTTACAAATGCCATGGGATAGTCTTTCCAGGCATAACACAAAGAGGTAAGGAGACAAGGGCACTACAACAAAAATGACATACGATAACAGATGATAAGTGCTATTAAATATGAATGGTAACACTAATGAGTATGCTATGACATCCCAAGTTACTACCATTTCATAAAAGTTGCATAGAGCAACCAGAAACACACTTCATGATAGTATTAATGAGGGCCTGGGGTATTCCTACCTCATGAAGGGTATCAAGCACAAATTCCCATCGAATTCTATCATACCCCTTTTCAAGATTAACTTTTATAGCCATACAACCCCTTTTCATACTCATGTTTCTCATAGAGTGAATAACTTCCTAAACAACCACAATATTATCAGTAATGTGTCTTCCTAGAACGAAGCTAGTTTGAGCGGGCCCAATCACTTGAGGCATGATCATCTTGATTTTATTAGCAATGGTCTTAGTGATTAATTTATACATTACTGTGCAAAGAGCAATTGGCCTGAACTGATCAATTTTCTTGGGAACCTCCACTTTAGGAATAAGACATAACAAGGTCTTATTAATATTAAAATCAATATCTCCTCCGGCAAAAATATTTTTAACTTCATTGCACATATCCCTGCCTACAATATGCCATTGGGACTGATAAAAAATCCGCTTGATACCCATCAATACCTGGTGCTTTCCAAGGCTTTATATCGAAAAGAGCTCTTCTAATATCCTCATCACCAATAGGTTTGTTAAGAAATTCCATGGTATTATGGTTGCAAACAGAGAAACTCCCTCTGATAGGATAAGACAGCTGGAGTGCTACATCATCTCTGTACAACCTACTAACGAACTGCAAAGCAATATTCTGAAGAGCCTCCTGGTCACTCACCCAAATTCCCTCCTCATCCTTGAGGAGTTCAATCCGATTCCGCTTCCTCCTTTTAACAGTTTTCACGTGAAAGAAGGTAGTATTATAATCTCCCTATTTAATCCAATTGCTACGAGACTTTTGCATCCAAAGGAGCTCCTCCCTGTGAAGAATGATATCCAGGTCAGTTTTGAGCTGATTATAAGTATTCATCAGATCAATCGATGGGCGTGTATCCAGCGCACGTTCCACATTAGCAATCCTATATAACAGCTTGCTCTTAATTCTAAAAATATTCCCAAACACTTCAAGATTCTAGACCTTCAGTTTATCGGTTAATTTTGAGAGAGAAGAAAACAGCTGAGAATGGGACTCCCAACTATTCTTCACAGAATCACTAAAATCAGTATGAGTTAACCAAGCCGCAACAAACTGAAAAGGTCTGCTAGCCAAAGCAGGAGGAAAATTGCAAGTCTACAAAAGTAAGGGACAATGATCAAAGTGAATACGAGGGAGATGGGTCACAGCAGCTTCTGGAAACGCCAACCTCCAGTGAGAGTTACAAATACCTCTATCCAGTCTCTCCCAAATACAATCTCTTCGCCAAGTGTAATCAGAACCTTTGTACCCCAAATCAATCATATTAGTATCTTGAAACCAATTAAAGAACTGTCGGCATATCCCGGTTCGATTAGGAGACCCCCCCTTTCTTCTCATGAGAATGAAGAATGGCGTTGAAATCACTAATCAGAACCCAAGGGAAGGAAATAGCAGTATTGAGATTAAGAAGATGCTCCCATAACTTAGCATGGCAAGATGGAGTAGGATGCCCATTATTGGGCCCCAAATTTTTTTTATTTATTCTTATTATTGATTTAATTGTTTTATTATTATTTTTAGTTGAGTCTTTAAATTAGCAAGTATGAATGGGGTATTGAATGTAGAAATTAGAAATTAAAATGAAGTGTTATAATTAAATTAGCTTAAGGAGTTAAGTGGCTTAAAGGAGTAGAGCCATAAAAGACAAAAGAAGGGCAAAATTGGGAGAACAAGACTAAGGAGGGACATAATCGGAAGAATAAGATAAAATTTTGTTTTGAATTAGAAGAAGCAGGAGAAGTGTCGTAGGAACTAAAAGGAAAGAAGAAAAAAAACGTGAAAAGGGGAAGAGAAAAGAAAAAGATCGTAGGAAACTTGAAAGGAAGAAGAAAGAAGAAGAAAAAGAAGAGGAAATCAACTGTTGGAGGTAAGTGTTCATCTTTCTTATGCTAGGTTAAAAAAAGGGGATTAATAGAGGTTAGGGTTTGTGTTGGGAATGAAGGAAGAAAGAAGAGAAAAATGAAACCAAATTGATTTTGGGATTTCTAAGTTAGGGTTTTGGTTTTTCTAGCCTAGATGAGCTATGGGTAGGTTAGGTTTAAATTCAATTTTTGCAATGCTTTGATTCTTTAAATTTTATGAACCTTCTTTTGAATATGGATTAAATAAGAATTGATTTAATTGAAGGAAATCAAGAAAACCTTACTTAAGAGAGAGAGGAAGGGCAATCTTGAGCTTGGATTTTCAGCAAATTAGGTGGGTAATATATTTATAGTTGTTGTGTGATGGGCAAATGTCCTATGTGTGTGTTATTGCTTAAATTACATAAATGTTGAATTGTGGTGAATATTTAAAATGCATGAAGAAATATGTCATGTTTTCTTTGAAATAAATGAAAAGTATGAAGATATGAGAATTTGATGAAATGAAAGAAGCATGAGAATGCAAATTTGCGATTGACTAAATTGAGCATAGATTTGTTTGTGATTGGGCAAGAGAGAAACCCGTTTCGTTAGTCACGTGCACGTTGACCTATAGCCTTTTCCCGGCTGCCTGCTTGAGGCCACGAGGTCCTGAGAAATCGGACTCGTTTTGTTCACGGTGTAAACTGTTTTGTTCCACGAAACTCTCGAGCCATTTGTTGTGCATTTCATTATGACTTTGTTGAGTATGATGCATAATAAAGTGTTATGCTTGATAGAAGATTTCATATCATGCTTTATGTGATAACTTTTGGTTAATTATGAATTGTGTGATGAATTTGCGAATGAATTGAATTGCTTGATACATGTGTATTTATGCTTGTTTGTGTGGCCCATTACTGATGGCTATAAATGTATTAGCCATAGAGCCGTGTAGCTCACCCCACTTCCCCCCTCAGGTGCGAAACAAGACGAGCGTGAACCTTGCAAAGCATCAGAAACTCCAAGGCATTAGATACTTTTATACTAAGTTAGTGACTAGACTTATGGACAACTTTATAAGCATATCAAACATTGAGCATCTCATGTATGTTGTATCTTGTGCTAATTAGTGATGGACATGTTGATAACCTAATTTGCTGAAAATCCAAGCTCAAGATTGCCCTTCCTCTCTCTCTTGAGTAAGGTTTTCTTGATTCGCTTCAATTAAACCAATTCTTATTTAATCCATATTCAAAAGAAGGTTCATAAAATTTCAAGAATCAAAGCAATTCAAAAATTGAATTTAAACCTAACCTACCTATAACCCATCTAGGCTAGAAAAACCAAAACCCTAACTTAGAAATCCCAAAATCAATTTGGTTTCATCTTTCACTTCTTTCTTCCTTCATTTCCAACACAAACCCTAACCTCTATTAATCCCCTTTTTTGAACCTAGCATAAGAAAGATGAAAACTTACCTCCAACAGTTGATTTCCTCTTCTTTTTCTTCTTCTTTCTTC
>JAOQMQ010000001.1:7627183-7640742 GCA_027563845.1 Erythroxylum subrotundum | reverse complement strand
TCATTGTAAAACATTCAACACAACTTACTACATTCACTACATTAATCTTGTATATAACATTTCAAATTCAAGAATTCCCCTTGTTCTTTACTCATAACTAATCACTAACAATTTATGTTCTAACTTCCAATACAAGTTCGGGGTCCAACAATAAGTGTATAGCATATTATGAATGAACATGGAAATGCATCTCTAACTCTCATTAATCACTCGCATTTACCATTCTAAACTTCCCACAAGTAATGGGATGTTACAAATGACAGCTAACTTTATGTGGTTTTTATTAGCCTTCAATTTTTAAGGATGTTTAAAAGTATTTAGATTTATGTGATAGATGACTCAAGACTTCATTCTTGTTTGGGAAGTGCTTGATAGTTGGGTCATTTGTTTCATAGATCCATTCCCAACTTCGTTTGGTAATAAATACATCTTAGTAGATGTTGATTGTCTCTAAATGGGTGGAAGTGCAAGATTTACCCACAAATGACGTTAGGGTTGTTGTAAGATTCCTGAAAAAGTTATTTTCTTATTTTGGCACATCTAGAGCACTTATTAGTGATAAGGGCATGTATTTTTTAATGCATAATTCTAAAAGGTACTCAAAAAGTATGGAATCAATCAAAGAATTACCACCCCATATCACCCTCAAACAAGTGGCCAAGTTGAGGTACCTAATAGGTTTTTAAAACAAATTTTGGGGAAGATTGAAGAGCACTAGAGAAAAGACTTGTCATTAAAATTAGATGATGCTTTATGGGCCCATAAAATGGTGTACAAAACACAAACTAGCACTACACCTTATAGGATGATCTATGGGAAAGCTAGTCATCTACTTGTAGAATTAGAACATAAGGCATATTAGGCCACTAAACTCATGAATTTTTATCTTTAACTTGTAGATGAGAAGAGAAATTTTCAGGTTAATGAATTGGAAGAATGGTGCTTAATGGCTTATGAGAACTCCAAATGTTACAAGGAGAGGAGTAGGAAATATCATAACTTGAGGATCAAGTAATCAAAACAATTTAAGGAGGGAGATTAAGTTCTTTTATACAATTCCCACCTAAGATTGATTCCGAGTAAGCTTAAATCAAGATGGTTCGCACCTTTCATAGTGGAAAAAGTATTTCCATATGGCGTAATCGAGGTAAATCATCCATCTAAAGGTAATTTCAAAGTAAATAGTCATCGGTTGAAGCCATATCTTGGAGGTTAAATTGATGGAGTATAGAGAATATTAATTTAGCCAAATCACCTTAAATATGAAAGGTTATCGACCTAACGATGTTAAATAAGCGTTACTTGGGAGGCAACCCAATAATTGCAGTGGATATCATTTTCATTACATTTGTTTTCATTTTGGTGTTAGCATAGGATTTTATTGATTTTTTATATGTCTTATGTTAGGATATAGAGCATCTTTATTTAATTATGCAAATATTTCATCTTATAGTATGTGTGTGCTGAATTTTGTGACTTTTAGTAAAGATTTTTCAAGGTTTTAAAGAAGTTTTTTTCGTATACACAGTTATGTCCATACCCTTGTATATGCCTATGTATACACAATTTTTCAACATGTTCAAGCATCCACAGAGACCTACACGGTTCACAGACACGCTTGCATAACTTACATGGTCAGTTACATGATCATGTATCTAACCATGTAATTCCTTATCTTTCACGTGACTTCACACGTTCACAGAGATCTACATGGTAATGATATACGACCATGTATGACTTATATGGTCTATTACAAGATCGTATACCTGATTGTGTAAGTTTGAGAAAACTCACACGCTCATGTCCCTTTAGAATTCAAACATATGTGACTTACACGGTTAGTTACAAAATAGGGTTTTTAAATAAGCTGACACGGACTTATATGGTCAATTACATAGTTCCTCTTCATTTTCTCCATTCCTTACGCCACCCACTATCGCACCCTCTTATTATCTAACCCATTTTAGTATTTTTTTGGGCTCAAAATGCGACACCTAAGTAATTTCTTTCATTAATTTGACTTGATTTATGCTTGATTTTTTTTGGGTATTTTGCTCATTTGAGGAATTTTCACCCCCAAAATGGTAAAGATAATGTTTTTGCATTTTAGTGTGATTTACACTGATTCTGTGCTTAATTTTGATTTAAAAGTTGAATTTTATCCTTTTTTCATACGAATTATTGGTTTATTTAGAATTGGATGAAATTTAAATTGGGGGTATATGATATTGCTGACTAAATGTTGAATTATGATGATTTTTGTGCCATTAGGATTAATTTGTTATTTTAGTAGCCAATTGATGTTGTTTTCTAGTTTAATTTCATTTCAATTCTAAATTTCGGATGAATTAGATGTTTAGTTTTGTCGATGTTAGGCAATTGTTAGATTAGGTACTTTACTTTCATTTTTTGTAATTGCGTTGTCACAAAAGTTTTATTTGTTGGTTGTATTTTAATTTTAATTTTGTTATTAATTTGGCTATTTATTTTTTCTAATTATTTTATTTTATATTATTTGTTTTCAATTTTTATGTGTTCAATTTTACTTTTAATTATGTGTTTCTATAATTCCACAATTTAGTGAGCATACGAACAAAACTTTTTATTTGTACTTTTATTTGTTATTTTTCACACTTAATTTAGTTTTAGGTAAAATGACGGGACATCGAAGAGTGAATGAGGTACATATCAAAAGGTAGAGAGAAGGGTCATCTAAAGACCCAAGTGAAACTCATCAACCATAAGAGTGAGAAAATGTAGTACATCCACCGGAGCGATACAACTTATTACACTTTAATGTCAGGATCTATGAGGAGCAATGCCAGAGGCTTAAGGAGAAGAGATTTGGGACCGAAAAATGTATTGATTGGAAGGCATTGGAGCAGATCGACTTGGCTCAACAAGTATAGGACTTAATCAATATTGGAGCATGGTCTCATTTCTTTAAGATCATGGAGCCCTAGTATTGGGAGCTTACGCTTGAGGTGCTCTCCACGTTCTTCATAGAAAAAGGTTATTGTAATTGTGATCGGCCAAACACGATCTATTTTAGGATGTTGGGAGAGATGATTGGGACTTTTATATGATGATGGGTCTTTACGACCAAGAGTTCGTTAGGCACAAGAGTACATAGCCTTTTGGCTAAACTTTCTATGCGGTATGTCTCCTTGTGAAGTCTGGCGCACCATTAGTGAGGGGATGAGTACGACCCAAACAAATCTAAAATGTCCACCCTTTGACACCTTGCACTCAGATACATCCACAAGATTCTAATTCATATACTGAATGAGCGGGGTCATAGCTTCAGAAATGTCAGCAACTTGGATATCTACTACTTATGGAGTATAAGCAACACTTAAGGCATGCCTTAGCCTAATTCTTCATGCATCAGAGTGAAGAGAGGAAGATAGGGACTATCTGACGACTAATATACTAGACTCATCTGACGACTGACACACCAGACCCATCGAGAAATTGATTGATATGGAGACAATTTGGATACTATATTTTGGTTTTTCTTTTCTTTTCTTTTATTATTTGTGTATTTTTCTTATTTTATTTCTTATTTTAATTTGTTTTGTTCAAATATTAGTAGCACAATTTTATTTTTATATTCTTCATTTTAATTTTAATTTTCCTTTATCTTTTTATCTTTTTTGTTTAAATTATACATAGTATCATATGTCTCATCGTATTCAGAACTTTGCAAATCTTATTATTCAAGGAAGTATCAATTCCTACCTTTCTTACTTTTTGTGTAGAAATGTCAATTTGGCCCAACCCAAGTCGACCCGATTTTGGTTCGTCTTGATCGGGTTACAGGCCAAACGTCAAAAATATCGTCATTTTAATTAGAAAATGATATCATTTTTAATCTTTTTTTAATATAAGGTTGAGTTGGAACAGCCCGTGTGTCAAGTCGGGCTGGGCTAGGAGCAACCTGCCCCGGCCCGCACATTGACATCCGTATTTTTGTGCTTTTGTTGATATTTTTCTTAAACCATCCATTAAATACGTCAAGATCTAAGCGGCAATTTCATTTTTGAATACAAGGATTCTTCCGGGCAACGGCGAAGTGCGATTGTGTGAACAAGTAGACCTAGCCCTCGGTCAGAACTCAGAAGTTGAATAAAGTGAAAGCCTTGGCTTGTCCCCCAGAAATGTCTTCGATCTTGGAAGTGCTATTGGATCCGAGGAAGAACTGGTTCGCCAAAATGCACATGAAAGCTCTTTCCAGTCGCCTCCGCAAATTCGGTTGGTCTCCGAATCCCTAATTCAATCCCATCTTTTCATGTATATTTTTATTCATTTTTCGGTTGAATTTTGGTATTAGGCCTCCGATACGACGACCTCTACGATCCATATTACGATCTGGATATCAAGGAGGTTCTCAATCGGCTTCCCAGGGAGATCGTGGACGCGCGTAACCAGCGACTCAAACGCGCCATGGATCTCTCTATGAAACACCAATACCTTCCCGATAATCTTCAGGTACGTGTTGATTTGTAGACATCTTAAATGTTCTTTGTGCAAATTTTTTGGCTGTGCGTGATTTATTACATGTCAATTGAAAGTGAAATAGGTAATTAAGATGCTGATATTTGAATATAGGAAAAACAAATATTTTGTAGGTTTAAGAAATCTTAACATTTTTTATTCTTTTACTTGTATCATAGGGAACTGTTCTACTCTACGATGTTCTCGTCTTTTCATGAAGCTTGTACTTTTGGCTACAAGTTCAGAGACAGCACTTACTTTGTTCTCAATGTTTTGAGTTTTGTGGTCGTTTGAAATGTTTCTTTATAGTTAAAATGTTTGTTTACCTTGAGCTTGCGTTCCTTTTCTACTGTTTTTTTTTCTCTGGCAGGCAATGCAAACGCCATTCAGGAACTACCTTCAAGACATGCTGGCTCTTGTAAGTCATTCCCTATGAAATATTTGGTGCCATCCTTGCAACCTGATTTACCTATCTATATTAGAGTTATACACTATTACCGATCTGCCAAGGTTTAATTGACTTTTTTTCGTGAAAATTGAAATGAATTCATTGAATTTCTCTATAAAGAGCATCAGCAAAGTATTAATACTGGGCTGTCCAGATACAAGTTGTTGAAAAAACATCAAACTGTTAGAACCAATCATCAATGAAAGTTGCTAGTAGATATGATGAGTTTGGGGGCATTTGTTGGATGCATTTTTATCATTAGAATTAATGACATTTTTCCTTAATTTCTGGATTAATTATTGGGTTTTATACATATATTTCCTGCTAAATTGTTTAGTTTACCTGAATTTGCATTTATAATTGTCCTGTTTAATTTGTAGGAAATGTACTTGATTTTAATTATAAAAGACCGCAACAGCTCAAGGAAAACGCTGGTAGAAACAGCAGCATTAAGGGGAGCAGTCCAAAAACGTTGTCGCAGGGAAGCATAGGTGAGAAATAAGAAAACGTACTCGGGAGTGCTAGGATTCAAGTGGAGGGAGCAATTAAATTGTTAAAGAAGGCTACAGGAGTTGTTGCTAGTGGGCGGCTATTAGATACAAGAGGAGCTGAAAATGTTGAAGAGAAGAAATAAAAGACAAAAGGCAAGGAGAATAATGCAGAAACCAGCTGGGAAGGCACATGCATCCACCAGGGGACCACCACGCATTAAGACAAGAGGAAAATACAGCAAGGAAATCGCGCATGCAGACATTAGAAGGAGCAAATAAAATTGTCAAAGAAAGAAGCATGCAGGAGAGACCCCACTAGGGGAGAGCTCACGGCTTCAACGTTGGCAGCGCAGTCAAGGAGAAGGTGAGAAGATAGCTCCAGAAAAAAGCAACAAACAAGCAACAGGTGGAACATTGCAGCTTGGAGATGACCCACCACGCATGCAAAATGGAGGCATGAGCTGGTTGTTTGAAAGAAAAAATGTTAAAGCCAGGAGCTACACAAGACAAAATGAAGATAGCTAAAGCATGCAGTGGAGACGTTGGCAGCTGGTGGGGGCTCTTAACTTTACACAAAAATCGTTGAAGCTAGAGGAGAGCAAAAAAAAGTGGTAGAAGGAATGGAGAGTTGGTAAATGGAGCCCCCTTTTGTTTGTTGTATCGTGTCAGCTCCTTGGTGTAGAGTGGGTGCTGGATTTTTTTCAATGAAGAGTCTTGGTCCCTCACGTTATTCTCTCTAAAACCACCAACAGCTCCTTCGATGTTAGTGGTCCCAAATTTTGGTGTATGCGTTCAGCCCCCTTCTAAACTCCACGTCTTCTTTGTATTTTCCCAGCTACTACATAAAAGGCCCCCCAAAGTTGAATGTAACGTTCATAGCAAAGTGGTGGGTGGGTCTCTAAATTTCAATTTCGTTGGAGAGTTTTCGTTGGTACTTCTCTTGGTGGCTCCCACGTTGGTCCCTCCTACCACTTTTTTTTTGCTCTTCTCTTGCTTCAACGATTTTTGTGTAAAGTTAAGAGCCCCCACCAGCTGCCAACGTCTCCACTACATGCTTCAGCTGTCTTCATTTTGTCTTGTGTAGCTCCTAGCTTTAACGTTTTTTCTTTCAAACAACCAGCTCACGCCTCCATTTTGCATGTGTGGTGGGTCATCTCCAAGCTGCAACGTTCCACCTGTTGCTTGTTCGTTGTTTTTTTTCTGAAGCTATCTTCTCACCTTCTCCTTAACTGCGTTGCCAACGTTGAAGTCGTGAGCTCTCCCCTAGTGGGGTCTCTCCTGCATGCTTCTTTCTTTGACAATTTTATTTGCTCCTTCTAATGTCTGCGTGCGTGATTTTCTTGCTGTATTTTCCTCTTGTCTTTATGCGTGGTGGTCCCCTGGTGGATGCATGTGCCTTCCCAGCTGATTTCTGCGTTATTCTCCTTGCCTTTTGTTTTTTATTTCTTCTCTTCAACGTTTTCAGCTCCTCTTGTATCTAATAGCCGCCCACTAGCAACAGCTCCTGTAGCCTTCTTTAACAATTTAATTGCTCCCTCCACTTGAATCCTAGCACACCCGAGTACGTTTTCTTGTTTCTCACCTATGCTTCCATGCGACAACGTTTTTGGACTGCTTCCCTTAATGCTGTTGTTTCTACCAACGTTTTCCTTGGGTTGTTGCGATCTTTTATAATTAAAATCAAGTGCATTTCCTACAAATTAAACAGGACAATTATAAATGCAAATTCAGGTAAACTAAACAATTTAGCAGGAAATATATGTATAAAACTCAATAATTAATCCAGAAATTAAGGGAAAATGTCATTAATTGTAATGATAAAAATGCATCCAACATATGATGAAAAGATTATCCCAGATTCCATCTTCTTTTGAGTGAATTACTCAGACCATCTATTGCTTTATGAGCTACAAGAATTTCTCTAATCCAATAGCAAGTCTTGTAAGCAAGAGCATATTTCTCTTTTCTGCAATTCCTAAACAGTCTTTGATTCTTTCACTCCAAATTGTATACACTGAGCAGTTCAGGCTTAGGCTAGGACATTTTTGGTCCTTCCCCATTCTTTTGTTCTGATTCTTAGCCCACACCAGTATGTTATCCCAGTCAGGAACTGGGCAGATCAGTTTCATGTTATGCTGCATTATGGTCTAGATGGTGGCAGTGTAACTGCACTAGAAAAATAAGTGATTTATCGTTTCAGGTTCAACACAGCATAAAGTGCATATTTGATCAATGCATAACCTTATTCTGTCTTTAGTTTTTAATCTCCTCCTAATAGTTAGCCTAGTAACAAAGGAAGCTTTGGGCATCAAGGATCATTTCCATACAATGTTATACCATTGAATGATATGATTCTAATGTCTGAGAGCTTTTGAACAGAAGGTGTTAAAGAAGTCACCACTGTTGTTGATTGTCCAGATTGCTTTATCCTTCCTTGTCGAGTTAGGAGCATAATTAGGGAAATGATTCTGCAATCTATCAAAGCCCCTGAAGTTTGTAGACCATGCATCCTGTTCAATCACTTTCATAACTCGAGCTTGAAGTGGAATTCTAGTTGTAAGTTATGTAAGATCCTCCCTTAAGAGTAAAGGACTTTGAATTGCCTAGTTATCAAACTAGAACCAAGAGTCTTGACCATTTTCCACCTGAATTCTGATAAAGGGGTAAGTAGCTTGCCTATTGCTGAGCAATCGGCTCAAAAACTAGTTTTATATGTTGCTCAATTGTGGGACAGTTGAGTTATTGTTTCATTATGTTTTAAGACTTTTTTTTTTCAATTTCCTTTCCATTGTTTGAATTGAGATGTGAAACATAATGTTAGTTTTCCTCTATTGGCATTAAAAAAGCTAAGTGATTTTTCCTAGTCTAATGTCAGATAGTAAGAATATATGGTGCAAACGGACAAGGGGTGATTTCAAAATATAGATGAATTTGTGCGATAAATTTAACTTTTTAACCGGTGCCTGTAATACCATATTCTAAAGCACGAAGCCACTACTTCACTTGTGAACACATTTTACACTTTTGGATTTACCAGCTACAGGAAGAGTGATTAAATTGATCATTTCTATCCAAGAAATTAGTGCTGCCTCTTGTTTACCATGTTGCTGGATCGTAATCTCTCTGATATTTTTTCTAACTTTTTCTCCTCTTTATTTTCTTTGCTTTTTCTTTCATTTTTTTTAACAATATGTGGACTCCTAGTAAAAGATAGCAGTAGGAATTGATGCATCTATTGTTAGAAAATGACGACATGCATATATAAATGAAGCAATTGGAGTTCCTTGTGTTTTGTTATTGGTAGTTACTGTTGATGTTTTCTAAAGAAAAAGAAAATAATTAACATGTTTGTTTGGGATATTTTTGAAGTGTTCGATGCTTAATGACATTTTGTGATGTATGAGACAAAAGTTTAGCTCAATTAGTCCTGCATAATTTTGCAGGTGAAAAAGGAAAGGGCAGAACGTGAGGCTCTGGGCGCTCTACCTCTCTATCAGCGGACTATTCCTTGAGCATTTTAGTTTTGCGGTAGTATTGAATTTGATCGTCGATTTTGCCTTTTGAGTGTGTGAAGCAGGAAATGATCATGTTTTCACCCGATTTTTTGTTCTGAATGGTCAATCTGGCCAATGAATAGTGTTTACTGCTTTTGTGGTCATGTGATAATCCTCTAGAATCCAACTATCTGACTTCCATTTCATGTTAAACGCTAATGGGGAGCTCTTTCTCTACAGCTTATAATGTTTCTTTCTTCTATTAACAGTTTAATACTTGTTTCCCAAACAGCCGGTTGTTATCAAATCGTTGGCTATATTCTGAAATTGAGAAAAAGAAAGGAAATTAAATCGTTGATGTTCATATTATATTGAAAGATGACCATGGAACTACAACACCCCTTCATCGGTTGGCCAAGTATCAAAATCTCTCTGTCACTTAGCCCTTCCAAATTTCAACTTATTGTCATGTTTCTTTCTACCATCAATGTTAGTTGGTCAACATTACCTAGTTAACATTACATAGACTAAATAGATGATTTATATATTATAAATTATCATAAATTTAATTTTTTTAGTATTTTGGGTATTATCAGTATTATTCTAGAAATGTTAAGGTATAACGTATTACTACAAATAATGGTAAGGACTAACTTAGACCTTTTAGAAAAGTTCAAAGGTAATTTGTACAATTTGCCTATTCAAATCCTCTTGAAATGTTGATTCGTAGAATGAGTTTGGTGATTGGATTATCAAAGTTTGTTCTTTTGCTATTCTTGAATCGATTAAGTTCTATAGTCTATTTGAAGGATTTGGTTAACAAAGTTTGTTCCTTTACTATTCTTGACTTGTTTAAGTTTTAGAGTTTGTTTGATTTATGCATTGAATGTGATAATCGATTTTCCTTGTCATTTTCAATAACAATCTTTACATTTTGGTTACACTATTTGTTTATGTGTGATTTGGTTCTTTTGATTCTATATTACTTAAAGCAATGTAACTTTTATTTCTTATTTATCAAGCATTAATTTATTATAACTTGTGATTCACTTATATGTTAGAAAACATTTGGAGATGAATACTTACACAAAGATGTCAGTGGCTACATGCGTTTTAAGATGTGGGCATATCAATTCGATAGTAAGACGATGTTTAATTGTAAACTGAAATTAAAAATAAACACACAAGGAGTGACAGTAAGAGTTCATTTTTAAAATAATTTTCATCTAAATTGTTTTAAAGAATGTATCATGTTAGCTTTTTTTATTTGAACTCTTCAATGAAGATATTTGAAGTACGATCCTATCATTTTATGATGGCATGTGTTTATAGTTGGTGTGTTCATATCAATTTATGATAATTCCAATGGTTTTTAATTTTTTGAGTAGTTAGGGCACTTCTTACAATGGTTTGAAATAGATATCGCTATATGAAGGCATTATATTGGAATTAAAACTAACTAAAGAAGTCTCTTATTTTCACAATTTTAGTCTTAATTCTACTATTAATAGTAGGATGGGGTAAGTTGATATGTCTCATTTTTGCTTTGGGACAACAAATGAGTTGAGGGTGGGGGCTAACATGATAATATTGCAAAAGTTTAAGGTACTAACTGATAATTTTAAATTCTTAAACAGATTTTTGATAATTTTCTAAATGTAGAGCAATTAGCACTTTTATTATAATCTTGTGTACCAAATGCTTTGTTACAATACTTAGGAAATTATTGGTTTATTAGATGGCACACAAAAGGGATGAATTGTGTGTGTATAATCTTTTGCCTATTTAAAATTCAAATAAATGATTTGCCTATACTAATATGATCAATGAAAACCATAAAACTATCATAATAAAGAGATAAAGGGAGAGAGAGCATATAGTATTTCTACCAAACAATTATTAATATATAACTACTTTCTAAGTTTCACTTGAGAATTCAATATCTTTCTTTTATAGGTGAAGAGGAAATATTCATACAATATCTTCTCTAACATGGTAAATAACCCCTATATTGATCTTCCTTTATTAAGCAATTTTCTTATGCAATCCTCAAGTTATGCTTAGCATCAATAATACTCTTGATGTTTTCGTCGGCAAATTCCTTAATTAAAGATTTCACATCTTGAAGCTTCCTCATAAGTTAATATGCTTTGTATCATCTAACTTCTTGAGTCTAGTTTGTGCAAACCAACTCCTAAAATCCCTCTCTTTTTGTAAGGCCATTAAAGAATCTAAAGGAGCTCTAGTTAGATTGTAAGAGAAAATCTTCAATATTTCAATCTATGACTGGTTTGGGAAAACATTGTCCTCAAAGTGTGAATATGAATTCGAGAATTGAGCGAGTCACTGTTGATTAACTATTACTCTATCTAGCTTTTTCCTAATGAGTAAGTCACTTTGTTGCGATTTTTTCAGGTGAATAAGCTACCTATATACCTCAAATCCACTAGGCCTACATGGTATATAAGTTATGCAAGTTCTCTGCCAGCTCCATTTCCTTTTATTTTTGGTTTGCAATTTCCTCAGTTTCTTCTTCACTGAAGAGGCTAGCAGTATCATTCTACTTTTCTCCTACTTGTGTATTTGTTGTCTGTGCTAGGAGTTGTCTTTGCTCTTTTAGGATTCTCCATTATAGTCTTTTGTATTGGTGCACAAGCTTCCTTATTCATTTGGTCTTTAGTCATATTACTCAAAGTGTTAATGTTAGGAGGTTTATCTAGCTTCATTAACTCAGTGTCTCTTCCTGTGCTGAATGTTTTCCTTGTTGACTTCCATGTCCTGTTCAATTTTTTTAGTTTCCACAGATAGGAGATGGATATTTCCATTCTTACTAGTTTAGCATCCTCTCCTAGCTTCATGACAAGGATAGTACTTCAACATTCTTTTTGACTTCATGTTAGCGGTGAAGAGCTCACTTTCTTGGGAGATCATTATCATGAGCCTAGTGAAGAAACATATTCGTAGACTTAACATCATACTCCAATCCAAAGTCTTAAGACATTAGGTTTATAGATCATTTCCACTTATATGTCCTTCACTAATTTCATCTTTTTCTAATGTGAGATTCTTCCTCATACTTGAAATCCCAACAATCTCTCACTTAAGTGTGAACTTCCGCATTGGGTTTGGATTCTCCTTTGAGCAAAAGCCTTTTTTTTAGCAGTTGGAGTATATGGCGTCATCAAGAGCCTTTCTACTATATTGATTTGGGCCTACTAGGAGTCTCCTTGTTCTTCTATGTAGGGATGGCAACCAGGGGATCCAACTATTGTCTCCATACTCATCTCTTGTCGAACCAACAACTCTGATACCACTTGTTCGCCGTGGAGAGACCACTTTCTTGGGAAATTATTATCATAAGCCTAGTGAGGGAATATACTCGTGGGTTTGACACCACACTCCAACCCAAACCTTAAGGCATTAGGTTTATGAATCTTTTCCACTTATATGCCCCTTACTAATTTCATCCATTTTCAATGTAGGATTCTCACTCATACTTGAAATTCCATCACTTCCACACTCATTTTTTCATATCAAATTATTTCAATAAGTGTTGTTTGAGTGTCTATGCTAATTGGTTTACTTTCGAAGCTTGCTAAAAAGCTAAGCCCTTCAATAGCCCAAAATTTTAGAGGCACACTTCGAAAAGTAGTCCAAATTGAAATGTTGCCTGTGTTACCTTTATCAAGTTCAACTCGAGGCCTCCATTTTTATAGGAACATAGGCTATCCCCTAACATGCCAAGATCCTTGTTACAAAATCTAATTAAGGCATGCCTCATTGATGGATTTAAAAATAAATGTTTCATCCTCCATAAGCATTATTATCTCCGGTCCCTTTTTACTCCAATTATTCACAACGCACGTTTGCACTAGTGGAAAAGCTGGCCTTGGGTTGAAGAAAAAACCAACCAGTGTCAAAAACCAAACTGATGCTTTAGCCTTAAGTAGATCCACAGGTGGAGTGAGTCACCCATCCACCACAACTCCATCATAATGCTTGATTTTGTACTTAGTTTCCTTAGTAATTGGTATGTCCTTCCAGTGAGTAGGGGATTTAGCTTGTCCAGTACTCTGCACTAAGGCCCCGTTTGGTTGGCGAGAAAGTAAAGTGAATTTAGAATATGATTCTTTGGAAAATAAATCTATAGGAAAGTAAAGATATTCACATGTTTGGATACTTATAAAAATTCTAATAGGAAAGTTGGGTGATTCTTATTATAATGTTTGGTATATAACAGTATTTTATAGAATGTAACTTAATTTTAACTTGTGTTTCCAATTATATCCCTACAAATAGAATAAAAATTGAAATCGTTAAATAAGGAAAAATATAAACTTGAAGATTGTCGATTGAAACTTCTGAGTAAAAATATTCAAAATTCAAATACCGGCCGAAATTTCTAGATTGTCGATTGAAACTTCTGAGTAAAAATATTCAAAATTCAAATATCGGCCGACGTCAGAAATTTTAAAAAATAAGGGAATTTTTTTGCAAAATTTTAAAATTTCTCTCCCTCCCTCTTATTTCTCATTCCCCCCCTTTTTCAAAGTTTTTAATTAGTTATTTTATTTATTTCAACTTTTATAATTATTGTGAATTTTTAATTTTTGTTTTTAAAATAATAAT
>JAOQMQ010000001.1:7604684-7621822 GCA_027563845.1 Erythroxylum subrotundum | reverse complement strand
CTTTTTGCTAACTGTAGCTTGTATATGGTAGATTACTGATTTTCTGATTTTAACCAAAGATTTCAGGTGGTTGCTGAGGCTAAGACTGGAGACATCGTAGGTGAAATCGGTGTGCTTTGTTACAGACCACAACTATTCACAGTTCGCACTAAACGGTTGAGTCAACTGTTGCGTCTCAACCGTACTGTTTTCTTAAACATCGTTCAGGCCAATGTAGGAGATGGAACAATCATAATGAACAATCTTCTTCAGGTAAAAATGACTGTTTAATGAACATTCTACCATTGTTATAACAATCATCTGTTGATTAAAATATAATTCTTCAAGCAATATGCCTAGTGAACAAAGTTCTATTTGGAACGTCATTTCTCTGTTTATGAGCAAAGTATATCATTTGCAAAGATCTGAAAATGAGGTTTACCTATGATAATAGTTGATTTGGTTGTTTAATTCTCGTCAAGCAATTAATTGTTTGGTAAATAGGAATGCAATATGTCGATGCCGTATTTCTTATAAGATATAACCCCACCTGATACATTTAGCATGAATTTACTGTGTTTTAGTAGGCAAAAGCACACGAGAAATTGTTTTTTTGGTGAAAGAGAAATATGACTTGGCCTGGGACTGGAGTGTTCTATCTGGGATTGATTCTTCAAACTTATAGACCAGTAAAACAATACCCCCGGATGTATTTTCCAGAGTGGAGATTCTGATGCGCAAGTCAGCTTTCTATGCTAGGATTAAAAAGTGAAATGCGATCATTCCTTCCCCTTCTATAGGAGCGACTGTGATTCAATATCTTGGCATAAATTTAATTTATTTTTTGGTGCATCATTTTATATGCTTGTCCTTCCCTTGAATGCCTGTCCCCTCTTATGGGGTCTTACGAGGATTAATGTCTTCTATGCCATAGTTAGATGCTTCAGTTATGTCTTGTTTCAGTTAGGTCCCACAGATTCATTTGCCGAGAGGCTGAACTGTATACTATTTGCAAAATAGTAGTAACATAGCAGTGGCATAAAAATCACTACATTACAACAATTTTAACTCATTTTACGGCAATCTGCTCTAACTGGAACTTTTAACAGATAACAGCCACATAGGTTAAGGAAGTTTTATGGAGAAACCTCTCTTTTTATGATAGTTTGAAAGATAATTTCGACAACTCGACAATTCTTGTGGTTGATGCAGCATCTGAAAGAAATGAAGGATCCTACGATGCAAGGAATTTTGGCAGACACGGAGCAGATGCTGGCCCGGGGCAGAATGGATTTACCTCTTACTTTATGTTTTGCAGCGATGAGAGGCGATGATCTAATGTTGCAGCAATTGCTGAGACGGGGGTCAGATCCAAATGAATTGGATAACAATGGGCGGACAGCATTGGTGCGCAATGACTAATTGCATTTGTAGTTTGTCAGTATAAGTATCTTAAATATATGCAATACGTCTCCTTAAAGAACATATTGATGTGCCTATTATTTTCCATTCAACAGCATATTGCTGCTGCAAGTGGCAGTGAGCATTGTATAGTTCTACTTCTCGAATATGGAGCAGATCCTAATGCAAGAGGTACTTCTAGCAAATTATTGAGTCTATTATTGAGTTATGTGGAAATGATATACAAGTAGTTTCATAATCATTCTGCTCTTCATGATCTTTTTGTTTCTTGACCAATGACAACTCGTTTCTTTCAATGTCATCATTATTAAAATGTAATCATACTCCCAATGTCATTTATTGTTTCCTAGAGATTGATGCCTTACCATTAATTAAACAAAAGTCTTCTCATGTACACTTTCGGTCCCAAAGACGCTTCTATCTAACCTGTTGAAATTTCAGTTTGTAATTTCAACAAATAAGTAATTGTCTCTGCTCACATTGCACTTATACATGGCTGGCTAGGGAATATAGTTTATTGCTGCAGTTTTATGCAAGCAACATGTGTTCTCTCCCATCATGTTTGTGATGAGGTTATTGTTTCTTGTTGTGCAGTAATTATTTCATACGGTTAAGTAATGGAATGGTTCTGTACGTGATGCAGCTTCCTTTGTAGCTACATAGCTATGCCCCATGCAGTGCTGCTAGTAGCAATCATGCATTTTGGTTCTGAAAATTTCGACACAAATAGTCTACAATGTGTTGATCCTTGGTCTAGATTAGCTCTCTTGCATGAATATGCAGTGTGTTGTATGAAAGTTGCAATTACTTTTTGATTCTTGAACCATAGAGCATTATCAAGAATTTGATATCAAACCCCTGCATATTTGACGTTAGTAGAGTAGATCTCAGTTTGTGCAGAAGTTCAAATGAACGATTTAGATTTCTCCTGCTGCTAAAATGCATCCTGTTGTTGACTAATTGGTAATTGTCCTTCTATTAAACCATAGTTCGTGAAAATTGATGCATTTGCAATATATTGAAAATATGCTGATTTTGGTTGTCATAATTGTGTTCAACTCTACAATAATATAATAAAAGAAGCTTACTAGTTCAGGATTCTAATCAGACATATTTCTCAGTATATTGGCATAATTAGTATTGATCATGTTGAATTTTATCTTCTTAATATCATACCTAGTAACTTGCAACTCGAGTTATTGATTTCTGACATCTCATGTCCTAATTTGTGATGAACGCAAGCTTGCTTTAAAATAAATTATATTTTCTTCATCATTTCTGTTATATGTTTATCACTTCAAGTTGCTTTCAACCTTGGTTTGTGTTTATTGAAGAAGAGAAAAAAGAAAAAATAACGGGAGAAGAAAAGGGGTTCACTATTTTGTACTTATGCAGATTCAGAAGGCATCGTTCCTCTATGGGAAGCATTGGCTGGGGAGTACGACTCTATCGCTAAACTTCTCGTTGACAATGGTGCGACTCTATCTTCTGGGGATGTGGGACAATTTGCGTACACAGCTGCTGAACAGAACAATCTGAATTTACTGAAGAAGATTGTTAAGTATGGTGGGGATGTTACATTGCCTTCAGTTGGTGGAACCACAGCAATTCATGCAGCAATATCTGAAGGAAACACCAAAATGGTTCAGTTCCTTTTAGATCAAGGAGCTGATATTGATAGGCCAGATGCTCATGGATGGACCCCAAGGGCGTTAGCAGAGTATCAGGGCCATGAAGATATTAAAATTTTATTTGAAGGCCGACAAGAGATGAGGAAAATTTCTATTCCATTAAGCCCCCGAAAGGACGGAGAGTCACCTTTGAAGCGTCTTCCAAAGTACAGCAGTGAACCTTCTATAACTCCATATTTACATCACGATACTATGCCGCGTATTCCTGAAGTAACATGGTCAGCAACTCATCAAAGACGAAGGGTTAACGATTTTAGTAACTCACTTTTTGCCATAATGTCAGCGGCTAACACTGGTGAGAATTTCTCTGCCTTTTGAATCCTTCCATGCGATGTTCTTTGTTTTAAGGATTACTAAATCATCCTTATACTTTGAGATTAAAAGACCGTAGTGGTAGGACACATAATTTATCTTTCGAAAATGAAGCGAAGTTATTGAATAAGAACATATCAACAAGAGTCAACCAGAATGTCTTAGCAAATTTGTTATCTGTATAGTAATAGTTCTATTATATTGTTAGATTTTTACGCCAAAAGAAATTTACTTTTCAGGAGCTGTTGGGAATGACCCAATTAGATATGCCAGTCGTACTTCTGGTTTCAGAAATTTGAGCTCACCTTGCAGAGTGACTCTTAGTTGCCCTGAGAGAGGTGAAGTTGCTGGAAAGCTTGTTTTATTGCCAGAGACTCTTCAAGAACTGTTTGACATTGGTGCCAAAAAGTTTGGATTCTACCCCAAGAAAATTCTATCCAAAGATGGGGCTGAAGTTGACAGTATAGATGTTGTTAGAGATGGTGATCACCTTGTTCTTGTTAGTGACGCTGGCAGATGAAAGTAAACATACTACACCACCGGATATTTTATAGAAATTATAAAGTTTAGTGTCATAGATGGTCTCTCTAACGCTGAGGATGGCTCAGGTTAGAATTTTTTCACCATGTCATATTAATTTTTTTTTTTTTCCTTTTGAAGGTTATCTAAGCGTTGGCGACAAATTGATTTCAAAATTGGTTCCTTTCTCCAAAAGTGAACTTGATAGTCAATCTGCACCTTATATTTCTCTGTTTGATTTTGGATAGTCTTCATCTTTATTACTTTGTGTACATCATTCACCTGAATTTGAAAGCCGGTGATAATTTTCCTGTATATTATGGAGTCCATTTTTTTTAATTATCAAAGATTGTAATCTGAAGATCTTGAATTTTGAATGAGACTACATTGGAGTTATATTGTGTTAGTTATGTCATATTTATCAAGGGTATGCTTAGATGTCTTAACAATGATTTCTTTGCTCCCGTTTTGAGTTTTCCTTTGATCGAATTCGGTTGCTATGTTATTTTATGATTTTGAGAAGTTTCGATTATGATGTTCTAGTTTAAGCTTTTTCAAATACAAATAATAATGTTCTATAAAATCTAATTATTTTTTATGTAAATAACTTCTCATCTATCCAAGTTAAACCCTTTTCTAATTTAGTTATAAATTTACTTTTAAGAAATGCAATAACAACATAAAAGTGTATCTTTGTTTTATATTTCTAGCTCAAGATCTATTTTTTTTAAAAAAATGATTATTCTAAACTTGTTTTGTTTCTTCTATATTAAATATTACAGTAGTATGTTAACAGTAACACCTTTTATTTTTAATAAAAGTAATTTCAAGCAGGAGGATGATTTTTAATATTTATCCTTACATAAGTAAATGAGGAATCAATCTCACAAAGAAATACAAAAACTCATTTAATTTGGGTTTTATATTAAACAACCTTATTAATTTTTGTTTATCTTGTCTAAAATTAATTTCTTTTTTAGAATGAAATAAAATTCAGGGTCAAAAAATGTCTTAATTATAAATTCCTTCTACGATGAAGCTGCAACCTCAAACGTGGAAATCAATCCTTCATTCCTCTTTTTTTTTTTTTGAAAAATTAAAGGAATGTATTAAAAGACAATAAAGAAGATTACAAATTGTCCATTGGAAAAATCTGAAACACTAGTAAGGAGATTGGAGTAATCTCACTACTAAAATATCAAAAATACAAATAATAAGAGGTTAGCAACTTATCTTCCATAGAGTCAATTGACTTAGTTCTTAAGAAAAAGGGTCTCCTTGATGGTTTATAGAATCATTGTTATTTTCTTTTTCGCAACTTCAAATTTGTTTTTGAATCTCCTATTATTTCTTTCATTCCATATCCCATAGATACAGGTCTCTAAAGCAATAAATTAAGTCCCCAAAATGTCTTTATGATTATAAGAATGATCCATCAGCCGTTGAATGGTTTCTGATAATGAATTCCCTGTGAGGTCCCATTAACAATATCTTTCAATCTCTTTCCAAACACCAAAAGCAAAGTGAGACTCAAAAAATAAGTGGTCATTGGATTCATCACAATCCCCGTATAAGGAACAACTGTTATCTACTACCAGAAAATGCAACTTGTCCACTGTGCTTAGTCTATTTTTCATTATCAGCCATATAAAAAATGAGTTTCTAGGAATCAAATACTTATTCCATACAATGTTGTACCAATATATCTTGGAACCCAGTGGTTGCATCAATCTGCCAATTAACTTGCTGGAAATATTAATAACTGGTTTTCCTTCATCCTTTATTGTATGGGCTTCTCCCTCTTTGCTAATAAATTCCTTCTTTCTACACTTTACTTGTGTCTCTGACCCCGACCCTACCTGCTCCAAATCTTGCTCTCCTCTCTTATATCATCCTCTTAATCTTAACCCCAATTAGGATTCCTTTGCTACTATATAGTTGTAAAGCCCACAAAACCCAACACAACCCATAAAACTAAGACAGAAGAGCATATATATAAGGAGAGGACATAGGTAAGTTGGAATAAAACTAATGAAAATAACTTATTCTTATTATTTGTAGCTAGTAAGTGTACACAAACACTGTCTTTCTCCTCCATTTGAAGCTTTTCTCATGTATTTTTTTAATTTTGTTTCCCTTGTAGTAGATTAAAGAGGAAAATTTGAAGATTAATAATCCAAAAATCTATTGGAAACGTATAGAACTTCATATAGGTAAGATTTTTTTAAAAAATTTATCCCTTTTATTAGTGATTTTCAATCATCCTACATTAGTTTCTAGTTGAAGGCATATTTTTTCCCACCATTTCTCCTATTATATTACTTGAACAAATCTTGAGCTAAAGCTATATTGTCTCCAACGTGTCTATTAGGAATGTATGCATACTGAGTAGGATCAATTAGTTCAGAAAGGGTGTATTTCAACCTCTTTGCAGTCAACTTGGATATGATTTTATAAATTGAAGAACAACATGAATAGGCTTGGAGTCTGTTAAGCACTTGTGCTTTTTACCTTTGGGAATTAGAGTGATGAATGTATGATTGAGCTTTTTGAGGAGTTTTTTTTTTTAAAAAAGAAACTCCTAAATTACTTCTATAATAGTTTTCCTTAGGATGTCCTAATTTTCTAAAACAAATAAGATGTTCAAACCATCAGGATCAAGAGCTTTACACTGAGCCAAAGATTTAAGGCATTTTCAATTTTAGTTGTTATAAAGAGAAAGAAAGATTCTCCTTAACATTAGCATTTAGCTTCTGCTGAATAATCTACTCTATCGGTCTTAAAGATGAAGAAGTAGTGGAGGAAGTACGAAGCAATTGAGTGAAATATCTTTGAACCTCAAATATAAATTCAAATTAAATGTGAAGAATTGATCCATTCGATGCCAGGGTGACTATTCCATTAGAGGCCTTTTTAGCTAACACAAATCTGTGAAAGAATAAAGTATTTTTATCTCCACCTTGTAACCATTTGATTCTAAATCTTCGCTTCCAGAATGAGTAATCAAAGTTAGCAGTGTGGATGAAGTTGCTCAAAGATTTTTTTTCTACTTTTTAGAAAGAGGAGTTGTTAGGGTTGAGTTATAAGTTACTTTGAGCTTTCTCAAGGTTTAATTTTATAATGTTTAGGAGATGATGGAGGTTTCCATCACTGGCTTTATGGAAAGCCTTGAGTTCATCATAAATACGAATCAGTTTTGTTGTTACCATTGAAATTACTTAGTGCCTCTGAGGTTGAAGCTAAGCCCTCTCTTAATTACTTCCTTAAAATCTAGAAATTCTATAAGGCGGTTGCTAAAGTGAAACAGATGTCAAATCTGAGACTGTAAAGAGTCAAAATGGATGATCATTGGAGAATGATAAGATATTCTAAGATTAGGAAAGGAAACACTTGAGTTATGAAATTGTAGTAGCTATAAGAGGTTGGAGAGGCCTTCGTCTAATTTCTTTCTCAAGAAAGTGTTGCCCTTGTGCTTTCTATTGCAAGTATAGAAATTACCTCCACTCAGTCAGTCAGTTACCTCTATATTGTTCGAATAATTTTTGAGATCATCACAAAGTGGCTTGCTAGAATAATAGCCTTTTGCCTTATTAGGATGTATTATGGATTTGAAGTCTCCTACCAATCTCTATGAAGTACTGATGCATTGTCAAATGTCAGAAGGTTTATTCCATAAAGATGTTCTTTGAAAGCTATAGTTAAGGACATATATGAGGATATTTCAAGATGTAAGTTCAGATCTCTAACTTTTTCTTGTAAATGAATCAACTGACCACTTATGATTGTGTTGATAGTTACATTTTGTCATTATTATACAAAACCAAAATTCTCTCGTTAGTATGAGATTCAGGATTGGAGATAGCTATCCAATATAAAGGGAACATAGAAAGAATTTCATAATGATTATTTTTAAATCTTTTTTCCAAAATTCCCAATCGGTTGAGTTTATTCTCATCAATAAAATTTTTGATTGTTTGTTTCTTATAGGGGTAGACAAACCATTTATATTACAGGTTGAGATTTTCATGCTTTTAGAGCAAAAGAAGATTGATTCTTTTTTATGCCAGATGTCCTCTTAGTGAATGCTTAGAAATTCTTTTCAGGGGCTGTCTCTTTACTAATGTAACTAGTTTGCTCTTTGTTGGTAAAGGCATCCTTACCAGAAATTGCTTTTGGAGTAGCAGAATATTAAGCTTGATCCACTATGTTGAGATTACAAATTTAAGTATTTCCTGAAGTGAGGTTCACTGGTGTGATATTGATTGCGTTATCAAAATCTTCGATGGCGTTACAACATAATTAAGTGTTTTTTTGACTTTTAATTCGTAGAAGGGGTGTCAATGGTTTCTAGGATTGGATTGGCATATGGAGGAATTGGATTGTCATTTTGGGGCGCAAATGGGGCTTCCTCTTGATCTAGGTTATTCTCTTCTTGCATAAGTTCCCAGTAGCTACATTTTTTGAATATTCTACATGCTGGTTGCCAAATCTCCTCAGGTTTTAGATTAGGAAGCTTCCAAGCGTATGTTACTTTAACTTTGTCCTCAATAAGTTCCAAGTTGTCATTGAATTTCATAATGGGAACCTCCTTAGGCAGGTCTGCAAATGCATCAATAGCAAATCCTTGAGAAGTTATTCCTTTTAGTTTTAGTTGTTATTTGATCAAGGCATCGAGTTCTACAATGGAGATGGTTAAGTAACTCAAACCTTATATTGTCCAATATTCAAATGAAATATTATGGATAGAAGTCCATGTGTTGGTGAGATTAATTTCTTCAAATTTCACTACAGGTCTCCAAGGCTAAACCATCAATGGTTTGTTTTTTTACATTCTAGGGTCCTGATTTGATGATTTTTGAGATGGATTCATATGATTTCAATTTGAAAAAGAATATATCATCGTTGTCCAGGATAATGTCAAGGAGATCAAATCGCTTCTAGTTAGTAATAGCCCAAGTTTTCATAGCTGGGAAATGGACTTTTTTGTCAAGAAAGATTCCAATAATGGTGGATTTCCTACTTCCTGAAGAATGGAGATACATCGGAAGACTATATGGCATTCCGGAGTGGTATTAAGAGGGCAGAAGGATAGTTTGTATTCAGGATTATGGTTTCCAGCTACCTGCTCATAGGTGTGTTTGGTTGGAGGTTCTACAACTATAGTAGCATCTAATGCTCGAAGAGGATCAGCAGTGAAAGTAGAAGTTGACAAGGTAAAGGGAGGTGACTGAAGCATTAGAGAAGAGGGAGATAAATGAACCAAGGGTGAGAAAAGTTATGAAGTTGAAGACATGGTGAAGGACTGGTGGTTAATGGCCGTGAATAGTGGATAAGAACATTTGATGAGGGAGTTAGACTGAGTAAATTACAGTGTAAAAGGTTGATAGCAAAAGAAGAGAGGATTAAAAGGTTAATGAGAGGAAGGAGCATGCAAGTTTGACATGGAGAAAGGAAGTAGGAGCCAACTGTGATGAAAGGTGGATGAGGAGAAAGAGTTGTTAAAGAAACTACATTATATAATTGTACCCTTATAATAGTGTACGATTCATAAAATTGTGAATTTTTGAATCATGTTTTGAATTAGTATTAATCATTACTAATAAAGAAATTTTGGATGTTTATTGAGTGTTTAAACATGCTACGTATTTCTTGTGTATGTTAGTATTATATATATATATATATATATTACGCTTACTAAATAGACAACTCACTTATTATCACTATATTTTTTAAGAGATAGGGAGATTGTTGATAACCCCAGTACACGTGATTGATAGTGTGGGGTTTAGGTGACATCAACAGATCAAATTAAGTACAATTATTTTATTATATATACTTTTGAATGTGACAATTCAGATGGTTTTACTTGTACAAATAATTTTTGTGACTGATAAACTTCATTTTTTAGATTAATAAGGATTTTGGCAATTAATGATGTAATTGTGAAAATATTTGGAAAAATTATGGTTTAAAAATTTTGGAGCGTCACAATGGTGGTGGAGGAACCAACAATATGAAGCTCCTATCTGACACTATATGAAGCTCATGCTCATTTGAACCCTTTAGAGTGGTCAACTCTCAACTCTTAACCTTTCTCCATCAGCTTAAGTCTTCTTCCTTTTCTTGCACGCTTCTTTTTTTTTTCTTCCTTTATGAATGTTATACCTTCACTTTTTCCACTGAACAATCGCAAACTCTCTTCTTGACTTCCCGCCCTTATAAACAGTTCAACCTGTTTATATTTGTTCTTCATCAAGGACTTATACAGATTTTCCTCAAGCATTACCTCTTGAAGCTAACCAACCTCCTAGCATTAGGAAAACATGGGTTCAAGTTGTAGGAGACCACAAACCTGAAGCTAAATTGAATTATTTTCCCCCAAGTAGATGTGAAAAACATTATATGGTATCCCTTCCTATATAATTACAAAAGACAAGTGCTTAAAGATGGAGTTCAACTTGATAGGTTTTTTCCTGGATAGAAGTCTAGTAATGAAGCAGTAGGAATAAGAAAATTAGAGGTATAATGGTTTGCAGAACATGTTGGTGAACTTGGATCTCAGCATGTACACAATAAGCCACTACTGTTTTAAGCATGAATGCCAATGATGAACGTAGAAGAAATAAAACAAGAGAATAACCTAATATGGATATGCATCATTAGCAAACCAATTTCCATAGATTAGGAAACTGTAAAGACATCATAAATTAACTTTGTGAGGTTTTGCGTCCTAGTAAGCTCCATGACTCATTACCTGATACAATTCCCATTATCGAACTTGATGAATAATTTGATACTGTGGAGGATACATTGAAAGTTACATATGATTGGAAACTAATTGACTTATTTTGTGTTAGTTAATATTGTAATAAACCGCAAATGCACGAAATAGTTATAGCTAGTACAAATAAGTACGAGTCGATCCTATGAAGATTATGAATACTAGTAATCACCCTTCCCCTATTATCTAACCTAGGGATTGATTTTAGAATTTTAATGGAAAGAAAATAAAACTAAAACCAATAAAATAAAATAGGAAACACTAATGAACACCGAGATAGTGGAATTCACTTAGAAAACTATTGTTATAAAAAATTAGTAGTGGAATTCACTTAGAAAACTATTGCTATCAAAAATTAGTATCTAGGCTCAGATCCCCTTAAAACCTTAACAGATTGATCCTATATCATGCAATTGTTTGTTGATGTATTAGACTATGGAGAATCCTTTGGTATGCTAGTAGCTGATTTTAATTCTACTAATAAATAATCCTGAGGTCTCTAACCAAATTACTCAGGTTAAATCTTATAGGATTGCATTATCGATTTATGAGTCCCTCTATTAAGTTTGACTATAATCTGGAGAATTTATGTTATCCTATCTCTAGGGTTACAATCAACTCCTTCTAATTACGGTAGATATATTCATATTAGGATTTCTCAATCTCTATGTATGAAATCATATTATGATCTAATACCTCAGGTTATTAGAGCATAAATAAAACGCATAATCAGATCACAATATATAAAATAACTAATATCATTAATAAATGAATCAAATCATGTCAAAGTATTAATATAAGATTCATCTAACCTAAATACTAACTGGAAGTTTAGTTACACATAATCGAATACGAAATCAAACATACATTGAAAGAAAAACAAATTAAAAACAATAGGTTCATAATTCTAAATCTCCCTAAATGTCTTATATTAAATGTTCTTGTGATGTAGAGGCTTGATCTTGTATTCCGATGAATCTTTTAATGAAATCTACATATTTCCCACTTCTGTGGACCAAAATCACACCTAAAGAATGACTCCACGTTTGGAAATCGCCTCTCAGAAGTCTCCCTATTCATTAGTAGACAAAAACGTCATTTTATATCCAAAATTAGGGTTTCTAGGTTATGCACACTCGTGTGCATGCTTACTTGCTTATGTGTATGCCCGTGCATATGAAAGTGCATAATAAAAAATTGCCAAATATCGTGAAAGTGCATAAGCATGCAAAACTGCATGTTTTTAGGTTATAATTGCTTGCATGGACTTAAAGGAGAAGAAATCGGACAAAAACGTAGCTAAAGTAGAAAAAACAACAATCTGGAAGAAATGCATGGTCGTGCATTTGTACCATGCATTTCTTCCAGATTGCTGTTTTTTCTACTTTGGCCGCGTTTTTGTCCGATTTCTTCTCTTTTAAGTCCATGCGAGCAATTATAACCTAGAATTAAACTTGAAGTGTATTAGTACCAAATATACAATAAAAGTATCAAATATCAAGCAAAATACGTCAAATATGGGGGGTCAAAATATAGTCAAATATTCATCTATCAGAAACCAAAGCAATTGAACTCTAAAATGGAATGGCATCCTAATGGTAGGAGCTTCAAAACAAGTTTCTTTCAAGAGCTGGCAGAGCTTAAAGAGCTTAAATAGAATAATAACAATAAGATCAATAATAAAAAATGTTCAAACTTATGTTGATCTTTCTAATTCAATTGATGAGAGTGAAAACATAAATGAACATATGTTTCAAATGGAAAAATAATGTGTAATGGTGAAATTAGTAAGATTGATAAGAATTGTTCGACACTTGTGATCAATGAAACTGAAAAGTAAGCACCTGAGGAAACATAGGAAGAGGGTAAAAAATATTATATCACTAGTTTGGATGATAAAGGCTTTGAAACTATAGTGAAAAGAAGGTCTAATTGTAAGAAAAAACCTCCTACCTTAGTACTAATTTATGAAGATTATAACGTGGAATATAAGAAGAGTCAATGCTCCTTCGAAAATTTTTTTCCTCATCATTAGAAGTAGGTCACTAACCACTGTCATCTCAAATTAATTGACTCGTTTTGACATTTTGTGCAAAGTAACCAAGAAATCATATGTGGTTTCATTTATTTATGCTTATAGCAATGAGAATTAAAGGACTCAAATTTAGGAAAAAATCATAAGGTTAGCAAGTAACATCTAAAGACCTTGACTTCTGACTGTTGATTTTAACACCATCGTCACTTCTGAAGGGATAAACGTAATAAATTTTTTCAAATAACCTTGTTCTGAGATAAGACAATGTCTTAATGATGTCTAAGTTTATGATATTCCTATAGTGGTAACTTCTTCACTTGTAAAAATAAATACAACGGTTCAGGCTTTATCAGGAAAAAATTTGATCATAGCTTAGCCAACATAGAGTGGTTCCAAGACTTTCCAAACTACTTTTCCATGTTCCCCATATCAAGCCTATCAGATCACTCTCCTATTATTACTCAAGTCTGTAAGTATCAAAGAACCCTTTAAATTTAACAAATTTCTGACTAGCTTGGCAAGTTCTGATGGAAGGGCATTAGAGCTTAGGTATGTGGAATTAATCAATTTATTTGTGTCACAAGAATGAAGATCATTTAAAGTTTCCTAAAATAATTACATAAAGAAAATGTGGAAACACTCAATATTTATTTTTAATTGCTAAAGCAACTCTAAACACAATTCAAGTTGAGTTGTACATGAATCCCACTTCCATAATTCTTCAAGAACGTTAAAAGCTAGCAGTCTTTAATCTTTCTAAGGCCTTAATGTTTGATTAATCCCTGATGAAATGGAGATCCAAGATAGTATAGGACAAAGGAGGTGACATAAGCTCTTCTTTCTTTCATAAATCTATGCTATCAAGGAAAAGCATTAACAGAATTACTAGAGTTGTGAGAGATAATCACATTATATTTGAATAAAAGCTCCTAGTTGAGGACGCTTCTACTTATTTCTCAACTATTATAAATGCTTCCATAAATTATCACTATTTAGTTGAGTTAATGACGTTGTTGTCGTGTGATTGAACTTTTTTTTTTTGCTTTTATGAGAATTATAAGTTTTAATCACAAATGCATAATGTAACGCTGGCTAGCGCTAACACAGGCAAGTATAGGTCGATCTCACGAGTATTGTAAGTACTAGTATTAACCCTTTTTCTATTATCTAAACATTGAATTAAATTGTGGATTTAATTGAAAATTAAACTAAACAAATTAAATTAAGGTTAAGATAATAATGAACTAGGATAAAGAAAATACTGCATTAGTTGATATCAAATTAGTAGTACCTAGGTGATGAATTGCCCCAAGAGGATTTATGTTGGCCTATCTAAAGGATTTATGAATTTCACAATTAGGTTTGACCTTAATCTATAAGATTTATGTTGATCTATCTCTAGGATTGCATGCAACTCCTTCCATTATGGTAAATCCATTTAGATAAAAGAATTTCTCAATCTCATTCATATGAAATCAAACATAGGACTAACATTTCGGTTAAATTAGTTCAAAAATATAAACACATAATTGAATAACAATAAATCAATCAATAAAATTGCATTGGATAAAAGATTATATCATACTATTCATTCCAACTAATGGTTCATCACACCAAGGAGTTAACCAAATTAGTTCCCAAACATAGAAAACAAATTACATATCAAATATTAAGAAGAACAAATAGAAATAAAATAATTTATATTCTACATCCCTCTTTTGTCTCTAATGAAATCTTCTTACAATTTAGATTGAAGGTTTCTCTTTGTAGGATATGGTGACGTATTCTTCGTATTTTCCTCACCCTCTGTTTAGAACAGCTTCTTCTCTGGTGCCTAATATGACTATAAAATGCTTCTCTTTTGTTTTGTCTTTATAATTTCCTTTTATAGTAAAAACTAAGGTTTCTGGACTATACACAGTCATTTACACGGCAATGTAGGTGACCTTGTATCTCAAAACTCCCTCTAAATCATGACTTTACAGGGTTGCAAAAGCTTACACGGGTAACATACATAAGCGTATATCTCCACATGGGTAGAAATAGTGTCGTTGAAGCTCCACATATTTATAGTGACTTACACGATCACTACACAAGGTCGTGTATCTCCAAAGTTGCTTCAAATCTTCTTTTTATTCCTTGATTCCACCCAAACCCTTGTCCTTTTAATTTATTAAGGCAATTATCAATTAAAAACATTTGAAACAAAATAAGTACCAAAAATATGATAAAACTATTAAAAAAACAAGTAAAACACACAAAATATAGAGATATAAATATATTAAATTAATCGTTTATCAAATATCCCCACGTTTAAGCTTTTGTGTGCTCTTAAGCAATTCATAATCCAAATCATCAAACTTAAAAAAATTCATCCCTTATTAATGTCACGACTCGATATCACATCGGGCCCATGACAACCGCCGCATAATCGAGCTACGGACACTCACGGTATCCTTAATCCGAATATGCAAGGCTAACTGAATATCTATTCTTCTTTTTTAAAAAAAAAAATTTGTGCAGCATAACGACTGTATTTAAAAAATCCCAAAAGCTGCAAACGATTTCAAACACACTTCTATATTCACATCCAACCACAACTTCAGGACACTCTAGTCCACTCAAGGCAATCTCAACTCCATGCAATCTCAACTGAAAGCAATCTCAACAGCAGTATCAAAAGTTCATACATAAAATCTTTTACAACAACCAAAACAGTCAAAAGTTAAGTTAGAAAATTATAAAATATATCAACATGACCAAGGTAACAAAACAGTAAAACAATAAAACAGTTCATGAGCCACTATACAACTAAAGTACAAAACCAAAACTACCCACTTGTGGTAATATCCTGAAACTACCAAAAGACCGTACGATCCACTCAGAGCTTCAAACTCACTAAATTAACCTGCATGGTTGGAAAACGGAGGGGGGGTGAGTACATTAGGTACTCAGCGAGTAGGAAAAAATAAATCACAAATAGAATTCGATACACATCAAGACGAAATGAATAATCTTATAAAATAAACATACAACACTCAGAAAACACATAGGCCCAACCTACGATTCAACGTATATTGGCTAGGAACCATATAGGCCTAGCCTATTAGTTCACTCATCCGGTGAACACAAGCCCCAATTCCAATACTTAAAAGCATAAAAACATCATATGTATCCATCAAATCTCGATAGGAAACTCAATATCAGGATAAGCCAAAACAATCATGTGTGACACCATTAGTCGGCCAAACTAATGTGCACACCCACTGATACTCGGTGTTGGCTCGACTTTCATCCGTGGTGAGTCCAGACTACAGTTGACAAGAGCGTCATGACCCTAGGTGATGACCTCGTCGGTGTCCAGACCTTAGGTGTTGAATCACCCGCAAGTCTCGTAGAAAGGTGTCGATACGGCGACTCGACTTTCATGTACCAGCATCAAGGGTACAGGGGTCGCTTAATCAGTAATCAGTTGTGCCCAGCACACGATTGGCCAATCGTTTCCTCACCAATCAGAAAAATCATAAACAAATATTAACTACAAATATCAAGTAAGGCACTATGCCTTTATTTATCGGTCCAACCGATAAATGAAAACTTATCATGGCTCTAAGCCAAAAGAGAACAAAAGCATGCATCATACATAACTCGATTATGCATATGTAAATTCCAAAACATTATTTCATGAAATAAAAGTCATCTTTTGTATTCCAAGTGCAAAGTTGCTCAAAAATGTAGTTTTATAAAAGAAAACATTGTTCTTTGCAATTTAAACTCAAATTTGTTAAAAATAATAACATTTCTCAAAATATGTAATAAAAAATATAAGTTTCAAAAACTATGTTGAAATATTATTTTTTACAATAAAAGTTATCGTTTGTACTCCGAATGCATAGTTGTTCAAAACAATGCCATTTATCAAATACATACGCATATTAGCATTCATTTGAAATTCAATTCTGTCATATGTTGCCTAGGTTCAAAATTCAAATACAAGTCATCATGCTTATCTTAGGATGTTCTAATCCTATTTGCGAAAATATGGTTTGCCCAACTCACCTCAAAAGACGGTATACACTGTCTTACTTCAAAAATTCTCGGTACGAGCTCCTTGATTCACAGCTCACGAGCCTTTATACATAAAAAGAAATACGATGAAATTACTACTTAAACATAGATTTCATATTTATACACCATCACATTAGCTTCTCTTTTGCATTTTCTAAGGCATTTAATGTCTTTAATCCAAACTTACTCATTTCATAACATAATTAAGCACATCTTTTTCCAAGCATATTAGGCCATTGTTCATCAATCTAGGCAACATTTCAAGTTCACTCTAAGTAAACATGAAAGCCTCTTTCCAATGCACACCATCAAAATCCTTAAATCCTAAACC
>JAOQMQ010000001.1:7581515-7604584 GCA_027563845.1 Erythroxylum subrotundum | reverse complement strand
TATCTTCCAATCCTTTGAGAATTTCTCAAATCTAATGATAGATTTGAGTTCCTTGACCCCAAATTAGCTTAGAACACTTTGATTGAGGTTGAAGAATCAAAAAGAAGGGTGACTTTTGATAATGGCCAAAACTTCCTCTTCTTCCTCTCTTTTCTCCTTCTTTCTCCTCTCTTTTAATTAAAAGAACATGTTTTAAGTCTTTAAATGGGGGGTGCATGTCCATACATAAGAAGAGTCTAGAATTTGACTCTTCTTTGACCAAATGGGGTAAAATTACCATTTTTCCCTTAACTTATGTGAAGTTACCATTATACCCTCCAAACTTTACTAAATTTGCAATTAAGCCCAAAGTTTAGAAATCTCCAAAAATTTTATTTTTATTTTGGTCCTTAGACTTCTGAAAATTATAAATAAGTCCCTTAACTTTATAAAATTACGAATTGGTCCTCCAAGAATTGAAAAATTACATTTAAGTTCTTTAACTTATGACAATTTGCAAATAAGCCCTTATATACATCAACTTTTCCAATTAAGCTTTCTAAGTGTCCCATGAGTCTATAAATCATGTCTAATCACCTCTAAGGCATTAGAACTCATTTAATTCAAACACCATGGTCATATTCATCCAATGAACTCGGTTCTACATACTTAAAAGCTTATATGTCGGAAATCTCCAAGATTTCGCATACCGATGAACTCTAAGTTCATGTAAGGGCATATAACATTATAAATCATTTACATATACACCCAAATGACTTAAATACATGTTTGAACTCATACACAACCATGTATATATCAATATACAGTAGCATCTCCAAGTACCGACCAATACAAAAGGGCTCAGAAATTCTGGCGTTACAATTAACATCAACCTGTCTATCCACACCCTATATGATCATGTCATATCAATCAAATTAACATACAATTAGATTCAAGTCATCCAAAAACTAACCTTCATAAGTCAATATCAATAGAAATCACATAGATAATTTTTTTAAATCAAAAGAACAAATTTTTACACCCTCACTAAGGATTCACTCAATGCACTCGAAAGTGTTTAGGGTGGAAAATGTAGGAACTCTCAAATCAATACTTAGGTGGGTTCTTAGTCGTAAGCCTATACTAAAATCATATCTCCACCACTTATAAGTAAACTAGAAACAATAATCAAAAGGTCTTGTTACAAGTTTTTAATGAGGCTTAGGTAAAGGTATAGTAAGGATAATAAAAAGGGTGATAACATTGAAGGAAATCTATATAAACAAAACTACATGAAACTTAGTTCTTTACAATATAGGTCTTTTATGCCATAATTCTACTAGTAAAATAAATTTACACTATTTTTTTAACTATGCTTGCAACATATATTATTATCTTTTTTTATTTTTTTTAAGCATTCATCATGACCAACAATCAAAGAAATATTGGAAGTTTTTTAAATTCTTTAATATAATCCAAATTTCAAGAAATTAAGTAAATGTAAATCCTTTAGGGTTCAAAAATAATGAAAATGATTTCAAGAAAAAAATAAGGTAAAGGCTATTAATGTGGTTATAATCAATAAAAAAGCTAAGTCTCAAAAGTAGTTACTCCTAGGGGATAAAATATGGTAGGATCATAATTAAAAAAATAGGCTAAAGCAGTGGTTAAATCTAAATGCCTTTATCATTTCAATGCTTCTAATATAACAAATGTGATAGTCTCAATATGGATAATAAAAGCAAGTTATAAAATCATCTAACTATGCATGCTAACATCTATGAAAGAATTCATCAACTTAAAATAGTGATGTATTTGTTCTTAGACTTAAAATCCGACAAAAATGCTTCAGATGTGGAAATAATATTCAAATTTCATTAAAATTAATTATCTTAATGATTACTAAAAATATGACTTATAAAAGCAAGTTTATTCTAACTCTCATCCTTTTCCACACTAATTCAATCTAATAATAAGATAAAGTAATTTGGACAAATTTAACTAAATTGGGATATTAGTTAATGAGAATTTATGAAAAAAGATAACAAAATCTTAAGAAATCCCTTCCCCACACTTAAACTTGTGCATTGTCTCCAATGTAAACAATAGACACATAAATAAATAAAATATGAATAAAAACTCAAAAAATGAGAAAGGTATAACTTGGTACTTCCCTGAGTAATAAGATTTACAATGTCCTGAATTTGATGAAAAGTCAATATGATATTATGTATAACCATTTTTGCAAAATATAACAAAAAGGGAAAAAGATAAAATAAAATAAAATAAAAATAAATAGAATAAAATAAAATAAATTAACAATAATAATGTTAAGTCAAAACAAAATAAAATAAGAAAAAACAAAATTAATAATAAAAGAAAGAAAAGAAAAACCAAAATGATGCATCCAAACTATCTCTATATCAATCATCTCCAAGCAAAGTCAATAGAAATTAGACACAATATTTCCCCCCACTTAAACTATGCTTGTCCCCATGCAAAATAAAGAACACTAGACTATAAAAGAACAAATAATAAAAACAAATTTCACAAATAAATGATCATTTCAATAAACACAACCTGAGAACTTGAAACTCTTAATATTCCATGAACAGACTATTCTCCGCATGCTTAGCCAAAATCAACAAATACTCCAATTCAAAGAACCATCAATACGTGTGAAAGACACTTACTCCATTCTCCATCCTCTCAAGCATTCAAAGGGAGGATATATTTACTCATAATTCATTTCATGTAAGGCATCTACCATAGGCTTGCTTACTAATATAATCTCCACCACTCATAACAAATACAAACATCAATCCGAAGGTCTTTATTTTGGTTGTAATGGGGTCGGGCTAAAGGTAGGAAAAAGGAAAATCATAGTTTAAAACCACATAACAAAATCAGCATTTAAAGTAATACAAACAATGAAACATAAAATACTCAATTCTTTCCTTTCAAGTTAACAAGATTAACACTCCCCTTTTTATGTCTTTCCTCTTTCTTTTCAATTTTTTAATTATCTTCTCTTCTTCTTTTCTATTTCCTTTCTTTTTTTTTTTCTCTTTTTTCTTCTTTTTCTTTTTTTTAAATTATTTTTGTATAAAGAACAAGATCAAGTTTAGAAGAGGTAAAATGTAGAGGAGAGATACAAATTATTACAACCATACCCATTCCTAACTCAAAAACCAACTATATCCTATGATTCCCCCACACTTATTCAAGCAGTTATTCCCCAAACCCAATCATACCCATTCAAATGCTCAATTTGTCCTTATGGTAGGTATGATGAAAAAGTTAAATAATCAATGTTGAGGGTCACATTTTGGGTTTAAAGAAGAAATGGTTCATGATAAGCTAAAGTGGGGCTCACTAAAGGTAAATTTACGGTGGCTTTTTAAGTAAAAAGGGTGTATCCTAATTGCCTTCTTCATTTCAATGTTTACGTAAGAATGTGTGATCTTGACTAGTATTTACAAGCAAGTTCTAGAGTTCTTTAATCATGAAAGAACACTCTCAACAAAGAATACTTGAATTTGGTGTTAAATATTGCAAAAGAGCTCAAATTCTTACCAAATGAAAAGTGTCATTCATCTATCACAATAAGCTAATGTCCCTTTACTATGCATTTCTAATCCAGATTGAGTTCATTTAATGACCATGCATCTCTAACTATTAAATGAAAAACAAACAAACACACAATCACAAAAAAATAATATTTTTTAAATAATACTCTCCTCTCCCCCCACTTAAACATCATATTGTTCCTAATGTGATACAAAAAAGTAAACGAGGGATCTAAAACACAAATTAACATGAATAAGGATAAGCATTAAAACTAAAAGACATTAAATAAAAATAATAAAAAGAAGAGGGATAGAAATACGATACAAAAGTGTGGGTGGTAGCTGCGTAGATGCGGTGTGAATCATGATAATAAGCATGACATACTACATTGAGGAGTGGAGAATAGCTGCGAGGAAGACAAATAGAAGAGATTGAAAAGTAGGTCTGTGCACACAAAGCAAATAGATTAGTCGAGTTTCACTAAAAAGGAATAACAAACAAATAATTGAAAAACAAAACATAAATTATATGGGTTGCCTCCCATTTAACACTTCTTTAATGTCTTTTAGCTGGACACCTCAACTGTCATGCTCAAGGTGGATCATACAAAGTGACTGACTCCACTATTTTCTTCTCTTCATTGGAATTTTTCTCTAAAAATTTACCAACCTCTCCGTTAGTTGCATCATCTAGCAATTGGCATCACTTATCAATCTTTTTTACCAAGCCCAACTTCTTTTCTTCTCCTTCGTGTAATGCAAAATCAAGGTCTGTAGAATTAAATTGATCAATAAGAGAGCATTCTTCACTAATAGTAGTAGTAAGAATGTGTTTAATATTAAAGATTGAAAATTCTACCGCTTCTCCCAAAATATAGTCATGCTCAATTTCCCATTCTTCACATCAACCAAGGTATTGGTAGTGGCCATAAAAGGCCTCCCTAGGAGTATCGTGTGCTCCTTCCCTTGCTGTTTAACCTCCCCTATGCCTAAGACCACAAAGTCTACAGGGACAATCAATCCTCCAACCTTGACTAACACATCTTCCATTATTCCTTTCAGATAACGGATTGACCTATCAACTAATTGTAAGCACATATTGGTAGGTATTAACTATCCTAGATCTAGTTTGTTATAAAAAGAGTAAGGCAATAGGTTTATACTCGCTCCAAGGTCAAGCATACTATTAACCTCATCGTCATTACCTATTGATACTTGCACAAGAAAACTCCCTAAGTCCTTCAATTTGGGGTGTAATTGCTATTGAAGCACTGCACTTGTAACCTCTGAAACTATCACTTCTCGTTTGCTCAAACTTTCATTTTTTAGTGCTTAGTTCCTTGAAGAACTTTACATAAGCTGGAATGTTTCTAATTACACCTAACAAAGGCATATTAATATTAACTTTGGAAAACATGTTATATAGATTATCTTGTTTTGAGTCCTTAAGGCAGCTCAGATATGGGATCAGTGGTCTATAAGGATTAGTCACTTTATGCAGTCTTGGTCCTTCATTACAGTCGATTGCATGCCCTAATTTTCACCTTTTTAAATATGACTTGAAAAGTTTTCGTGCCCATTGCTTTCTTCATTCTGCTCAATTTTTTTGATGGTGAGGCTCTCTTTCTCTTAATTACCTGTACCAGACAAATTAGAAGGGATCTCGACATGATTTTCAATCACCTTACCAATTCTCAGAATAGTAACTACTTGGGCTTGCTCGGTTTGATTGGGCAACTTCCTTTTTTGATTGTTGTGCATTTGAGCAGCGAGTTGCCCTATTTAGATCTCAATCCTCTTCATAGACGCCTCCAAAGAATTGAATCTCTTATTATTCATTTCTTGATTTTTAGTTTTGACCTAAATAAACACATTCAGACTTTCCTCCAAAGAAGGCTTGATTTGTGGGCTTTGAAGTGAGGATTGCCCTTGGTAATAATTTGGCCTCTAAAAATTTTGGTATTATGGTTGGGACTGTACTAGTGAATTGTTGGTCTTCCATAAAAAATTGGAGTCGTTTCTCCAACCAGGGTTGTAGGTGTTTGAGTACAGATCATTTTGCTCCCTTGGTTGAAAATCGTTGAGTGAATTCACTTGTTCTTCCCCATATACAAAAGGCTCATAAGAATACGAACAAACATTAACTCTATGACCACAAGTGCCACATATACTATATACCTTTTAATTTGGAACGTTTTGGGTAGTCTTATAGTTAGCATCTTTATATGCCTTATTAAATGAGCTAACTCCATAGCCAGTTTTTTGTTCGAGCTCACTTCATAAACTCCAGCTCTTCTTCCCCTCACGCTCTTTTGTTGAGAACTGACCCTCAACATTTTAAAGATTTCATATGTTTCTTCGACCGTCTTCTCTCCCACAGCTCCTCCTATTGCATTGTCCACTGTGTACTGACACTGTTGCGTTAATCCATCACAGAAGAACTGATTCTGCATGTGAAGTGGAAAATGCTGGTGTGGACACTGTATTAGCAGAAGTTTAAAGCATTCCCACGTCTTATGGAATGGCTCTCCCTCTATCTGATTAAAGGTAGCTATCTTTTTCTGCAAGTCAGAAGTCTTCTGATGGGAAATAGAATTTTCCTATGAATTTGTTGTACACTTCCTCCCATGCAGTCAATGAACCAAATGGAAAGGCCATCAGTCATGCCTTGGCCTGATCTTTTAATGTGTATGGGAAGCACCTCATCCTGAGTTGATCTTCATTTAGTCCATCTAACGAGAATGTCTGGAGAGTGGTATAAAATTCCCGAATGAAGTTTAAAGGGTCTTCCTCGGGAACCTCAAAGAAAGATGGCAGCATGTTGTAATGGATGCTCTTCAATTCATAGTTTCTGGCTGCCTCTCCTAAACATATGCACAAAGTGAAAGAACCAATTATTGTTTTAACATACTCCTTCATTACTGGATGCCTTCTGCCCATCTCTTGATCTTCAAGCTTGGGTTCCTCGAGATTGTCTTAAAAGTCCCTTTGAGGTCCTCTTATCTGATGTATGTTGTTAATAAAGGGAGCAAGTTAACTTTCTTAAGACCTCCTTCCTCGCATAAACCAAATAAAAACAACGGTGAATTAATAAGAAAATTACTAAAACAACTCAATGAAATAACACAATAAAAATGTATGCATGAATAGACAAAATAATCGACAGAACAATAAAAATCAAATTAAGTGTAAATACTAAACATTCCCCCGGAAATGGTGCCAAAAACTTGTTATGCCCAAAATAAGTTCTAAAAATACCTAGGCTATCCTACTCGCAAGTAGACGAGGTAGTTGCAGTTAATTACCTAGGGTTGTCTCCCACGAAGGTGAAATTGGTCCACTCAAATTAATCTTGAACAAAAATAAAAACATATGCAATCCTAAAAATTATATCCCGATTTGTTGAGTGAAGGCTTTAAATAAAATCACAAAATTAAACTGAGAAGTAAACTAATTTAACTGGAAGCAAAAACAAATAGATTAATCAAATTAGGAAACTCTTGAGAATTAATTTCACTAATTTAATCTCTTATATATGACTAAGGGGAAATGATTACCTAAGCGTTTATAATTTCTCGTTCCATATTAAACTTCTTCTCTCGATCCTTCATTTAATACCAAAATGATGCAAAGTTTGGTCATGCTATTACATCCATTTAGTTCAGAAACTATAGCAAACATAAGGCAACAATATAGTTCCTCAATCATGCATATTTGACAAAAATAGCTACATTAATCCTTAAGAAAAAGAGATCAACCCATTATGGAAATAACACGATTCATCATATTCAAATACTTCAATCTCATCCTTATCAGTATAACATAAGTGTTTAAGCAATAATTCAAGTAAATAACCAAATGAACTATCAAAAGATAACAAAAGTATCAATCAGTTAAGTTAACATGGTAGTAAGTTCAATAAACAACAGAAAAGTAAAACATAGAGAAATAATGCAACAAATGAAGAATAAAACAAGCAAACAAAGATCGGATGAAGGAGTTGTAGTGGTCTCTTACACTCTCAAGCTCTCTGCATTGGCTCTCATCTTTTGCTCCTGCTTGGTTCTCACCTAGTCGATTGGATGCTCAAGCTGTTTCCACCTCTCTACTATTTTCTTCTTCACCTCTCCCAACTAGTCTCTTCTTTCTCTCCTCTCTTCTCCGCCTTCTTTTTCTCTATCTATTTTTGTGTCCCCAGAATGCCCTAATGTGTCTCAGATATGAAGAATAAGTAGAATGATGGAATGATAGAATGTGTTGCCACCCTGCTTTATTCTTTCTATTTGTAGTCTCATTTTAGGTCTAGATTATCGAGCCTTCAACCTGCAGATACCACGTAATAAGTAGATAAATTAAAGGAAAGACATGTCACGGGTGACTTTGTTTGGCACCCCTGTGAGGGCTGGTCAAGTGTCACCACCGTGACTATACTTGTCACGGTGATGGCAAGTCCTTTAGTCACCACCTTCCTTTATTTTTTTCTTTTCTTGCAAAATTTACGTGAGCTTTTATTTTTCATGCAAAATTAACAAAACATTCCCTTCAGCCTTCATGCAATATTTACACCATTTTCACTCAATTCATCTCTCATTTGGATCAAAACATAAGGATTTATAACTAAAATCAAGATATTAAGGCAAGCAAAGTCAACAGAAATTAGACACAACAAGAGATAGCCAGTTAAGCGGGATAAAACTACTACCACCAGTGTTAATCAAATGGAAGAATAGGCCTCTAAAACATCGTGGAGTATTATTATGATTTGATGAAGAAATAACCATATTTTCATCCTTGAGGACAAAGATCTTAAAAGGGAAGGCAATTATGCCACAGATAATTGCTTGACAATTAAAGGGTGATATCAATAAAAGGAAAGTTCTAGAGGAGTTTGTTAGGAGATTTGGACATTTGTGTTGGTACAAATTACTTTCCATGTTTTTCAATTTCTGTCATTTTTGTCTTGTATCGAGCTAGATAAGCCTGGGGGATGTCTAGGATTCATTTAGAAAATCTATACAAAATTCCTTCCTTAGTTTTTAAATCTCTTTGACACTTAATTGTATTTTGCCAAGATTCAGTGATAATCAAATCATTGGCTCAACTTAAATTGTAATTCCTTTTAGCTTTGCGTTGATTATTTCCCTTAATTCTCAAATTTGTTTGTTAAATTTCTAAATTAAATAACTTCTTAAAGGAATTTTAAGATTCAAAAACCTCTTAAGAAGAACCCATTTCTTAGTTAGAGCTAATTACTGACTTTAAGAGGGAGAAGTCCCAACCAGCTCTAACCACAAACCAGATGTACTCAAAACATATTATATGAGATAAAAATCCTCTTACCAAAGGATTACATAGTAAAAGCATTAGAGGTTCTTAATTAAGTTATGAATGCATGAGAGAGAACAATGCTAGCTTTTTAAGTTAGAAAAAAAAAATAAGGGCTAGATTTTAAGATTTCATATTTTTATTTTTAAAAATTTTCAATATTTAATTTTATGTAATACTAACAAATCATGTGTAATTTAATCGATTTGTTATCGCGATATTCTACATCAATACTATTTACCTTAAGGCTAATGACAAATTATTTTTGTAAAATATTAAAGGTTGAAATATTTTATGGTCATTTTAAAAGTTTAAGTTAATATTATAATATTAAGTAAATTTTAGATTTTTTTTAAAATTTGTCCTAAAATAAACGAATAAGAGAAAGGCTGTTATTCAGCCATCCTATGTAGACCAAATTCATTTCGGAAGAGAAGATTAAAATGTGGAAATTACTAACAATATATTGTTAATTGTTGACATTAATCGTCTGTTTATTTCTATTTAAGCACTTAAAGAAAAATATCATGTATTTGCTCAGTCGTACGGAGCCCCCTCTTTGACCAAAAATATAACAAAAATATAAAAATAGAAGACTCTCCGTTTTATGGTTTGGCCAGCCCTCCGCTTCTCTCTCTCTTTCTTTCTCTCTCACATTTTCAGGAGGCGGAAAAAGGCCATTCTTCTTCTTTTTCTTTTCCGTACCACCACCCCCCCAACGACCGCTTTGCGCCGCCTTCTCTTCCTCTTCCTTCACCTCAAACCTCCCGAAGTCTTTCACATTCCCGATTTTTCTTTTATATTTTCTATCCTCTCTTTTATATTTTCTCTCCTCGTTCATTATCGCCATCAACATATAGGGGAGGTTCAGGTTAGCCATTCTTCCAACGAGAACAGGTACCTGTTATCTTTGTGACAATAATTATACCAAGTTTTCATTGTAATATTTTCATTTTTTCATTTTATATACGGGTTTTCAACGTGGTTATGGAAGAGACATGTATATACATTATGGTGATGGTGATACTTTAGTTGTTTACGTGCATGGTATTGAACTTTTGGCTGTTATGTTTTTCATGTGAATCGACTTTTATTGATTTGGAAATTGTCATTTCCAAGTTTCATCCCACGCTCCGCATCTTAACAGCAAGTAGTTCTTGATTAATCTAGTTAACCTATAAAGAAAAGGGGTGTATTCTTTTTTCTTTTTCAGTTTGCCTTGTAAGAAATGCAGAGCATAAGGTCTCCGTTTAAGGGAATTATCAAGGACTTGAAAGGTAGAGCGGCTTGTTATAAGAATGATTGGGATGGAACTCTTTGTTGTGGAATCAGGTACGCAACTCTTATGCATTGTGCAACTATTTTCTTAATAGCCGATAGACGGGTTGTCATCTAAATGAATCTGCAAATATTCACTTCAGGATAATGGCTCCAACAACCTATATCTTCTTTGCTTCTGCGCTTCCGGTTATTGCGTTCGGGGAGCAATTGAGTAGGGACACAGGTAAAAGCATCTACTAAGATGATTCTCTTAAATAATATAAAATTTTACCTATTAGGGTAGGTAAAAGGAATTGCTGCTTATACATGTTTTGTTCATATACAGCTTACGGCGCATATATATATATATAGACACACATGTATAAATTGAGCTTAAAAATTATGCTTTTTCCTATGTCAGATGGGAGCCTAAGCACAGTCGATACGTTAGCTTCTACAGCAATTTGTGGAATAATACATTCAATTTTTGGAGGGCAGCCATTGTTAATACTAGGAGTTGCCGAACCCACTGTTATAATGTATAGCTACATGTACAGTTTCAGCAAAGGAAGGCAAGAGTTGGGGCGTCAATTGTACTTAGCTTGGGCAGGATGGTGAGTTATATAATTAGAGCGTAGTGTGGGGGCTTTTTGGTTTTACGCAAGAAATGTGTTATCATGGAAGCATTGTTTTCTTAATACAGGGTTTGTGTCTGGACAGCCCTCATGCTCTTGCTTCTTGCTATTTTTAATGCGGGATATATCATTACAAAATTCACAAGAGTTGCAGGAGAGCTTTTTGGCATGTTGATTGCAGTTCTTTTCCTTAAAGAGGCCATTTCGGTATAAGAATCTCTTACTTCTTACTTTATTTTGTTGTCGTTGGTGTTTTTGATATTGCGTTGTAAATTGCAGCTGATTTACCAGTGCGGATAGTCATGTTTACTTTTGAATTATAGGGGCTAGTTGATGAGTTCCATATTCCTAAAGATAAAAACACAACGTTGGAAAAGTATCAGTTTCAATGGGTATATACCAATGGTTTGCTAGCTATCATTTTCTCGTTTGGTCTACTATTTACTGCCATGAAGAGCAGGAAGGCAAGATCATGGCGATATGGCACAGGTGAATGAACTGAAAACAGTATGTTAAGAATATGTGGCAATTTATAGAAGCTTCTTTATTTGTTTAGAATTTCAAGTACTTTTCATCTTTATTTTTTGTGCCTTCTATAACAGGGTGGTTCCGTAGTTTTACGGCGGATTATGGTGTTCCCCTAATGGTCCTGGTCTGGACAACATTATCTTACTGTGTACCCAGCAAAGTTCCTACTGGAGTTCCCAGAAGGCTGGATTCTCCACTTTTCTGGGACTCTGAGTCACTGTATCATTGGACAGTTGTCAAGGTTATAGTCAGATGCAAAACACATTTATTATTTAATATTTGATAACTGTTGTGTAAAGAACGTAATTGCTAGAAATGATTGGTATTACATTTTGACATGGCTAATTGGATCTCAGAATTTAAGTTTGACCTCAAATAGTACTCATGAGTGTAGACTTGGCATGCAGGATATGGGGAAGGTTCCAGTGGCTTATATCTTTGCTGCCCTTGTACCGGCCATTATGATAGCTGGCCTATACTTCTTCGATCACAGTGTAGCTTCACAATTGGCACAACAAAAGGAATTTAATCTCAAAAATCCATCTGCTTATCATTATGATATCCTGTTGCTTGGATTTATGGTATACTACTCATGACGGGGAAGTTTATTTTTTTCCATCCGTCATTTTATTCATTTCAGGCCTAACTTTTGAATTTTATTTTATTTTGCAAACTCAAGACTTTAATCTGTGGATTGCTTGGACTCCCTCCATCAAATGGTGTCCTTCCCCAGTCACCCATGCACACGAAAAGTCTTGCACTTCTCAAAAGACAGGTGCGGGACAAGAGCTAATGATGTTAAATTTCATTTTATTAGTCAGAGTTAAAAGCTTTCTTATTCTTGTTATACGTATAACCATGACGTATAGCTTATTCGAAAGAAGATGATAAAAAGTGCCAAGGAATGCATAGGAAGAAGAGCTAGCATTTCAGAAATTTACGGGAGAATGCATGATGTGTTTATAGAAATGGATCGATCTTCTCCTGTAAGTGATCAATGCTTGTAGATTATATGTCGCAAATGAAAATTTGGGTGTGTGAGAGTACGTGCCGACTATTTTTAATAGGAATCTTGCTGCAGACCTCTTCAGTAGATAAAGAGTTGGAGGATTTGAAAGCAGCTGTAATGAAATCGAATGATGGGGATGATTCCAATTGCAAATTTGATCCTGACAAACACGTTGATGTTTATTTGCCTGTAAGAGTAAATGAACAGAGAATAAGCAACCTGTTGCAGTCAATCTTTGTTGGGTTTGCCGTATTTCTCGTGCCTGTACTCAGAATGATACCCACTTCAGTTCTCTGGGGATATTTTGCTTATATGGCAATAGATAGTCTTCCGGGGAATCAATTTTGGGAAAGGATGCTGTTGCTCTTCATTACTCCTAGCAGACGTTACAAGTAAGTTACATGCCTAAAAATTAGCATGGAAGTAAGTATAATATACCGTGGGAGCCTCTGTGTTATGCAATTTTACTTTCTTCAGAAGCATGAATTTATAGAACATACTTTATGGCATTTTCTGAACAGAGTGAAATGTTCCGCCTTATGGGATTTCACTTTCTCCATATGTTGAACAGTCAAATAATCCGTCAAGTACCATTAAACTGGAAATACAACCCGGAGCTTATGAACTAGGGTGTAACCGATATAAGATGACATTAACTTATTATAAACGCAACACTCAATATCTTTTCCTTTTTGTTTGAACAGAGTCCTGAAAGGCGTGCATGCTTCATTCTTGGAATCGGTGCCATTCAAGCGCATTGCTTTCTTCACAATCTTACAATTCATATACCTCTTGGTTTGTTTTGGAATTACATGCATACCCATTGCTGGAATCTTGTTCCCGCTGCCATTTTTCTTTCTCATTATCATAAGACAGCACTTCCTTCCCAAGATATTCCATCCTAGCCACCTTCGAGTATTGGATGCTGCTGAATATGAAGAAACTGCTGGTGCTTCACCACGAAATTTGTCTTTATCACCCATTGTATGTTATCTATCCTTCGTGCTGCTGATATAATCGTAGGTAACTGTATACTTGTTCAATTAACAAAGTAGCACCATATGGTATAACCTTGCGGACTATGAGCTGAAAAGATATAGAATCTATACTATACATTTTTGCATGAAATTTCTTCCATTTAACTGTGAATTGATGAGGTTAATGGAACTCTTCTTTAATCACATGTAGTGTAGGGAATTCATGGTTATAACTGGCATACATGATGCCAAAATGGAGGATGTTGTGAATTTGCACTCCGAATTTATACTCAAGTTCGTCTGTTTCTTTTTGATGAACTGCAGAATACATATCGTTCACGTACTGGAAAATTTTGCACCCGAAATGGGACAACATATATTAGAACTCCATAAAATTTCCTTTGTTTTCTAGCTTTCTTTGTATGAATAAGCGTTCTTGTACTTCCAAACATGATGCAGGAAGGAGAACCAGTTGACTCGATAACTGACGAGAGTCAAGATGATTCCTACAGTGCTGAAATATTAGATGAGATGACAACCAGCAGAGGAGAGCTCAAGCTTAGAACTTCAAGCTTGAAGGATGAAAAGTTGTACCAGGCAAGAAATTTCAGCTTATCCTTCATACTTGCGTTTCAACTAGTTATATAGGTTCATACTTTTTGTTAAAACTTTAACATTGTTGACAGGTTCATCATCACGACGATAATCGGGTACAGTGATGAGCCATTTTCAAAAGCTCGGAACATACATATCGTGGTGCGGTAATTCTTTATGATCCTCTGTATGAGCAAAGAAGAATGAGTATTGTAACAAAATTTAATAGAAATGGCCTTCTGAGCTAGGAAGACTTTTGCAGATGTGTAGATCTGTTCTCATAAAGAGGAACTCTAACAAAGAAAGCGATGACGAAAACAATGAGCATACACAACCATGGTCTTAAAGATGAGGAAGAGAAGGAATAACTTGAACAATTTCTTGCATCTTTTTTCTTCCAAGAAGATTATATTACTAGAATTTCAACAATAACGGTTAGCCTTTCCATCATCAGAGACGTATTACCCACCAAATTAACCAACGATATATAAGTGGATTGACTTCCGAGAAAGAATTTGAACACGTACTATTCCAGTTGCTGAACGGAAGGAAATATTATTTTGTAAGGAGAAACTGTGTACGAATGGGTAAACATTAAAGTTTTCATTTCCCTTTAGCTTGATTCCTTGAGCCTTGGGTTGATTATTTTCCTACTTTTTTATAGTATTGATATTATGCTCCCAACTAGATTTTACACTTGCATTGGGAATTTATACTGTTGGGCTCGGAAAGCTGTTATTATGTACAATAAATCTTAATTATTTATTTATGTGAATCCCGCATGAGTTTTACATAAGTCCCGTAAAATAAATGTCTGAGATTTTATGAAATAGAATAAGACAGAGGATCTTGTCTCTTAATAGATTGCCAGGTAAGTAACACAATCTATCGACAAGTTGAGCCTCCACTAAAATATATAATTCAAATATAATAAACGACAAACAATTTCATATATTTAAAATATGGACCGACGACATAGCCAGCTTGGGGCAGCTATTCGTGGTTACTCACGCACTAACTAAGCTATTTAAATTTAAATATATTATAAAGGTGATTTGAGTGATTTATTTCTAAAAGGATCATTCTTGAAATTTCTCTTTTTCTTACCCATCGTGTTTCCTACTTTTTTGAAAATTATCAATTTTGAAAGAGAATTAAGAGAGTGTTTGTTTCTCTTTTTAAAATTTTTTATTTTAATTTTTGAAAAGAAAAATATTTTATAAAAATATATTGTCTTAACATTACATGTGAGTCTATAAAAAACAGTCTCTCTACTTGGTATTGATGTTGTTCCAAAACTTGGAACATCTCTTTTTTTCTTTCTTTAGTTTGTGTCCTACATTAAAAGAGTAAGAGAGTTTCGCCTAGTTTATATACTAGAATGTTTTGTGAGAATTTGAATCAAGTCTCTTGAGGAGGGTACGGATACCACACACTCGGGGCGCGCGAGCTGTCTACCCCGGCTGTGACGTGCCATTATCGTGCTTGTGACATAAACATTTTTGGGACCCACTCGGTTTTATTACCCTATAATGTTCCTTCTGTTAACTCCCCACTGATGTAATGAGTGAAAATGCAAATTTAGGCTTGTATATAACATTACTAGCTTTATTTAGAAATAATTTTCTAAATTTACAAGTGTGAATGAATCTAGCAATTTTTAGAAATAAGTTTCTAAACCAAATTATAAATTATAAATTGATTAGTTTAATTTTAACTGGAAATAAGTTTATAATTAAATTTAAATTATTATGTTTATAAGTTGAATAAAAAAATAGAAATAAGTTTCTAATTGAATAAAAAATCATTACTCAATTTAATTCGTTCAATGTATATAATTAGAAATAATTTTCTAATCAAATTAAAATTTGATGATTTAATATAACATTAAAAATGAGTTTCTAATTAAATTGAAATTATTACAATTAGAAATAAGTTTTTAATTAATAATTCAATTTGATTAGTTTCATAATAATTAGAAATCGATTTATAATTATAATTCAAATAATTATAATTTTATAAGAATTATAGTTATTTATGTAAGTTAAGTTTGATACTGGTCAAATTATCAATACATATTATTTGGCAATTACTTGGCAATTCTTCGTAAGTATGATAATTGCTACTTAGTTTCCATATGAATGATGATTGAAAACATATACGCTCTTTTGACCTTGTGGGTAATTGAAAACCAATTATTCACAAAATATATATGTATGACATGACATTTATGTGCATGTATACTATTTCTTTTTGTAGAAACTTTGTATTTCAATTATAACTATTGCATCAAAGAATATTATTGTTGAACTTAACAAAGGTGAGAAATTAAACGACAACAATAATGAGATTTTGAACATGAAAATGTTACATGTATTAGAGGAGTAAGAGGTTCACCACTAAACATAACTTTAGACATTTTTAAGAAATGCAATATGGCCTAACATAAAAGGGTCCGTACTGCATATGAAATATGGTGAAAAACAACTTATTAGCTCACATTATTTTACAGAGCAACATGGATAATAATATCATGTACGAGTTCCAAAAGTATGAAAATGCTAAGGATATATGGTCACTTTAGTTGCACTCTTTGGAGGAACCTTAATAACCAAAGTGAGGTCACTCTCTATCAAGTTTGACATATATATGAAACGATCAGATCATACAATACAAAAGCATTTTAGGCATAAAGAAAATATGATAATTATGTTATGCAATGGTGGTCATGAATTATTAGATGAGCAGCAAGTACACGTTGTGATCTGTTTGCTACCTCAAATTTAGGAGTATATAAAGATGCGTCTAACTTACATGAGAGCGTCAAGACAATAGAAGATGATAAGAGGCATCATATATTAGAATAAGAATGTCTTGAAGCCTCTAAAACGTCTTCCGAGGTATATCTAATTAGTTATAGCTTACATGGAACTATAAAAAGAAAGAGTATGCATCATAATGGACCTAAATGGAAAAAGGGTAAGAGAAATACCCACTATACTCAAGACTTCAAGTAGGAAAATTGTAATCAACATGGAAAAGGAATACGTCCTTTTAAAAAGCAAAACATTATACACATTAAGTGTTTTAATTATGGTAATAATGGTCATTAAAAAGGTATAATCTTATCATATAGACATTTTTTCATAAATGTCTCTTGTTATGTATTTCTAATTGAATCACATCCTTTTTAGATTGTAGATTTAGAAGCAACCAACCATGCAACAAAGTATAAAGATTCCTTTATGAAATTTTATCACGTATGGAACATGACGGATTTTTGTAGGAGACAACTCAAGATTTATTGTACAAAGGATTAGAACATGTAAATTAGAAATGCGTTATGGTCAATCCCTAATCCTATATAAAATTTTGTATGCTCTAAAGATTTGACGAAATCTTATCTATGTGTTGTTTTTAATAAGTCTTGGATTTGATGTAAATTATCACAGTGGTGTTATGGATTTATATCATGGATACATTTATTGTGGTCATGGATTTTTGTTGGATGGTTTTATTATTTTAGGTGTTGTTCATTAAAATAATAATGTAAGCTATATTTTTTACATTATCTAGTGATTCCAGTAATGGTGCAATTTTATGACATTCTAGATTATATTATATTGGCCAAAATTGAATAATTTGATTAGATAAAGAAGGCCTTTTAGGTGATTTACATCAAGCATATTTACTTATTTGTGAACATTATCTATTTGGTAAAATGGTGCAAAAGCTATTTGGAAAGGAAACATAAGCTTACAATTAATTCATTAAGACATATGTTGTATAATGAATGTAAGGGCACAAGGTGGGGCTTTGTACTTTATTACTTTTATAAATGACTATACTCATTATGATTACATCTATTTTATTTCTCACAAATCAAAAGAATTAAATTGTTTCATAAAGTATATGAATTTAGTAAAGAATCAATTAGATAAGAAAATAGAAGAATTAAGAACTGGTCAAGAACAAGAATACTTTTCTGATAGATCAAGATATTATGTGATAGAAAAGGAATATAAAGATAGTTAACTATTCCATGAACCCCATAACAAAATGACGTTGCAGAAAGACGTAATATAACATTACTCGAAATGGTCAGATCTATGATAGCACAAGCAAATCTACCATTCACCTGTTGGGTTAATGCATTATTTATGACCACTTATGTACTTAATTTAGTTCCTAAAAATCAATTGTGAACACTTTGTATTAGTTGTATACAGGAAGAAAACCTAACATGGAATATCTAAGACCATATGGATGTGCTTCCTACATTCATGATCTTTTTATAAATATAGGAAACTAGGGCTAAAAGGGAAGAAAGGTATCTTTATTAGATACTTTGACAATTCTAAGGGTATGTGTGCAAGGTAATCTAGGTAATGAAGGAGTAACTTAATTTAATTCACAAGATGTCACATTTTAAGAAAATGACTTTCTAAAGTTGGGTGAAAAAGGAAAAGATCTATTTCTATTTGAAACTCTTGACTAGAATGATTCCATTACGGGGAATCATGAAGAGGGACTTTATTCGAGTGAGATTAGTCTTGACCTTGAAGACTGATATCAAGGATAGTTAAGATTACAACCCATTAAAATTTTACCTACGATATCTGATTTAAGTGAGAGTAATCAAGATGTTGATGAATTTGTTTCTTATAAACTACATTTATGTTAAATTAATCATGGTAAGATTCTCAAACATTATTTTGAAATAGAAGTGGAAATTCACATGATTTTCCCATATGGAGATGATGAACCAAAGAATGTAAACGAGGCTCTTGTTAGTCCTATTAAAGAAGAATGGATACAAGAAATGAAAGAAGAAATGATTTCTTTAAGCTATAACCATGTATGGGACTTAGTTGACTTCCCTAATGGTGCAAAGATATTGGGAACAACAAAATAAAACACTAATGGCAGTAATGAAAGATACATGCCTTTGTGGCAAAAGTATACTATAGGAGGAGTTGATTATGATTAGACATTTTCACTTATTATCAGGTTCACTTCAATTTGTGTAATTTTGGCTATAGTAACTAGTTTGGATCTTGAATTATATTAAATGGATGTAAAGACTGCTTTCTAAATGGAAAAATAGAAGAAAAAAATCTATATGGAACAAATTGTAGGTTTCATTGAGACAAGCCAAGAACATAAAGTATGTGAACTATTAAAATCAATTTATGGTCTAAAATAGTCTTCACGGAAGAGGTACATATGTTTTCATAATTTAATCTTTTCATATTCTTATGCTTGATGAAGAAAATTGTGTACATATTAAGATATCCAATGAAGAATTTGCAAATTTATCTTTATATGTTGAAGAATTTTTGATTGCTTTTAATGACTATGAGTTTGTCATGCAAATCAAAGATTGGTTATGTCATGCAAATCAAAGATTGGTTATCATATCAATTTAAGATGAAAGATATGGGTGAAACTGCATATATTCTTAGAGTTATGATTCAAGAGATTTTTCAAAAAGATTATCATTACTTCTCAAGCGACTTATATCCAATAGATTTTATAACGATTATGTATGCGTGATTGCAAACTAATAAATAATGTTATTGCTAAAGTCGAAGGTCTTAGTAAGAGGTTTTACCCATCAATGCCACAAAAAGGGAACAAATGAAGAAATTTCCCTATTTGAATGTAGTTGGATGTCTTATGTATGAAATGATGTGTACAAGACTAAATATTTGTTATGTTATTAAAATGATGAGCAAATATTAGTCAAATCCATAACAATCACGTTGGAAAGTAGTAAAGATAATATTAAGGTACTAAAAGGTATTGTTGATTATTTATAGTTTTATCAAGGAAACAATGTGACACCTTAATACCCCCTGGGAGGATATGTGGATGCAACATAAAACAGTACAAACAAACCAAAACATTTCGCGGAAGCATAGCATTAAAAAATAAACATTTCCTCAAAACATACGAAACATTTCATACATGCATTTTCAAAATCTCAAACATACATATAATACATATCATAATCTCAGAAACCAGCCTGAATTAAGGTTATTAGAAACCTTCAAACAAAAATCCAAAGTTATATACAAGCCCAAAACAAACTCAACAAAATACATTTTTGAGCAATACAAAACTCAGATTCCTTTGGCCAATGTGCTTGACATATCCCATTCCTTAAGTCCTTCTCTTTGAACCTACACGGGGCAAATCCACCGTGCTAAGAATATAGCTTAGTGAGTAATAACTAATCTATAAATAAACTGATAAATCGTCACACTGAATCATATAATAGCATCCACATGCATTCAACGATTTCTTTAACAGTAAGTCGGGCAGAAAGCATTTCAGAACAGAGTTTTGTAAATAACGGAACTGCATAACACAAGAGGGTATAAACCCTTCAGAATCAGAACATAATTTAATTTATGTCAAAATCAAATAGATATCAGAGTACAAAATCAGATGACTGCTAAATTCATATACAGAAGTGGGTAACGGAACTTATACAGAAGAGATCGAAGTCTTGACACCGAAGTGTCACAGAAGTAGCTACAGACCCTTCTATTCATGCCTATTTACCTGCAACTAGGACTCAACAGTTTTAAAGCAAAATAAAGTCATTTTAGACATTTTATGTGCAAAGCAAGTAGTCAATCATATTCACATACAAGTAGCACTTCCAATGATATAATCATGCATCAAATTCCTCAAACAATCATTGTCCGAAATTCAGAACACAATCAGTATAAATCAAATTCAACAAGTAGAACAAAGTAAGGTGTGAACGTCTATGATTGCCCACCAAAAGTGCTCTTATTGTTTATCAACTCGAAGTCCCGGTAATATCTGGAATCGGTCGCTCTAAGGGTTCCTCTATAACATTTAACACATATACAAATCACTATTGTGCATGACTAAAAATTTATTTATGTATACTGAATATGTATGATACATGTTCATGACAAATTCTCAGGTATATGTTCTTACTAAACTGATGTAAACATCAATTCTACTTCAAAAGTTCCAAAATTCATACATTCAATAACTATTCCAGCTTTTGCTTAAAACACCTCATTCGGGTCAACTTTGTATAATCAATAAGATCAATAAAATGATGTATTTATGTAACACTCTCTTCTAGACAATTGTTCCTCTGTGTCTTAAGTTTCTAATGATACTAAGTTCATCCAATTTGGATTAGTATTCAATGAGTTATGATCAAAATGCCACAGAATGTGTACATTTGAAATTTTGGCTAATGCATAATCATGCTTACAATTTGTACATCTCATAACTCTCAATTCCAATATAAAAAAAGTACAAAATTTATACCTATTTAAAGATAAGAGAAGAAGCTACAACCTTGGCAAAGACACCTCAGTCTAATTTAGCCTACATCAATACAGTTTATTCAATAATTATAGGACATGATTTCTGTTCCTGGTAGTGCTATAGCCTAGGCCAAGACAAAATTTCATGCCAATTTTGAAAATCTTAGAGACAGAATTAAAATTTGACTTCTTCAAGAAATTTGTAGAAATATGTCTCTATTTAATCTGAGTCAAGAATAAATCCATTTAAAAATCTACAGATGAAGCTATAATTAAAATACCGAAGCATGTTCTTAAAAATACTCCAGTTTATAACATTCCAGCACATACCCTCACTTTGAGTCAATAAATCTCTTTTAAATAAATTCAGATGGCTCTAAATTTTTATAGAGAGAAAGAAAATGTCTTAAGAGTCTATTGGTTCAATTCTCAAGTCATTTGGAGGTTGGATGATAAATTTGTGGCTAAAAGAGTCAACATAATTCAGTTTTGGTGCAACTAATCTTCTCTCCTCTCTCTAAAAACGCAGGTTTCTTCCTTCATTACCGAAGTTGCAGACTTCTTCACTCCTCTTCTTACTGATTTATCCATTCTACTCCATTTCTAACTTATATTTTCTACATTTCCACTCCCATTTCAACTCACCTTACTCTAAAACAACTCAAAATGCAAGATTAAATACCAATACCAAAACCAGAAAATTTTCACTAGAATTCATCATCTTCAACCTTTGTCACATTTTCTGCACTCTCTTTTTCCTTATTTTACAGTTCCTACACTATTTCTAACTTATATTCTTTGCATTTCTACTCTCATTCTAGCCCATCTTACTCTCATACTACTCAAAACTCAAGATTCAACCCAAACACCAAAATTAAAACTCGCCTACGATTTTTCAGGCATAATTACTATACAATACATCAACTCATCTTTCTAACCGACTACATAACTTACATAACTCATGCATGTGTTTATTTCCAACACTAACACATCATCAAAGCATTTACAATATCCATAACAACTTAAAACACAACTTACTTGTTTCAGAAAATTCCAGCAGTGAGAGTGAGGAGCATGGTTTCGGTGGATGGGGGAAGAAAACAATAAGAAGGCAGACACAAACACTAGCTGGGTTGAAAAGTTTGCATGCAAAGGATAACACTAGTATTTTGGTGATGAGGGTTCGGTGAAGATCAAGCAATCCGAAAGACAAACAATGAGCTACAGTAATTTCCCTTCCAATAATGTGTGTTGTTATTATATTGACACATGGCTCCATGCATAACTCTCATTTGCCTTTCATGCAAGTTGCCACATGTCTCCAACATATCAGACCATTTGTCACACAATGAATGATGCTAAATGTCAATAATTCGTAGGCTTAATCATACTAATTTTTATGTACCACTTAACTTATCATTTGACAATTTTCCTAGTCCAAAATCCAAAATACTGCAAATTTTCAGAAATTTTCTAAAATTCACCAAAAATTCTGAAACAATACTAACAATCTCCAAATAAATTTTTAACGCAAATAATCCACAATTCGCATTTTTAATCGCATTTATAAATTAATTATACCCAAAAATTGTCATGAATGCATGTACAATTATTTGTATAAGTCAAAATTCTTATGCATATATTAGCGAATACTCAGTTATGCAAAGCATATGATGTACTAGAAATTCCTAAATTTTCTAACCCCTAACATGGGTTGGTACAAACAATCTATGTATACAAAGGTATATAGATCTATATTAATGATGTGGTTCCGTAAGTTCACGGGTCTTAAGAAGTACAGTATAATATCGTCCCATAGGGAGTAATTGTGTAACTACCAGGCTTGGATCACTCAATTAATTGGACTAAGC
>JAOQMQ010000001.1:7559121-7574574 GCA_027563845.1 Erythroxylum subrotundum | reverse complement strand
GAGAGAAGAAAAGTCAAAGAAAGAAATTGAATAATCCTGATCAACAATTAACCCAATCAATTCCAATGACCCGAATTCCAATCCCAAAATAATATACCCAATAGTACAGTGCCATTGGGTAGCAATTTTCGCTACCGAAAAGCAACCGGTTCGTCAATTGGCATTTTTTTCCGGTCCGGGAATTTTCTCCGGAAAATTTCAGAAAAATTCCTGAAAATCCCTTAAAATAGAAAACACTCAATGGCGTATTCAAAATAATTTTCAAACCCAAAAACTACGTTAATCCCAATAAACTTGTATTAGGCACAAAAATTCGGGAATATCATGTATGCATGTACAGTGCACAAATTGCTCTGTGAATCAATACTAGTATGCATGAGCAGTCCTATGCATGAACAGTCCTAATAAATCCCAATTCATCTCATCCTATGTCAAAATTACTATTCTACCCTTCCAGTTGAGGGTGGGATGTTACAGATTATCCAGTCACAGGTAAGCGATGCAGAACCAGTTCTGTGACCTTATGCCTAAGGGTACCATAGTGCAAAGAAGTTTATGGTGGGCTATATCGTATAAGAAGTTCATGACAATAAATAATGCTGGCACTATTTGCTTTAAAAGTAAAATTGAGAATTTTGGTTTCAAGAGGCTTATATGTTTTATATTGGTATTGTCTTATACTAAATGAAATGAATTTCTTTTAGGGAGGTGTAAATTATTACAAATGATTTGTAAAAAAAATTATTTACACTCACTGAGCTTGTTTAATTCACACTTTATTTTCTGTTTTTAAATAAAACCTCCCAGGTGCACGTTTAGAGCTTTAGCAGCAGGGACTCCACCTTGTGAGTAGTTAACTTTGTCATGTGTTACTGTGTAGGCATTTTTGCCTTGTACTTACTTTTGAGTACTATTGCATTTCTTTGAACATGTTTTATAATGTACATTTGTGTAAAGAATGGATGTGTATAAAGGTTTTTTTTAATGAAATGCATGATTTTTTTTTTTAGCTTTTCAAAGTTTATTGATGTAACTAATTGAGGTTGTGTCTGAGTGGATTTGAAGTCCACTATTTGTAGTCGAGAAATTGATGTAATAATAGAAGTGTTTCGATGTAACAGCTCAGACCACCTGCTTATAGATGCTTGTAGATATTGTCTGCTTTGCGTGTAGGTCTCTTTAAGACTCTACTCCCGTTCACGGTTTTGTTCCTTTCAAAGTCCACCCGGCTTAACACAGAAAAAGACGTCTACAAGGGAGAGCTTGCCACACGCTTATAAAGAGTGCTTTGTTCTCATTTTCGCCCGATATGGGATATAAGTATCCACCCCTCTTGGGGCCCAGAGTCCTCACTGGCATACCATCCAGTTACTGGCTCTGATATCAAATGTAACAGCCCAGACCACCCGCTTGTAGATATTGTCCGCTTTGCGTGTAGGCCTCTTTTGGACCATACTCGTTTTGTTCCTCCCGAAGCCCACTTGGTTTACCCCGGGAAAACGCGTTTATAAGGGAGAGGTTGCTACACCCTTATAAAGAGTGATTCGTTCTCTTCTTCGATCGATATGGGATACAAGTATCCACCCCTCTTGGGACCCAGCGTCCTCGCTGGCATGCCATCCGGGTACTGGCTCTGATACCAAATGTAAAAGCTTAGACCACCCGCTTGTAGATATTGTCCGCTTTGCGTGTAGGCCTCTTTAAGACTCTACTCCCACTCATGATTTTGTTCCTCTCGAAACCTACCCGACTTACCACAGGAAAACACATCTACAAGGGAAAGGTTGCTACACCCTTATAAAGAGTGCTTTGTTCTCCTCTTCGAGGACGCTGGGCCTTAAGAGGGGTGGATACTTGTATCCTATATCGGTCGGAGAGGAGAACGAAGCATTCTTTTGAAGGGTGTGGCAACCTCTACCTTATAAACGCATTTTTCCGTGGTAAGACGGGTGGGCTTCAGGAGGAACAAAACTGTGAGCGGGAGTACAGTCCTAAAGAAGCCTACACGCAAATCGGACAATATCTACAAGCGGGTGATTTGGGCTGTTACATTTGAACTTTTACAGGGACTTTGAAATTTTTGGGATGTCAAAATACAACCGTTGTACTGCCTAAATTTTTAATAAACTGAAAAACAAAACTCTATTATTTAAATTTCTTATTGTTGAGTTGAAGTTTTTCCATAACAAGAGCAATAGGTTTAGTTTCACGGGAACTTTTCAGCCGATTCAAATATCGACTAAAGGGCTATCGTGAAGTGTCGGACAAGTCACCTAATCATTTCAAAATAGTGACTTATTAGTAACCTAGTATGCCCATAGAGTGAATGGCCTAAATTCATCGATTACATCAATCAAAGACATAATATATGGAAGAGAGATATGTTGACAAATAAAATTGCATTTCCAAGTATAATTTATGCTATTTGAAAAGAAAAAAAATCAGAAAATTTTTTGAGACAAGTAGACAAAGTACCAAGTCGCCTGGGAAATCACATATTAGATAAGTGTGTAACTCATCACTAGCAACATTTAACTGCTTTATAAATTATAATGGAGAAATAGCTGTAAGATGAGAAATAATTGAGTTGCGTCTAGTAAGAGCTCTTGACTTGATCTTAGTTTCAATTATTGTTGTATCTAGTTACAGAATAGATGGTGGATCAACTCTTAAATAGAGCTTGTAATTTTTACTTATTAATATTGTTTATCTTAAAAAAGTTGATGAAGTGTATAAAAAACAACATTTATAGGTAAATTTATTGTATATTGATAGAAGGAAAATGTTGAATATAGTCTTTTCACATTAAAAACCCAATAAAAGAAATATGGTAGTATAATTTAATTAAAGTGGGTTTTATATTGGAGATCTATTTTCTTAGGCATTAAGGGATTATGGATGGAAATGAACAATAAGAGATTCAAAAACGAATCTGCTACAAAGAAGGAGATTTTACAAAACATGAAGGAAATGATTTACTTAAGAACCCCGTCAAGGATTTATTTTGTTGCTTGTAATCTCGATATTCACGAGTAATCTTTTTGTGGCTTTTTAATACGTTCTTTTAATTTTTATAAAAAATTTAAGTAAAATCAATAAAACTCAAATAATTCACATTTAAAATAGTAATTAAAATTAGAGTTGATACGTAAAACTCGATTCTAGTTCTAATTCTGTAGGCAAACGGACCTTGGAAAAGCAGATTAACTCGTCTTACAAGCTAAGCCGACATATCGAAACCAGATTATAAAATCCCTACCCGTTTTAATTAAAACCCTGAACATTTCCCTTGCTCTTCAAATTCCTTCAACCCGACCGCCTTGTTCTTGGTTAGTTGATTAACATCATAACCCTTTGATATTTCTTAGTTAATATTTTCCTATCTCCTTCATTCTTTGATCTCCCAACTTGATTGCAGCAACTCATCTTCCCACAACCCACAACTCAGAAATCAGTCACTCGTAAGTGCTCTCTCTCTCTATATGTATATGGATAAGATCTGGGAATTTATTGCAGTTAGAATGTTATGTTTTTGTTGTTGTGCTTATCCTTCAAAATTTGCTTATTCTAAATAGAAATAATTTCCAACAAAGTGATAGGTTTCTAGTACGAGCACCAGACTTCTGGTTTCTTGGAAAGTTGGCCAATTTCTGCATTCACACAGTTCCAAGATGGAAGATTGGGGTAAGATATCTGTATACCCTTTCCTATTCACTTTATTTAGTTGGTGTCTTGGTTGGTTATATTCAAACAGATTTTCTTTTGGATTTTACACTTAGAACTTGGCAGATGTAATCGTGATATCCGCAAACACATGTCTGTTTCAATAGGCGGGTGTTTTGATAGTTGCATTGCAGAGAGTGAATGACTCGTGATATTTGCGTCTTTCAATTAAATGGGTGAATTCAATGCTTTTCTGGAAACTGAAGTAATTAATCGTGTTTGGTGTGTTAATGAAATTTAATATTATCCTTTCTGATCATTTTCTCCATCTCTGGTCATATTATGTATGTCTTTTTATCTCATTTATGTATCCAATTAAACTTTTTCAGAGGATGAGGAGATTCCAATAGTTATCCCAAAAGAGCAGAAAAAAAGTAAATGGGATGATGAAGATGTGGATGAAAATGATGTGAAGGAATCATGGGAAGATGAAGATGAACCGAGCTTGGTACGCTTGCTGATACCATCTTGATTTTGCATAATTTTCATTTTGAGCATGCACCTACTCAGAAAAGTGGACAATCTTCAGTATCTTATTTTTTGATTTGTACCACAATATTTCATGCCATCTACATATATCTACACTGAAGGTTGATGAATATGGTTTATAATTTTAGAATCACATGCATTACGTGTGGTTTTCATTGTTATTTAAAATTTAAAATTTAACACATAGGCCAAATCTTAAGTTTGTTGATGAGAACTTTCTATCAAATTCTTCTTCAATGTAAACAAATTTGAGTACATGACATGTTCCTTGTTCAATTGTTTAGACTATTCGCCAACTTTTCTACCTCTCAACTCTAAACAGAATTGCAAACAAGGTTGCTTGTCTAATTACATGATCTTAAATAGGCCATGTTGTATATTATATGGATTGTTTAATTGAAAGTAATGATAGAGATGGTAATATTTTGCATTTATTACTTCTCAATTACTAAATCATTAAATTCCAAATTTCTGAGTCAATGTCCAGTTGGTCTTGTAATGTTCACGTACCTAGCACATATGGAACAAAATAAGAAATTTTTAGGCCCATTTTTGTTGTGAAGGGTTATCTTGTATGTCTTAGATGTTCCTTAAGATGCATGTTTCTTTTCATTCAATATGCTTTTTGGACTTGTCAAGAGTTTGATATATTACCCAAGTTGTGGTATGTTCCAAGTCATAAAGGGCTTCCTATTGGTCAATGATGCATCCCTAAATGATTGGTAGGTGTCAACATGCTAGATTATTCTTACAGTTATTAACATGGACAAATTTTGGATAAATAATATGTTGAATTTGGCCTCATGTTGGGTGCTGTCAACCACAATATCTAACACAAAAGTGGTTTAGTCAAAAGGTCTTCTTGCTTGTCAACAATTCCAGTTTGATCCTTAAATGATCAGTAGTCGTCCATTAAGATAAACAGGTTTTTCTCACAATTAAGATAAACAATTAAGATAGACAAGTTTTTGGTTGAATTCTATGGTGATGTGGGATAATAATACCCAACACAATGTCTAAGAAAAAATTATTGAGGTCGTGTTGCTTTAGCAAATTGTGGTTGTGAGGCGTGACATATTCTTAGTGGAAACCGTATGGTGCCTTATTTTTGCATCCCTTCTATTATTGGTTGAAGATAGATTCTATGATTTTGTTTGATATTTGTCTGTCAATTAGGTTACAGGATTTCTTGTGAAAATATAATTGTTTTTTCATTCCTTGGGATGATAATATTTTTTATTCATAGAGTATCCTTTTTTTCCCCCCATGTGATTAGCTATTGAAACATTCTCATCATCCTTGTGATATGAAATAAATCTGAAACACGCACATTTATGCATGCATATTTACACCCTGAAAAACTATTACCTCTTTCCACATATAAGAGTGGAGGTGGGGACAATTAATCTATAGTGTGTGCAGATATGTTGGATTGGTGACTAAACTTCATAAATTGCAAGAACTTAATTTTTGTTAATATATATTCATTTGGTTGGAATTGCTTTTTAGGAACAATTATATGTAAGTTTTCTTCAATCTTTTCCTATTTATGTTGCATTTCAGTCTTATGATATTGAGCTTCTTTTTGCTTAACATGGATTTTCATTTTGCTGATTGATTTTTTTTATTTTTAAACTCTGTTCTCACTATTGTCAGGCCCCTGTTGAAAAACCTCCTGAAAAACCTGCTAAGAAACCTGCACCAAAATCTAGTGAAACGACAGGAAAAACTATGAAAGTAGCAAAACAAGAATCCCTAGATCCTGTAGCTGAGAAACTCCGACAGCAAAGGTACCAACTATTACTTTGGTTAGCATGTTCTTTACATACCTCATATGCTCTACCATTAAAAGCCTTATTTGTAGGGATGTCAAAATAACCTGAGCACAATCCAACTCGGCTCAGCTTGGCCCGAAATCAATGGGCTTGGCCTAAATTGACTAGGCCTTGAGTTGATATTGGGTTTTTATTTATAAAATTTCTTAGGCTTAAGACAGAACAAAGGCTTGAGCTCCACATTCAGAGCAGCCTAATGCCTAATTATGTTAAAAATAATGTTATTTTATTTTTAAATAAAATTATATTTTTAATAATAAAAGCACATTTAGAATAAGGGGCCGGAAGGGAGGCTTGTGATTGACCCAATTACTCAAATGCTCTATTTGTGGAATTACTTTCCTCCTTTCTGTCTTTTTACTGTCAAAACAGGAATTGAGAAGTGGGAACCTATTTATTGGTTGATTAAACATTTTGTGGGAGTTTTCTCTTTTGTCATCTAATTATTTAATGACGATGGATTGGTGAATCCAAGGTTCTCCAAAGCAAATTTGAAATACCTGACTAGTCTACGTAGACCTGCAAATGCAAGAGGATCAACTAGCTTATCCTATGGCTCGATCCTGATCCATTGTCATTCTTACTTTATAAACATTATGTGGCTATTTTTCTTTTATCATCTAATTATTTGATGATGATGGATTGTTGAATTCAAGGTTTTCAAAAGCAATTATGAAAGACTTAACCCCTATGGTTAGAATTGCAAATGCTAATAGATTAGCTAGTCAAATGATATGGCCTACGTCTCATGTTTCTTTTGGTGTTTCCTGTTTGCCTATAGGAGGGTTAGCATGAGATCTTGTTAAGTTTGACGTATAATTGGCCTTTGATTATATTAGGTAAATGTAATGTTTTCTTAGGATTCAATTTGAAAGAAGACTGGTGGAGTAGTAGGGTAGAATGGAAGAGAAGAGACAAAATTTACTTATTTAATATGCTCTTCCATTACAAACCTTATTGGTAGGTATGGAAAAATAGCCTGAGCTCAATTTAGTTTGGCTCAAAATCAAAGTTTGCCTGAGTTGACAAAACTTTGGGTCAGGTTTGGACTTTTATTTTTAAAAATTTTTGAGCTTCGGGCTGGGCCCGAGTATAGACTCCAAAGCCTGAATCAGCTTGAAGCCTAACTATAATGTTGCTTTATTTTTAAATAAAATTATATTTCTTAATAATAAAGCAAATTTAGGACAAGGGGTCTAAAGCCAATTAGGAAAATTTAAGTCCAAAATTACAATCTTTTAGGAGATTTGTGATTGAGGTAATATTTTAAATGCTCTATTTATAGAGTTACTTTCCTCCTCTATTTTCTCACTTTCAATATGGGAATTTGGAAGTGGGAACTAAATGGTTGGTTCCCAATTTTAATATTGAAAATGAAAATGAAAAGAAAAGGTGGAGGAAAGTAAACTATAAATAGAGCATTTGGGTCATTCTGTCATTCACAAAACTTCCAAAGAGTTGGGTTGTTCGGCTTGACTTATCTAACTGGGCTTTGGAGCATTTAATATTTTTTAAAAAAGTTGTGCCTTTGGGCTTGATCTATCCTAAAAGGGCTTTGGACCATTTAATATTTCCTTAAAGGTGTTGGCTTTTTTAGGACCCTATTAGGCTTGATCAGACCCAAAGCCTAATTGGGCGACTTACTCCAAGTTGCTTAGGTTTGATTAGGCTTCGGGCAGCTCGAAATCTGGTCAAGTTCAGGCCCAGGCCCAGGCTATGCCTCTCAAGTCCGATTGGGCTTTGGGCTAGGTTTGAGCTTTACAAAAGAGTTTTGGGCCACCCACTGCCTTTTCTATTTATTGGTTGATTAAAAATTATGTGGCAGTTTTCTCTTTTGTCATCTAACTATTTAGCGATGATGGATTGGTGAATTCAAGGTTGTGAAAAGCAATTTTGAAAGACTTGACCATTTTGGTAGACCCACAAATGCAAGAGGATTAGCTAGCTGATCCTGTGGCTTGGCTCGAATCTGGCCCAGCCCATTGCTATTCCTACTTATTGGTTGATTATACGTTGTGTGGCAGTTTTCTCTTTTGTCATTTAATTGTTTAATGATGATGGATTGGTGAATTCTATGTTGAAACAGCAATTATGAAAGACTTGACCTGTCTGGGTAGACCTGCAAATGCAAGAGGATCAGCTAGTTGGGTCACCCTGAGACATGACCTACAAAAACGGGCCAAACTTGCCTGTTTCTTCTGGTGTAACCAGTTTGCCTATAGGAGGGTTAGTATGAGACCTTGCTATAATTGGCTGTAGATTATACATGTAAATGTAAAGCTTTCTTAGAATTCAATTGAAAAGGAGACCGTAGGAGTTGTAGGGCAGAATGGAAGCGAAGAAAAAATGATAACGGACCTGACCTGAGCAGTGATTGTTGAAATCCCAGGGCGACCTGACCAAAAACTTGAAAAGTTCAAGCTAGTTTGAAGTTAGATCTAGCTGCAACCCAAATATGAGCAGCCTGACTTACATGAGCATGCATATGCTCGCCTGGAATACTGACCAAAGCTGTAATAGATTGATGCTTTCTTTTGGAGATTTGTTGTGTGTTTAAACTACTTGCTTAATTTTTGATCCATTTTAAACATCTCTGGCTACAAGCTTTGTTTGATTACCAAAAGTCTTGTCTAGCAGCATTTGTTTGAGACATTCATGTCTTTGTTTCAAGTCAATATGTTCTTACCTAAATGTTTTTGCTCTTTTATAGGCTGGTAGAAGAAGCTGACTACAAGTCCACCGCAGAATTGTTTGCCAAGAAAGGAGATGAGAAGACCCTTGATACTTTTATTCCAAAGTCTGAAAGTGATTTTTTAGAATATGCAGAACTTGTTTCTCATAAGCTTCGGCCACACGAGGTCTATATACTTGTATTTTTTTTTAATTTTTATGTTCAGTTGAAAGTTGACAGGATTTTTCACTTACCTAAATGGACATATTGTTATGTGCAGAAAAGTTATCATTATATTAGCTTACTGAAGTTAGTAATGAGGTTGTCGATGACTTCTCTAAAAGCAGCAGATGCAAAAGATGTTGCATCTTCTATATCAGCAATTGCTAATGAAAAGTTAAAAGCTGAGAAAGAAGCCAACACTGGTAAAAAGAAGACAGGTACCTGAATTTTCATGTTCTTCATTTCTTGTTGATTTACTAGAAGCTTTCTCAACTATATTCTGAATTTTTGTCGCTGATTGCAAGCTCACTCTCTTTCAACTTTAGTAGCTGAGAATATAATGGACAACATAACAAATCATTATGACATCTTGTGTGAACATAGATGGCCTTTTGCAGCTTTTTCTAAGCGCCTTAAAATAACAATATTTTGCAGATTCCTAAGGTGCTATGGCTTCATTTGTTTTTTTTTTTCCTAGTTTGGCTGTGTATTTCTCTTGTTTCCTTTAATTGTAAAATTGCACATAATTATATCTTGGTTTTAAAGGATATTGGAAAATGTCCTCACTTGCAGCTGCCTCTAGCCCTTAATCTGAGTTGTTCCTCTTCCTTTGAAATGGAATGGGTGAAGGGGATCTAAGATTAAGTCCCAATTTGCAAATACATGTCTGCATTTCTTATAAGACTATATCTATATTTTCTTTCATTTACTATTTCATTTTGGGACTTATAATTGAAAACCTTAGTATTTAATGTTCATTTTAGTTAAATAAATTGCCTTTGGATTTCAAACAATCTATCCTTGCAGGTGGGAAGAAAAAGCAGCTTCATGTCGATAAGCCAGATGATGATTTGGTGTTTGATCACTATGATGCTCGTGACGATTATGATTTCATGTGATAGAACTTGTGTATCTCATAAAAGGGATTTTTATTTTGGTCTCCATCGGATATTTTCGCCAGTGATTGAACTTGAAACAAACTCTGAGAAAGATGGTACGTTTTTGCTGTTATTTTGAGGTGTTTGTTTAAATTTCAATTACAAGTAGTATGTGCATATTTATATACTTCGATGGTGTTCAGAGTTAAATTATCAGTTTGGCAGGGTAAACGAATAGGATCTATGTCAATGACAATGCTTTTTATGATGAATGAAAGATGAATGAATTTATGCATATACCTTTATTCCAAAGGGATGAGGAGCCAAGGTGGCTGCTAATGTTGACTGCTTTGATTAATGATATATATAATCAACCTTTGCCTGTAATCAATGCACCCCAAGGGCATATGATTTTGTGTCGAATGATATCATGGGATTTGTTGTTTAATTTCCTCTTGAACTGCAAGAGGTGGACTCTTGTTGCATTCCATATGAAAAAAGCACAGTAAAGGGGATTCTTGTTTAACTGGTGCTGAAAGGCGAAAGCCAGACATGAGAATTTTAACTAGCCTACACTCAATGAGAAAGAATTTTGTAATTACAATATTATAAGTGCAGTAGTATTGGCAATTTTAGTATAATCTGATTCTCTTTACATCAGTTTAGTAGGAAAATGGAAGGTGGAGATTTTGGCTAAACAGAGAATCTGTAACCTCGCTCTAGTTATCCTCTTGGCCTTTTACTTCCTTCTTATTCCCGGTTGATCCTTTTTTGACTCTTGCTCTTAAGCGTTACACCATTTTGCTGTTTAATCCTTCAACCCTATTCTGATCAATCAGCTTGATATAGCCTGAATTGGTGCTTGGGCGGTAGGGGTAGTTTGGTACTTTCAATATTTTTTTATATTTCCTATGCTCTTCAATCCATTACTGTGTAATTGACACCTTGCTTGCCTTGAAAATTTCTGTTAGTAACTTGTCCCTACTCGTCCATGAAATCTCCTTTTCACACTTTACCCTTTGACAGCCTCATCCTATCTTGCTTTCTCCCTCCTCAACTTGTTTATGAAACAACTTGTTTCTCCACCTAGAAATCTCAACCAATGTTTAAACCCTACCTGACGTGGAAATAGCTAGTTGGAGAAGGCACTAGTTTTACTGGAGCATTGTTTATCATTCGATGTAGATGGAAGAAGAGTAGTCTCACTAGATATTGAAATTTTGAAAGGACCTTAGTTTTTTCATGAGGAAACGTTTCCTTCCTCTATTTGTAAGCAACTGTGGCACATGGAAGATGGAAAGATAAAGGATCAATGGAGGTTCTCCTACCACAAGGGAATCTCATCTTTCTCAAATTCTTGAGTGAAGTTGAAGCCAAAGGAGTAGTAGAGGCTGATCCTTGGCATATGGCTCAGCTCTCTATTTTGGAACAAGCTTGGAAAATGTCTAACAGGAGAATGTTCTAATTTGGATTTATTTACTTAATGTTCCTTTATAATATTGGTTTACTAGGGGATTAAGCATGTTAGCAAGCGTCATTGGTAAGTTCATATACATAAATGAGACCACCGCTAAAAGGAAAAGGGTTGGCTATGTAAGAATGTAAGTGTTGAGCAAGAGAAGGAATTACCCAAGTACATCCCTATTTTAAAGCTTTGGAAAAAGGAAACAATGTTTGAATATCCAATCGTGGTATCCTATCCTCTTGCCAACGGGTTACATATTTGCTAGAGGTGCTTGAATTAATGAGAATGGATGCTGACTAGGTTCAAGAAAAGGAGGAAGTTAATGAAAATGAATTAGGAAGAAGAGTGGAGAACTGTCAAAGGGGATTATTGAGATAGTTATGAAGAATTTAGTAGCTCAAGAGGAGGTAAGGGAAGCCTGTATTATTAGTACAGAGACTAGGACAAATGTGCAATCTATTATCAATAATATACCAGCAGTGAGAGGCTCCCAAGTTTTTTTTTTTTTTGAATGGAACATGGCAGACACAAATGAGGATGATTTCAAATATGATAATTGAAGGAAGTCAGAGAGGGAGAAAAATCCAAGTCGAACGTTGAAAACGTTCTGCACTGACTCTAGTTTTTTCACCATGCCCTATAGTCACGGAGAAAAGTGTTATTTGTTCCTTTACAGTCAAATGACTTGTTGCCTTTAAGCCTCCTAAACTCTTCACCTCATCACATAAGTTTAGGAAATCTTTCTCATTCTTCAGTTTTTATAAATTCTTGTAGGATTCCCATCCAAAAGTTCTAATATCTAATCATGACCTGGTAGAGTAGAAGTTTTACATGATTGCTTTTATAAATGAAAATATTACATGGTTGCTTTTATAAATGAAAATATTTATTCTCTCACCCAGCTAGAGAAATAATGATTACTTTCTTTCGTTCATCATCATAATCTAATTGGAAATTTGATAAGAAATTCATGTATCTACAATGCCAACATTAAATAATTAATTAAACATTCAATCAAAAGGTTTAATCAAATATAGACAGGATGTTCATACAAAATATATACTTAAGTAAAACATTCATACAAAACATAAATTTAAAATGTTCAAACTATGGAATATTGCTTAATATAAAAGTACCAAATTAATAAGAATTAGATATGCAATAAAATGAAATACAACTAAAGCGGCATAATCCAATCCAGTTTTCTTATATCTGTCATCTTCATAAAAATATCCCTATAAAGTGAAGAATCATGTAAAGCTTTCATAGATTTTCCATATTACATACTGTCAACCTCTAATTCATCTAAGGAATTTAGACATTCTATCATTATATCACTTTTAAGATCTGTTCTTTGCAGTGGAAGATGTTTCACTCAATTTTTTCGCAAGTAAATCATTCTTTTTTTTTTATTCACCAGGTATAACCAAGACCTTTTCTACGATGTAGAATGTCTTCTTATTCTTAAGAGATTTCTTTCTCTTAGATAGAAAACTTATATCTTGATTTTCTTTTTCATTACATAAGTAATCTTCATCAACATAATTTCTATATTCCTCTTCTATACTATTCGATGGAGATTTAGTTGATGGATGTGCATGCACATCAGTTGCAGTAGTATCTCCACAAATATGACACACGTCTTAAAATTTCTTACATCTTTTTTTCTTGAATCTGTGAGCTATTTTATGCACCTGTAATGATGAAAAAGGAATATGAGAATAAATATTATATAATATGACATATTAATAAAGCAAAGACATATTTTACCATTAATAGATTTTCCCAATATTCATTTGTAGCATTAACTTCACCAGTAAAGGAGTTGTAACTGATTCCTATTTCTTTGAGTAAGTTCTTGTAATTCTCCAATCTAGCCCTTAATCCATTATACTTATTCTTCAATTGAATATCAGTATACTGCTTATTGAATTTTGTTTGAAGCCCTGCCTTAATATTCTTCCAACCAGATTTGATAAAGGCAGTAGTGGTTCAATTTTCCTTATTCACTTCTTTAACCATCAAGGAGATTAAATATATCTCTATGGTATCATTTCATACCCTATCTTTTTCATTTATTTCCACACAATAATTGGAAACGTTCATATTGTTCAAACCTTCCATCACTAAATGTAAACACATATAAGTGACGTTAATCAGGGGTGGATCTACAATGAGGGCAAGTGGGGACACTTACCCCCACTGCCTCCAATAAGTTTCCTGTAAAAAAATTATCATTTTAAGTTTTGCCCCCATAAAAAAATTTACTCCCATTAAAATTTTGCCCTCATTAAAAATAAAAATTTTATCCCTATTAAAATTTTGCCCACACTCAAAAAAATTTATAGATTTACCCCTAACATCAGTCACAACAATTTCTACAAAATATTAAATGCTAAACATGGCTCAAAATAAACATGAGACAACCATATTAAATGTTAAAATGCATACAAGTGCATGTAAATTATAAAATAAAAATAAAGGTATAAAAGAAAACCACACTAGAGAGTATGAGACAGCAGCCAAAAAATCACGTAAAGAAGAAAAACCCATGACATTCAATGAAGGATAAAGAAGATAAGATTAAAAGGGTACTTGTTTTCTTCAACACCTGATTGGTACGATTGTGAATGTGTGATTTGAACAAGTGTTTGGTTTGAGAGGACCTCCTCTACCTTCTTGTGTCTAATCTAGCTTTTCCCAAATTCTTTTCCTCAATTATATTTTGCTTTTTTATAGATACATACATATATAACATTGCAAAAACAGCCTCTCTATTATGTAAGGGTAAGGTTGCGTACTATCAGACTTTTCTAAATTTCAATTCATTGCGAAATTTCAAATTGGGTGTGATGACGACGACGACGATGACATACATATACAACAAGTAGATGGTGTTTAAGAGTGGAAAAAAACCCATTTTTTCTCGTAAGAGACTGCATCGGTAAATCCTTATACTCTACTGTTTAATTATTTACTTACTTTGTTTAGATACCAACTAACGTTCCTCTTCTTTGTCTACTCCAAACCCTTATTTATTTATTTTCCTCATCAAATTCCTCCATTTTTGTTTGTCCGCGTGTCACAAGTAAAATCTCACCATTACACATTTTCCTCACTCCACTCTCTATCTTAACTTTTAACCTCATTTTCTTCTAACAAGCAAAAACAAATCCATAATAGACTATGGAGCTCTTGAATTCTATCAACATCAGATAGTCGAATTACCAAACGAAAAGCAGCATTCTTTGGAGTCTAAGTCGAGTGGCGGAGGGGGAGGAGGCGACCATTTCATTACGGAGGACCTTTTAGACTTCTCTAATGAAGACGTCGTCGTCACTAAAGCTAATGGTGGTGGTGGTTGCGCTGCCTTTAAGAGTACCGCCACAGACTCTTCCACTGTTACTGTTGTGGATAGATGCAATTCCTCCACGTTCTCGCAATAGATATGAAAACATACACAAGGAACATATGCGTGGAGAAATCACATAAACAGATAAGTGAATAACATGTTGGTTTATGCAGCCAATTTTGGTTATACATTTAATTGTATAAAATTTATTTTATTCAATAAAAGGCATTCTTTATCTTTGTGTATTTTAATTATTTAATTATTAATCATAAAGGTAAAATTTCTAGAATAGTTGTTGTGCAATTAGAAATTATAATGTGATTATAATTATGAGATTCAAATTGCAATTTTGTATTACTACTAAAATGTTCCTAGTCATAGTTTCATCAAGATGGGGTATTGATGAAATGGTTAGACTAGCACATATTTGTTTCTTTCTTATGAAAAAAGTAATCGATCTCATAGATTAAAGTATGCAGATACTTAAACAAACATGTAGGTGCTTATTAGAGAATAAGTTCATTGAACAGACCCAATTATGAGAATCCCGAATGGAACATTACTTGTGTGTCTGTGGATTATCTTATTATGATAGTTGTATAATTGATCCTTAGACTTGAGATTACCAAAGTTATCTCATGTAGGAATTGTCATGTTTTGATGCTACTTATGTTCTATTCTTGGAATAGTTCAATTCGATAGTTATTGGATATAGTATGAACTATGTGGAGATAGTTGAGCAAATCAATAAAGAATTCGTCATCCTAAAGTAATTAGGAAGAATGTTCTGCTGTTCTTGATTAGTAATGATTTTGGGA
>JAOQMQ010000001.1:7546434-7559021 GCA_027563845.1 Erythroxylum subrotundum | reverse complement strand
ATGTGATATTTGATCTTATAAGGATTTATTAATAATTATAATTAAAGTTTGACTTTAGTTGTAATTTTAATAAAATCTAAGGGTATGAAAAATAAGATTTTTCATATAAAAAGGAAAAATTAGAAAAATTGAGGCTAGTACTTCTTACAATTTTTCCTCTCAAATTCGATTTGAGTTTTTCTCTGAATAGATCTGTGGATACCATTAGAGGTCGGATGATTGAACGGCTCGTGGAATTGACAGTTTCGGAGAAGCAGGAAATTGTATCGGGAGATCGGAATAGGTTCGTATAACTTTGTCTACTTCTTGTTTTATGATTCTAATTTAATTCTGTTAAAGTTAATTCTGTGGAAAATTTTTTATATTATTTTTGTTGCGCTTAGATCTGATCTTGCGTTAATTTTCCAACATAACAGAGATATGCTAGACTAACAAGCAATAGATACGAAAACAAACTTGGAAAAATCGTAAAGAAATTGCAACACCACTGAAGGCGTAGAAGATAAAGTGCAAAAAATGAAGTCAGTGTAGAGCGAGAGAAAAAAAAATGTTTTAAAAATACATGAAAGCTTGTTTTCAAAATACATGAAAACATGATTTTTACGTTTTTGTAAAATAGTTGTCGTTTTTTGTTTTTAAAAACAAAATATAAAAATAAGTTTAATCAAACACAATTTTAGCGTCAATTTCTAATTTTACAAAAAGAACAACAAAAAACCTATTAAAAAAAAGGAAACAAAGAGCCCCTAAAGTTATGTTCAGTTACATCTAGACAAAAACCAATTTATAAAATAATTAGTCTACATAGTAAAATGATAATAAATAAATCAAAATTGAAATTAAACTAATAATTAAAATAATCAACAAAAATTATTGATGGTATAATGAATTCTTTTGTTTGAATTTAACATAGAAACAAATTACTTAAATTACTTGTTTATTTGAAAGTGAATATGAAAAGAGTTGAAAATGTATATTTTCTAATTAAAATTGCAAACAATAAAATATATTTTGATATATAAATTAAATATTAAGTTAAAGTATGATTCAATTGTAAAGCACTATACTTTTGTCCTAAAATAGTATCTATATGCAATCTACAAATATTCAGATTAAGACTTTTTTCAAGAAAATCCAACAAAAATAAAATCATTCGAAGTTTGTGTACAAAGGTACCTTTCAATTTATTATATGCCCCAATGTTGAAGAAGAAATCAAAGTTATTATTATAATCTTGTACAAGTCAACCAATGTAGAAGTTGAAAGATCTAAAAAACTAAAGCAATCAAATCCCATCGAACTCTCATTTTCTTCGTTTCTCCAGATTGAATTTCAATTGATCCTATCCGTTTTCAGTAGATTCCCCCCTGTCCCTCTGTAGGGTTTATTCAATGTTGTTTCAGCAACTGAAATTTATCTGAATTTCATATCTATTTGTAGTGATCCAACGAAACCATACACAATGCCTTTGGGTTTTATATCCGCTTGAAATCCGAAATCGTTTGATGAGACCCTATTCAAATTAGGTTACCCCTTGTGTCCTCGGTTTTCTCTTGTTTTCGGAGAAAACATGGCTGCTGCGAGGGGTCTGATCGGAGAAACCAACGGAACCACCGTGAGGGTGGCAATGAGAGACGCAGAGATGGGCAAAGATGAGGATTCGCCGAACTGGAAGAGACCAAAGTTTGAGAGGTTCCCTTTGACGAGATGGGAATTCGCCGCCGCACTTGGTGTGTTCATGCTGTTCTCTGTTGGGTTGTTTTACATCTACGTGACAATGCCTGCTGCCGAGTACGGAAAACTCAAGCTTCCCCGTACCATCTCTGATCTTCGCTCGCTCAAGTATGCTGCTGCTTTTCTTCTTGTTGTTGTTTTGATGTGCTCTCTCTCTTTCTCTTTTTAAATTTGGAATGCTCAAACCGTGTTTTGGGTTATTAGTTTTCCTTTTTTATGGATGTTATAGTTAATGGCTTTGGAATTATTGGAAGTTATCTTGAGAAGTGGAAGATGTAATATGCTCAAAATGCTGGAATAATAGCTTATAGATTTTGATTAACTGGAACCATGTAGTAGATTGTCTTTCCCAGTAGCTAAACTCTTAGACGTGGTTCCCAGTCAGTAAGTACTCAGCATTGCCATGAAAGTGTGAGGCTTAGTTTAAGTCTGATATTGATCTTTCATATTTGGTTCGACGATGGTTGTACAGTACTTTAATCTCAAACTTCTCTGTTCATCACTTCAATCTCCTATTTTACAGTGGTTTTTAATGCCATGAATGTAGTAGAAATTTTAATTTCCTTTATAAAAGCTTCTTCGTTACAATTTTAAAAGTGCTTATTCTTTATACTTCCTATTTTATGCCTTTCCTTCTGCATTCTGCATTCTGCTTATCCTGAATGATTGGCTCTTAATGTTCTTCAGAGACCATCTTGCTACATATGCAAATGATCATCCAGCTCAATTCATCCTGGGTTACTGTTCAACCTATATCTTTATGCAGACTTTTATGATTCCTGGAACGATTTTTATGTCCTTGCTTGCCGGAGCTCTCTTTGGTGTTGTGCGAGGCCTTTTCTTAGTACTCTTCAATGCGACAGCTGGGGCATCTTCCTGTTTTTTCTTGTCTAAGCTGATTGGAAAGCCTATAGTTAATTGGTTGTGGCCTGAAAAGTTGAGATTCTTTCAGGCAGAGGTGTGACTTTACCTTGTCAAGAATTTAATGTTTACTTACTTTTTCTCTTTGAATTTTGATTATATTTTTACATCCCTTTTGACGTTGCACCCATCTTAACATTTTTATTTGGATTCAGATAGCTAAGCGGAGAGAGAAGTTGCTGAATTACATGCTCTTTTTGAGGATAACTCCTTCATTACCCAACCTTTTCATCAATTTGGCATCTCCTATTGTCGACATACCATTTCATGTTTTCTTGTTGGCTACTTTGATTGGTCTCATTCCAGCCTCCTATATTACTGTCAGGGTATGTTAAAGGTTCTTCATCTTTTTTTCATTATATCTTAGATTATTTTCAAGTGTATTTTGATTGTTTACTGGCTGGATTAGTGATTTCCTACATGTTGTCTTGATATTACAGAACTGTCTCTCTCTCTCTCTCTCTCTTTCTCTCCCTCTACATTTTTGAGATATTCAATTATATTATGCTACTGATTTTAGCAACATATACCTGATCTTTTGTCACACTTGGAAAATAGAGATGATTGGATCATGATGGAAAGTGGCTTTCCTACAAGGTGACATTGCACATAGTGTATCTCTGGCATTTCTTTAGGACCTACTTTAGTGGTTCAAGAGTAGGCTTTCATAATAAGTAGTTTTTTTAAGTGTTTAGTTAATTCTTTCAAAGCTATAGTTTTGGAAAAACTCATTTTACATGCTTTTAATGTGAATTACAATAAACTTTCTATTTGACATTATTTTGTCTCCAACATGTGATCTGTTATTTATGGTTCAAAATTTTGGTTAGTATCCATCTAATGCTTATTTATATGTAGACCTCTACCAAAAAAATTAGATTGCTTCTGTTTAATTTCACAGCATTTTTCCGTATGATTGCCAACAAAAACTACTTTTCACCATGTCACTAATACAAAAGTACTCTTTTTCACAACAATTCTACTATCAGCAGTTTCTCAAACTGCAATCCCATATAGAGCCATAATCTACAAATAATTCGTTTCCTGTCCACAATGTTAGGATCTTAAGATAATAACCTAGTGGTCTCCCTGCTGTCTTCATAGAGTGAAATCTAGTTTTGGCTTCCAGTGCTCCTACTTCCGTTCCATGCTGTGTCTCTTGTTTCCTTTACAGCCTTTCATGATAGTCTTCTTTATCATCCTTTTTAAAAATAAATGAATGGTAAATCTATCATGTTTATGGACTATATTGTAGATTCTCAGTGCAGTTGGGCTTCGATTTTAGGCTTCCATTTTTCTCACTCTATTTCTGTTATTGTGTAGTCAGTACTTTTTCTTTCCTTTACAACAATAAATTGTGATAAGTTCCTCTTTGCTCCTTTTTACATCAATGAATCGGAATCAGCTATAGCTACACGTCATTTTTACCATTCTCAATTTTCAGTAATTTCCCTTGCTACCTTACGAACAAGTGGAAATTCAAAGACTTACAAAATTCTAGAATTTTCTGTTTGTGCTTTGAATCAACTTAGCTTTCTACTCTTGGACACCAATGTGTTATATCTTAATTGTTACCTGACGTTCCTTATCAATATTAGCTAAGTATTACCGCTCAATTTCATGTAAGTCCATATGACCAAATGAGTACTTAGTATAAAATAAGGTCATAAAGGTAAGAACTACTGTTTTTTATCAAACCCTTTCTCTGTTTATGTGTTTTAGTTTGTGGACTCTGGTGTGCATATGTTATATTAATCGTAACAGACTTTTGTGTTTTTTTAATAAGTTTCTGTTGCATCTTCATGTTAGTCTTTGCAATAACATAATTATGTGTTTTTTTTAATAATTTATTATTTCTCAGTATCTACTCTGATTTGCATTGGAAATGAATCATGCAAAGAACTCTACTCATAATGCTCAAGAGAAAGTCGCAAAATGCCAGTTGTTTGACTAGATTTTACACAATTGTTAAAGAGAGCAGTATGCTACAGTTATTACCTTGTTTGAATTGATAACATAGATACAAGGCAGAACTTAAATTTCTTCTCTGTCTCATGCAAATTGCATGTACCAAAGGTTTGTATGGGTTGACTAGTTTTGCTAGAGATCTGTTGCATGTTGTTTACTGACCGAGTTGCCACCGCTCTTCTGCAATCAGGCTGGCCTTGCGCTGGGTGATCTCAAGTCAGTGAAGGACCTATACGATTTCAAAACCTTGTCTGTGCTATTTCTTATTGGATCTGTCTCCATAGTTCCTACTCTCCTCAAAAGAAAGAGAATATACGAGTGAAGTGCTTGTTAGGGACATTTCCACCAAAGGCTGTTTACAATTGATTTCTTACCATATGCTTGATGCAGGATAAGAGAGGGACGGCCACAGGTCACACCTGCCTAATGCCACAATGCTATAGGGATACGCAAGTGTATGTAACTTATGATGATTTCTTGTGGCATAATTGATAGAGATAAAGAACATTTATGTTCTCCTTTTCTCGTACAAATTATCTTAAACCACTGGGAGTACATTGATGGGGAAGATGTAATATCGACATGTCTCGATCGATCTTAATTGTATTGCTGAATCACCTTAATTGTACACCTGTTGTATTTTATTTGGGATAATGAATTACAAAATATATACTTATTTAAATTTATTCATTTGATTCCAATTTTTTTTTAAAAAATCTCAATTAAATTTTCATATTATTAGAATAAGATAATTTAATTTAAAGTGTTATTATCATTTTGTTGATATGGTTGACATGATATGTTAAAATTGAAAATTGGAGGGGGTATGTGACATTCTCCTCGCATAATCTTTGAATATTAAATAAGTGATTATATTTTGAATATGTGGTCACTAATATCTTTATTGAAAGGTGTCTAAAAATTATTGTCAAAGATGAAATGCACCTAGCCCTTTAAAATGTTAGTATCATGTGTTGTGTTAGTCATCTCAACAAAAAAGTTAATGGGCACAACATTTTGAAGCAAGTTATTTGATTTTTAAAAGATTGTACACTTAATCAAAAATTTTAAAAGGCTGAATACTAAAGTTAAAGAATAAAAAAATTGACACGTTTTTATTCATTATTCCTATTTTATTTTCAGTACTAGACCATGACAACATAGATTCTCCCTCTTTGACGCCTATTTTAAACTTTGTTTTTAAACCAAGTATTAGCCTCCTGTCTTGTGCAAAAGGGAATGTATACTAGAGCTTTAATAGTTCTCCAATGAGGCATTAAATGCACTAAATTAAAAGATTATGTTAGGATAATTGGCCTAATCCAAAATAGATCTAGTGCTTGTATTATAACAACATGAATGGAATGAGCTAGTTCTAGGGGTATATAAAGGTTGAAGGAACATTTTAGTTCTAAATACTTGTACTAAAATTTAAGTTAGACCTTAATAAATTAATATGCATAAAGTACCTTAACATCATATAATTTGGGCTCTAAACTAACAAAACCCTAATTTTTGTAAGGGTTTAGTCAATGAAGTAAAACTAAAAAATTTGTTAACTTAAGGGCCACGTTAACAATGTAAATAGTTGGCATGGACCTCAATATTATTACTAAATATCATTCTTATAATATAATTTAGGTAAATATGAGTGTTGATCTCACAAGGACTAGAATTATTAGTACTAAATATCTTTCTATTATCTAATCTAATAATTTAAGTGAATATGATTGTCGATCTCACAAGGACTAGAATTACTAGTATTAAATACCTCAATTGAATCTTAATAGAGCTTATTCATTTGATATAAGGTTACTTTGTTCTCATTTCAAGAATCACCAATTTGGCCCTTTATGACTACTTTTTGGCCTCCTTTACCACTATCCTTTAATTCCTTGTGTTTCTCACTTTCTGTCTTAAGAAAATCCTAAAATTTTATCTGACACAAGACCAAAATAGAACCATGTTTAGCTCATGTTCTTCATAATTGCATAAAAAAATTCCTAATTTATGTAAAAATCACTGCCATCATGGGTCAATAGTATAGGTCTGTGTTACACTTGTGTTGACTTGGTAGCAACTTTTTGGTACGTCTAAGGATTCTCTTAGTGAATGCAAGTTTGAAGCCCATAAATATAAGACTGTGTTCAGGTTGTGTTCCTTTATGTATCAAGCTATCGAAGAAGCCAAATGTCCCAGTAGCCTACATAAGGTTGAACATAGGTCCATGTCTGATTCATGTTATGAACATGTGTTCATCTAAAATCACTTTAAACTTCTCCAACTTAGCTTAAACTTGTTAAAACAAGGCTTATAAAGAAAGCATAAGCCATATTTAGTACCAATACTATAGAAACCATTTAAATAGAAGCTAAATGCTCTCAAAGTTATACTAAAAACATAACCTAACTAGCAGTTAACAAATTCCTACATGCTTAAACATTTTTTTTTCTCAAACAGATTAATTTCATCACTCTTAACTTAAAGAATTTTCAGCAAGATGCTGAAAATACTTTAAAAGAAATCTACTTCTAACTTAATTATTATGATCAAATTATACAAAAAAATTTATAGTGCAAATGAAGTATCTATTTTTGAAATTAATGAAACATTAAAATTAATTTAATCATTAGTGCTCATGACTCTTTCCCTAAATAAATCAAATCACTATAGCAATCAAACTTAGAATGAATTTTCTTAATCAATATTCTTTCAAAGTTGGAAAATTTTCCAAAATTTGCTCTCTATTAAGTTAATTACAACAAAATTGATATGCCTAAGTAATAATTTCCTTCCCACACTACGTTGTTTTCAGTGTAAAAACATATAAGAACAATGAAAATTTATAAAATAAGGAAAAGGAAGTTAAGATAACTGGTAAACCCCTAGTAACTAAAAGATCATTAGACTTGTTCAATATCACGAAGACTTATCTTAGGCTAGTGAAATATTATCTCTACTAGAGCACAGAGCAATATTTCATATGTAACCTGCAAAACTCTATCAAGTATCATCCTAAATGAAATAATCTTAATATGAAACTCATGACTTTAAAATTATTTTTATCTTGAAAACATATATAACAAAACTAACATCAATTAAAAACATACTAAATTATTGTTAAAGATACTAAAAGCTACCAAATTAAAACAAAAAATATCTAAATCATTAGGGTGGCTTGTTTCTGAGATAGTGAAGAAAAGTGTAAGGTTTTAACTGGGGTTAGGATCAAGAGAGAGCTCTTGAAATATTGAAGGAGAAGTTGAGTGCAAATCATGCCTTAGCATTACCTAACTTTACCAACACCTTTAAAATTAAGTGTGATGCTTGGGGTGTAGTAATTGGAGTAGTGTTGATGCAAGATAGAAGGCTAATAAGACAACTTAATGAGAAGCTTAGTAGGGCAACCTTGAATTACTGACCTTATGATAAGGAGATGTATGCATTAGTGAGAACTTTGGAGACTTAGTAACACTACTTATGGTCTAAGGAGCTTGTGGTACATATGGACTATAAGTCATTAAAGCATATCAATTGCCAAAGTAAACTAACTAAGAGACATGCCAAATGGGTCGAGCTTATAGATACTTTTCCTTAAGTAAGGTAAGGAAAATGTAGTAGTTAATGCATTATCTAAGAGGCATGCTTTGTTGAGTATTGTTCATAATAAGTTAATGTGTTTTGAGCATACTATACACTTATATAATGATGATCCTGAATTTGGTAATGATTTTAAACTATGTGAGGCTTTAGCTTTTGGAAAGTTCTACAAGTATAAAGGGTATTTTTTTTATAGAAAGCTGATATGTTCCATATAGTTCTTTGAGGGAGTTTCTTATTAGAGAATTGCATAGGTGATGTTTGATGGGACACTTTAGAGTTAAAAAAACTAGAGATCTTAAGGGAGCATTTCTTTTTATTGGTGAAAAAATAAATTGAATTAATAAATAAGTTAAGATACAATATGTTTGATTATATTTAACTATTAAAAAACAACATGAGCACAAAATCACAAACCAGTTAGATTAGACAAATTAGCAAATATGACAAAAAGAAGGACTATCAGATTCTCCATGTTATTCTACTTTGTGAGGTGATGTAGGAGTCATTTCTTTAAGCAATGATATGGTTCCTGATCTTGTTGAATAATAACTAAAAAACAACCTCTTTGGTGGATATGGAATTTCCAAAAGTCATGTTGTTTCTCTCTTCCCAAATAGCTGCTACAAGATATGTAAAAGCAACTTTATAAATCCATAAATATCCTTGATGCTTCAGTTACAACTTAACACTCCAATTAATGATTTGTGACCATGAGTTAGAATGACACAAGTGACATAGTTGAATTATGAGATTCCAAAGATATTTACTAAATTGACATTGGAAATAAAAATGGTTGATATTTTTAGTTGAGGATCTATATAAACAACATTAATTGGTGAAGTATATGTAATGAGATATCCTGTCCAGAGTTGTTAACTTGTTCCTGATTGCCAACCATGTAATGAAGGATTTACAAGGTGAATTATGTTTGAACCAAATCATCCTGTACCAAGAAACTTGCAAGTTGGAGCCTTTGAATAAATTCTAGCTAAATGGATTAGTAAATTTTCCTAAAGATGTTGGCAACCATTTCATCTTATCCTAAATAAAGGGATCAAGTACAACAGAAGAAAGAAATAAAGTTATAGTTAATAAGTTATTCAACAATGAGCCATTCAAGATATACAATGCATCTGCAACTTTGATGTTAGTGTGTAGATTGACAGGAAAGAAGCTAGAATCCAATTTTAAGGAGAGAGGACCAAATGAAGTCCAAGGATCATACCAGAAGTATGTGAATTTACCATAATACACTATATGTTTACCGTGGCTCTCAATCACTTCTCTGAATTTGAACAAGTTGCTGAAAAGAGTAGAATAGTTGGAAGATTGTCTAATATTCCAAACACTTTGATCATTGATGTAGAAAGAGTGGATATATTAATCTCTAGAGTCTCTTAGTAAGAAGCATTGAGCAAAGAAGTTTGATGGATAAAATGCCTAGAACATCACAACTTCTAGGTAAACAGGAGTTCCTTAAAGTAGTTCTTTTGATCAGGCTGGTAAGTTCTTCAGAAACTAATGCAAACAGGTAGAGTGAGATAGGATCACCTTGTTTGATACCCTTGGCAGCCTGACTAGGAGGAGAAGCTTAACCATTCACCAAAATTTTGTAAGACATAGTTGAGATGCATTGATGAATCCAATAAATGAAGATATAAGGAAATCCAAAAGATTTTAGCAAATTGAGAATGGAATTCCAATCCACAGAGTCGTCGACTTTTTGAAAATCCAACTTAATTGCACAATTCTTACTAGTATTCCTCTTATTGTAATGTTTTAAAGGTTGTTGTGCAATTGCTATGTTATCTCCAATGTACCTATTAGAAATGTAAACACATTGAAAGACGTCCACCAGACCAGGTAGTACTCTTTTAAGCCTTTCTGATATTATTTTGGAGATGATCTTATAAATGGATTAGCAACAAGAGATTAGTCAAAAGTCAATAAAGGATTGGTGATCTTTTCTTTGGGGAACCAATGTAATAAAAGTTCTAATGAGCTCCTTTAATAAGGCTTTATTCCTAAAGAACTCTTTTACAACATCTATAATAGTTCCACTCATAATGCTCCAATTCTTATAAAAGAATAGAATATTAAAACCATATAGACCAAGGGCATTGCATTGAGCTAGAGACTTAATTGCCAACTCAATCTTTAAAGGAGTAATTGTGGATGATAACAATTCAGAATCACTTGAGGATATCTTCTATTAAATAATTTGATCAAGGAGAGCTACTAGAAGAGGAGGCTAAAGAAAGAGAGCCTACCAGCGGCTTAAAGTGCCTAAAAGCTTCTAAAATAAATTTAGCCTACGAGTGGAGTTGAGTACTATTTGACATGAAACATATAATTATATTGTTTGATTTCCTTGCTTGGATAGATCTATGAAAGAAAGCTAAAGTTCTATCACCTTCTAGCCATCTGTTTCTAAACCTTTGTTTCCCCAATGAATAATCAAATTAAGCAGCTTTAATATAATTAGAAGAGGAATGTACTTCAGCTTGTTGTAATAGGGGATTAGAAGGATCCACCTTTAGCTCATTCTACGTCTTATCTAGGGCTTCTTTAATAGTATTTAATAAGCAGTGAATGTTGCCTATATTCTCTCTATGGAATACTTTAATTTCCTCTTTAATGCTGATAAGTTTTCTGGCATACTGAAATTGCTTAAACCCCAAGTAGAAAGCGCTCATTCCTTTCCTAACAACATCTTTAAAACCTTCCATACTCATCAAGAAATTGTTCAATTTGAATGGATGTCAAGAATATGAAAAAATTAATACAGGTGAATGATTATCAATACTTCTTGCAAGGATGCTTTTAAAAAATTTCGAATAGGTTTAAAATCATCAATATCTATTATTTTCTAAAAAGGACAGTTTAGTCTTAAACTCCGAAATCTACCCAATCGGACTCTTTTTCAATAAGTTTCAGTATCATTAAACATTAATACTTATTTTGGATACTTTCAATATTTTATGGATTTTTCAAAAATTACTATTTACTATTTATCGAAAAGAAAATAAAAATTTATATTCAACCAAGAGAAAAGTTCGAGGTTTTACATTAGTTATGATGTGATGCGATGGTGAAGGGCTGGATGAAGAGTGCCATAGGTAAGGAGGTCAGAAGTAGCGTGAGATATGCGAAGATGGCACGAGAAATCTAGGTGGATCTTGAAGAAAGATTCGACAAGGAGAACGCCCTAAGAGTGTAGGAGTTAAGGAGATCAATTGCACTTCTAAGGTCGGAAAACCTTTCAGTTTTAGCATATTATACCAAGCTCAAGGGCCTATGGGACAAGATGTAGACAATCTCGCCATGGCTGAGGTGTTCGTGCAACGGCTACACTTGTAATGTGCAGAAGCATCTCTCAGATATGAGAGAGATATCAATTAAAAGATTTTATCATAGGGTTAGATGATACGTTTGGATCAATGAAGCCACAGATTCTTAGCTTCAAACTGACTCTATCCCTTGGGAATGCATACCATCTTGTTGCTGAGCATGAACGGTAGAGGCAAATTTTGGCTATGAACAGGCCGACAATAGAAGTTGAAGCTTTGTATTACGTTGTAGAGATCGAAAACGAGAAAAGAAAGACAGCCAAAGGTGCCCACACTGCAATAAATTTAGGCATGAAGAGAATATATGTTTCAAGATTATTAGTTATCCAACAGGATGGAACAGGGGAAAAGGCAAGAAGCAAGGAAATTTTTCGGAGTCCAGATCTTCTGTCTAATATTATGGTGTCTTATTGTATCCAATAAATCTCAATCATTTATTTATGCGAGTTTCGCATGGGTCCCGCGTGGGTCCCGCAAAATAAATGACTGAGATTCCATGAGACAGAATAATACAGAGTAATATTGGACAGAGGATCTGGACTCAATTTTCAAAATAACAAAAGAGAGAAGCAGAAGGCAGCACATGTCAGCACAAACAACAGCCCATCCCTGGACTGACACGGGGGCAATATAAGTGCTTAATGCAACAAATAAACTGGGAAGACGATCAGGCCGAAAAGTCGAGTGAAGGAACCTCTTTGACTGTCAATATCAAAGTTATGAATACCGTACCGGGCTCGGTACCAGATTGAGCTCTGGAACGGAACTGTACCGGTATCGGTCGGTACCGGGTACCATTTCGTGAAATTTTTTAAATTTATAAAATAGTCCCTAAAATTGTAATTAAATTTTTAAAAATTGCAAAATAGTCCATATTGGTATATTATACAGTTGTACTGTACAGTTTACTAGTTTACTGTTTACATCAACCATGTTTCAAAAATCTTAATAATAAATAATAATGACAATTAATATGAAATAACAATAATTTTTAAATATTTTAAATATAAA
>JAOQMQ010000001.1:7527924-7544365 GCA_027563845.1 Erythroxylum subrotundum | reverse complement strand
CTTAACTAATTCTAGATATTTTATTATTATCAAAACATAAAGGGATTTAATTTGTCAACCACCATTGGTCCAACAAGCCTGTCGAGTTTTGCTAGGGGGAATCATTTTGCTTCTAAAAACTGCTATTTCTCCTCGACACATTCATATATCTTCCTAAATACACCTTACAACTCACCCATATTACTAATCATGTCGCTACAGTTAATGGTAGACAATTGTGTCTCTTTGTGATATGCTTGTGTTTCCCTATTTGACACAATGTTTTGCTCTTATTTAAGCTTTTATTATGTTGTTTATTAAAGTTCTCCTTTTAAGATTATCTTTTTGTAATATTTTTTTAAACTATGATCTTATTCTTCCACTTTAAGAGCCTTTAGTTAATTCATTTATTCTAATTTTAAAAAAAAAACTTGGTTATTACATACAATTGAATCTTATTTTTAGATAATGAGTAACGAAACTATTTTTAGATAATGATCAAGAAGAGGGTCGATGCTAGAAAAGGGACAATCCTTTTATTTGAAAATTTGTAGGAATATTTTATGATTGTAGATGAACTAAAAGCTTGACATTTTATTTATTTGATAGGAGAGAGAAAAGGATACAAGTGTATTTTACTTGAGATTTACTATAAACGTAAACTTTCCCTGAAAAGAGTGAGCACCAGGTCAAATCATTTACCTCATCTTCCAAGAATATGACAACTAATTTGACGAATTATATATAAGATAATTGTAAAGATATGCACAATTTGGAATAAAACGTATTTTTTATGTAATTCTTTAAGGTTTTTTTTTGGCCTATACTAGTATTATGCGTATTATATTAAAATAAAAAATGGCATATTTAGGTGAAATAACATTAAATTGATCGTTTATCATTTAAAATTAATTAATTACAAAATTATGATGAATTACCATTAACCAACATTTTTTTAAAGCATAAAGAAGCAGGGAACCAAGAATGAGATCTAATAAATATGAAACTAGTAAAATGGATGCTTTTTGGCTAATAATATAAAATTGAAAATAAAGATGCTTCAGAACAAAACAGTGTAGCTAGGATATAAAAGGGTGTCATAGATTGAAGAGATACAGCGGAGAATTGAAAGAGAAAACAAACTAATATATATGACACCTTGAAAGCTACAGTGAAAGCGAGAGGGATCCATCGGAATCGCGTTTGCTGCCCTCTTCGTCGGCAATGTCGGCCTCGTCGAGATCGACCATTTCTTCAACGACGCTGTCGAAATCGACTTCGGCGTCTTGCCTATCGAGAGCTTCGTTTGTCTTCTTCGGGAGATCAGGACATTGCAGCTGGCGCTGGATCTGTCGCCGAGTTACTCCATCTGGCGCCTGCTAACGAGAACCTGATGCCCAGCTTCCTGCCTCCGCGAGATCGACTTCGAGACTTCGACACCGTCGGTTTCCCCCTTCCGCCATTGTCGACGCTCCGATGGCTGTCAGCGTCACTCCTCTGCTACAGTGACATCGGGCTGTGACATAAAAGACGCTAGTGACGCCGGCAGAAGCTCCCATCTTGCCATAATTAACAAAACCATAAACAGATTTCTGAGCATCCCTAATTGAAATTGAGATGATCTGTAGATGGCCAGATCTCTAGGAACCCCTACTTTGCAGGTCACGGAAGAAGATAGAGCAACCAAGAAGGTTAAACAACGAGACCCCGGTGTTGCCTCTCATGGCTACAGAGATTGCTTGATGGTTGGGGCTGTGCTAGAGTCGACCATGGAGGACGTTATGGTAGCCAAGAAGATCACAGTGGGGCAGGGTGATGTAATGATTGATAAAACAGGCAATAATCCTAAAGTTACTCTCTCTATGGCTCTTACAAACAAGATTAATAGAAATCTAGACAATGTTGTGATTGTTCGTCTTCTTGGGAAGGACATTGACTACAAGTTGCTCTGTTCTAGGCTTGGTGCAATTTGGAACCTAAGTGAGGCCAAAACTCTTAATGTTTGTAGGGTTTTTTTTCTGATCCAGTTCAATAATGCGAATGATTACAATCATGCTATTCTAGGAGGTCCCTGGGTTATTATGGGTCGGTATCTACTTGTCCAACCTTGGACTCCTAATTTCAGAGTGCAGAACCCTTATATAGGAAAGATGATAGTCTGGATTCCTCTTCCAGAACTCCCTTTGCAGTATTATCCTGAGGATGTAATAAAAGCCATTTCGGCAGTGGTAGGTCCTGTTCTTAAAATTGATTTCCATACCAGTGATTTTGAAAGAGCTAGGTTTGCAAGGGTGGCAGTCTCAGTTGATCTTATGGCACCTCTTATATCGCAGTTTGAGATTGATGTTGAAGTTCAATTAGTTGAATATGAAAACCTTCCTAAAGTTTGTTTCTCTTGTGGTCGTTATGGTCATTTCGATACTCATTGTACCTTTAAGGAATTGCCAAAAAATGAGAACACCTCTCAGGTGATGAACTCAAAGACAAGGAAAGATGCTTTCGGTCCGTGGATGGTGGTTGAGAAGCGGAAGAGAAAATTGAGTATTCAGGGCGACAATCCTGGGTTCAAGGATCAAGATGAGAAGCAAGGTTCCAGATATTCAGTTTTAGCTGAAAAGGAAGTCGAGATTCTACAAGGTAACGAGGAATCTGTTAAAGATATTCCTAGAAACCCTGATCTGGTGCATGACTCTTCACGAGACGGGCCTGCAATTCACGTACGTGGGCCAAGGGGCTCATCGAACAGAGTAAGAAGCTTGGGCCGTAAGTATGGAAGTAATAGGGACTCATCTTACTCCTCTCACAAAGAAAATGTCGGACCATCCACTCAAGAGCGAATCACTAAGCCCACTTTAGGAGACTTCTTTGACTTCAAAAATAGGCATGCTTTGGACAAAGACATTGTTAATCTCCCTTATACTTTGAACAAGAAAAATCATTCTGTTGTGGGAACAGCTGACTCCACGTCGTCTAAAGCTATGGGATCGAAGCCTGGCACTACCAAGGAAGCTGGCTCTCGTTCTGTCGATTCGGGCGTTGTCCTTGCTGATGACAAGTTGGGTGAGCAGCTTCTAGGAAGACCCTCAGATGATTCCATGATTGTGGATGCTCCCAATTTGGAAGCAGATATTGGAACTCGAGCTCCCGATAACTTGTCTTTATCCGAGGATATTGAGGAATTTATACCTTGTGAGAATGACGATGTGGATCCTTATTTGTGGGATTAACGAGGTATCCTTCCTACCTTCTCTTGCTTTTCATGACTATTTTATCTTGGAATTGTCAAGGGGCGACTAAGCCTCAATTTGTGAGAACTCTGAAGTGTTTCACCAGGAAACATAACCTTCATGTTGTTATTATTCTTGAGCCAAGAATCAGTGGACTTAAAGCAGATAGATGCATTAGTAGAATTGATCTCCCTTTTTCTCATCGGGTTGAAGCAACGGGCTTTTCTAGGGGCATATGGATTCTTTGGGATGATTTTTATGAAATTGAGATGGTGATCAGTAATCAACAATTTGTTCTCATCTCGGTCTCTCAGAATAACAAGTTTCTATTTTTTCTGACTGCTGTTTATGGGCACCCTACTCCATCTTGTCGTGCTAAGTTATGGGAGTCTCTTATTCATCTCAATACTGTTATTTCCTTTCTGTGGGTTCTAACTGGTGATTTCAATGCCATTCTTTATTCTCATGAGAAGAAAGGGGGATCTCCTAATCGAACCGGGGTATGCAGGCAGTTCTCTAATTGGTTTCAAGACACTAATATGATTGATTTGGGATAAAAAGGTTCGGATTACACTTGGCGCAGAGGTCTTATTTGGGAGAGACTGGATAGAGGGATTTGTAACACTCGCTAGAGGTTGGCATTTCCGGAAGCTACTGTGACCCACCTCCCCCGTATTCACTCGGATCACTGCCCTTTACTTTTGCAGACTTGCAGTTTTTCTCCTTCTTTGGCAAACAGACCTTTCCGGTTTATTGCAGCTTGGTTAACTCATGCTGAATTTAGTGCATTTGTGAAGAATAATTGGGAGTCCAATTCTCAGTTGTCTTTATCTCTCTCAAAATTGACCGCTAATCTGAGGGTCTAGAATTCTGAAGTGTTTGGGAATATTTTCAGAATTAAGAACCAATTTTTATATAGGATTGCTCACGTGGAGCATAAGTTGGACACACGACCATCGATTGATCTGATGACTACTTATAATCAGCTCAAAGCTGATCTGGATATCATTCTTCACAGGGAGGAGCTCTTTTGGATGCAAAAGTCTCGCAGTGATTGGATTAAATGGGGAGATCGCAACACTAACTTCTTTCACCTGAAGACTGTTAAAAGGAGGAAGCGGAATCGGATTGAATTTCTCAAGGATGAGGCGGGTAACTGGGTGAGTGACCAGGAGACTCTTCAGAACATTGCTTTGCAGTTCTTTGGTAGGATGTACAGAGATGATGCAACACTCCAACCATCTTATCCTATCAAAGGAAGTTTCCCTGTTTGCGACCATAATACAGTGAACTCTCTTAACCAACCTATTGGAGATGAGGACATTAGAAGAGCCCTTTTCGATATGAAACCTTGGAAAGCACCAGGCATTGATGGGTATCAAGCGGGTTTTTATCAGTCCCAATGGCATATTGTAGGCCGGGATGTGTGCAATGAAATCAAACATATTTTTGCCGGAGGAGATCTTGATTTTAATATTAATAAGACCTTGTTATGTCTTATTCCTAAAGTGGAGGTCCCCAAGCAAATTGATCAGTTCATGCCAATTGCTCTCAGCACAGTAATGTATAAATTAATCACTAAAACCATTGCTCATAAAATCAAGATGATCATGCCTCAAGTGATTGGGCCAGTTCAAACCAGTTTCGTTCCAGGAAGACACATTACTGATAATATTGTGGTTGCTCAAGAAGTCATTCATTCTATGAGAACCATGGATTCGAAAAGGGGTTGCATGGCAACAAAAGTTAGTCTTGAAAAGGCGTATGATAGACTTCGATGAGAATTTTTACTTGATACCCTTCATGAGGTAGGAATACCTCAGGGCCTTATCAATACTATCATGAAGTGTGTTACTGGTAGCTTAATGCAACTTTTATGGAATGGTAGCATCACGGACCACATCCTGCCGACTCGAGGTCTACGCCAAGGGTGTCCCTTGTCTCCCTACCTCTTTGTGTTATGCCTGGAAAGACTAGCCTATGGTATTTGTAAATCTGTTGATGAAGGGAATTGGAAACCTATCAAGCTTAGCCGAGATGGTCCTTTGCTTACTCATCTCTTCTTTGCGGATGACCTTCTCCTTTTTGCTAAAGCTGATAATACTCAGGGTGATATTATTAAAGGGGTCCTCCAAGACTTCTGTGCTTGTTCAGGTCAACATGTCAACTCTCAAAAAACTCGGGATTTTTTTTCAAATAATGTTCCTGCGACTATGAGATCATTGCGGGCTACTCTGGAGTTTCAGGAAACTAATGACTTGGGGAAATACCTAGGAGTCCCTCTCCTCCATTCCCGGGTCACTAAGAAGCGCTATGGGTATATCCTTGATAAAATGAAGGTAAAAATTTTGAGCCGGAACTCTAGTCGTCTTTCCCTTGCAGGTCGTGTTACTTTGGCGACCTTATCTTTGTTTTCAATGCCATCATATGCCATGCAAACTTCTAAGATCCCTGTTACTATTTGTGATGAGATGGAAAAAATCAGCAGGAGTTTCATATGGACAAAGGAAGATGACAAAAGAAGTCTGTCTCTAGTTGCTTTGGATAAAGTGCAACATTCCAAAGGAGCTGGAGGATTGGGTTTGAGGAATCTTCGTCTAGTGAACAAAGCCTATGCTATGAAAGTTGGATGGCATATGTTGACAGATTTTAATAGTCTATGGATCAAGGTGCTTCGTTCCAAATACAATTCAGCATTGATGTTCCACACAATATTGTTGCTCCTGCTTCTTGTACTCCTTTATGGCGTTTGGTTACTGCGAATTGGGGTGCTGTGATTTCTAACGCCTTCTGGGCCTTAGGTGATGGGAGCACGGTCAAATTTTGGAAACATAGATGGTTGCCGGGGGTCTCAGAGTCTTTGCTGCATGCAGCTAGTGGACCTATTCCGGATAATATGATTGATAAAAATGTCTCTTTTTTGTCACTGATGATGGATTCTGAAAATAGGAGTATTTTTCTCAGTTGCTCCTCACTTCAATCTGCTCTTTTATTGCTGCTACTCTTGTACCCTCTGATGCTTGTAGTAAGGGCTTTCTTTTTTGGGGTCTGTCTTCCTCAGGAGACTTTACTTTGAGGTCTACGTATGATTTTATTTCTGAAAATTATACTCCTTTTAACTTTCCTTGGAACCTGATCTGGAAGTGGCAAGGCCCTCAAAAAATCAAAATATTCTTTTAGCTAGCCCTAAACAATGGAGTCTTAACCGATGATGAAAGAAAAAGACGACATTTAAGTGACTCTGGGAGCTGTGATATTTGCAACGATGAGCCTGAAACCCTTTTACACATTCTTTGGGATTGTCAGGTTGTTGTTTAATTCTGAAATCTTTTTACTGATTTTAATAATTTGAGCTCCTTCTGGAATGTTAATCTGGAAGATTGGTTGTTATTGAACATGAAAAGTTCTCATCTCTCTCATAATCATCTCAGTTGGCCTACTATTTTCGACTTAGGCTGCTGGAACCTTTGCAAACGGAGGAATGACAGAGAATTTAATTCTGGTGTCTCTTCCATCTTTAATACCTTGCAGAGTACTATTTCTGAAGCTAAATTGATTCAAGATACATTCAACAAGTTACCTTCGGAGAATAATAATCCTTCGGTTTCATGGTTAATTTTTTGGAAATGTCCACAGTCTCCTTTTATGAAGCTCAACATTGATGCTTCTTTGGCTGCCTCTACGGGGATTGCTGCAGGTAGAGGTTTGATTCGTGATCATACTGGTCGCTGGAAACATGAGTTTGTTTTCAAGACGGGTCGTTGTTCAATATTTCATGCTGAGTTGTGGGCTCTCTATTATGGTATTCAACTCACTCATAAACTTGCCTATTTGAATGTGATTGTTGAATGTGATAATGAGATTGCTGTCAAGATATTGACCGGTGGTGTCCAAGCAAATTCAAGTTGTTTGCATCTAGTTGCCAGAATTCTAGACTTACTGCAGCATTTCCATAATGTGAAACTCACCCACATTTACAGAGAAGGGAACTTTACAGCTGACTCCCTTTCTCATTTTGCGTTTGATTTTCCTCCTGGCGTTCATGTTTTAGGGCAAGTTCTCCCTAGTGTTGGTAAATGGCTTGATCATGATTTAATAGGGGTCTCTTATGTTAGATAATTTTCTGTCTCTGTAAGCTTTGCTCATTTTTACCAAAAAAAAAAGAAAAAACATTTCAAATGAGAAAAAAAATAAATTAAACGATAAAAACAAAAGGAAAGAAGGCAATGATTAAGGAAATGAAAAACATGATTAGTACAAAGCAAAGATAAATTTAAAATTAGCCATGAAAATCCTATTTTTAAGGTACATTGTTTAGGGGCAGTGTTTTAAAACCCGGACCGGTTATCGAACCGAAGGTCTTACTAGTCACTGGTTTGACCGGTTTAACCACCGGTCAAACCGATATGACATCATAATTATGCAATAATTATATTTAATTATATATAATATTAAAAAAATAAAAAAATAAAAAAAACAAAAAAAATTTGATGAACCAGTGACTAGTTTTGCCCGATTCAGACTGGTTCAATTGCATACCGATTTTTTAGATTAAACCGGACCGGTCAACCGACCGGTCACCGGTCAAACCGGCCGGTCTGGTCCGATTTTGAGAACACAACTTAAGGGTATAATAGTCAAACAATCCACTTAGTACATAAAGGCTCTTTAACCGGTAAATAACTTGCGGCAATGTTAGGTTAATAACTTCAGCAAAAGAACTGTAAACACAAATTTCCCAATTTTATAATTTGATAATCAACGCATTATCTCATAATTGGTAAGTTTCTCATCTTTATTCCTACGTAATTTTCTTGGAATCCAATCTCTTAGAAGACAAAAGGGGAAGCCATTTTCCACATTTCCTGTCAAATTGATGGAAATAAATCTGTTTGATAATTCAAATACCCAACTGTAGGTCTTCTTAATACAGTTAGTAATGGGCCGGATTAAGACAATTTGGATTTGGCATCGGCCCAGCTCAGCAAAGTCTGCTCCTCCTAATAGGTGGCTTAAGCCACATTTGTAGTCCAGTCAGTTTCAATCGGTGCTGTTGAGGCCCGATCCAAACTTAGTTAAGCTGTTTCATAATGATGTCATTTTGATGTAACCGACAAAAATGACATCACTTTTAATGTAATCGATCAAAACGACGTCATTTTGATCTTCAACCTCGTCTGATCAACGTAGACCGTTGACTTCCATTGGGTCAGGAGGGTCATTTCTACCGGCCTACTTCCTAAGGGAAAGATTATATTGAATAAATGTCAAATCTAACAATGTATTCTCCAAAAGAATTTCGAAAAACGACCTACCCTTAGTTTGCCGATTCTACTACATGTATGCACAATCAAAATAAAAAAGTACAATACCTTTGATTTACCTACCTTTCATAGAATTCCAAGCCGCTTTTTTTTTCCTCCACCTTAAAGCAGTCATTTTCTTATATTTCCATAGTCTGAATTTCTGTCGGTCCCTCAACCAACTAGCATAATCTTTTCCTTGCCTGCACACTATAAAATCTGATAAATCATCAAAATCTGGCACTCTGGAGCTTCGTATACACTTGAGGAAAGCTTCGCCATTGCACACTTCTTTAGTGTTTTTAACACTGACAGTAGAATCATGTTCTGAAGTTCCTGGTTCATTGTCATATTTCCTTTCAGAGATGCACACAAGAGAGCGCATTCTGAAATATAAAAGGGGGCACAAAAATGTTTCAGTATAAAGTATAGCATCTCATAAAATAAAAAAAAAAAGACACGTGTAAGTTTATGCTTCTTTCAGAAGCTTGTATTAATTTCTGTAAATGTTCTTTCCTTCCTTGTAAATGTTCTTTCTTTCGTGTTAGTTCCTATTATTTTGGATAGTGATTTTGTGACTCCTTATTAGAAGGGAGGTAGTTATTCCAACTTTAAATCGTAATGAGAGAAAATGATGCAAGACTGGAAAGATCATGTACAATTGATTGTTTTTAATTAAGTTTTCTATTTTCCATAAATTGTGGGATTAAAGAATATATCATAAATTGTGGGATTAGAGAATATCCCACAAATTGTGGGATTAGATATTGTATAAGTTTAAGGTCTAAACAAATAGGATAACGTATCTAAACTAGAATAATATATTTAACTTATAACTACTTCCTATTTAATAAGGAATCCTACCATAATCTACATTTCAGCCCTTATCTTTGTTGTCAACTCAATTCTCAATCCTCATCCCACCAAATTAAGGCTTGTGGTTGACTAATTTTTCTCTTTTATTTCTTCAACATACTTTAAGCTCTTTTGCATCACAACTATTTACCAATAAATTGATAAATTATCTCCGCAAACCATTTCTTCCACCAATGTATTTGAAGAATAAGGGATAGTTGGAAAATAATCACTCTTGAATCTTTTGACTAAGTTGGATATTTCAGTTTTAAATAGCAAACATATGGAAACTAAAAGTTAGATAAATACAGAGAAGAACAAACTTAAACATATGGAAGATATGGGATATGAAGGAGAGGAAAAAATGGTACAGACGTTTTTAAAAAAGATCTATAGGAACATCACTGCTAAAACATTTAAAGACAAGTGTTTTCTAAGGTATATACCATTCTATAGAAGATAAGAATCAATTTTTCCTTTTTCATCAACAATTTTGGACTTCTATAAAGAAAATTAAGATGAAAATGTTAGTACAAAAATTAAGATGAAAATGTTTGTACGAAAATTAAGATGAAAATGTCCGTACAAAAATAATGACACAGAACAAGACTCAGAAAAAAGTGATGTAAATGCAAGCAAGAGAAAACTAATTTTTGCTAAAATGAGAACAATTAAAATATTTATATATTTTATATGTGTGTATATATATATACACATACACATGCATCAGATCTAAGGAAATAAGGAAAAAAAAAGGACTATCATGTACCTCAAATACAACTCTTGAATTTTTTGTACTCTTTTTGAAACTATTTGGCAAGATTCTTGCACGATTAAGGCCTGCACCATTATCCAAAACTTCAATGAAGAATCTAATAGACTAAAACTAAGAACTCCAAAACAAGTATGAGAACAAAATTTACCCCTTCAACTTCATCAAAGGATTTACTTGAATAGGAACCATTTGGAAATCCTAGTGCACTAAGATCACCTTCTTCAATTGCAAGCAAATTCAAGAATGCCATCAATGTAAACAAGTAGCTTTTCACTATAAAATGATAGCCAGTCACAAAAGTTAACTGCAGTAAGCCTGCAATGTGTAAAAAAATCCACTTAGATTCCTTGTGCCTTGACGGATAAGATAGCATCACTTGATACAAAAACTTTTGGATTGGTTTGCAGATACTAAAAGATTTGAAATGACCAACGATATCCATCAAAGCTAAATATTCCCTGCAAGAAGTAATATTTCCCTCGGGTTGTAGAGAATTTGAAAGCACAAGGAGCCTCATATGCCACACAACTTGTAACAATGAACAACTCATCAACTTCAAAATGGAAGCAAGCAGACAAAAATCTTGGGGACTTGCTTCCCCTTTCATGGCTGTAGATTCAATATTACTCTTAGAGGAACTTCTAAGTAATATGCAATTTAAGAGCGAAAAGACCTCATCCTTGTAGGAATCATCAAAAATGCAAATGTTCTCCTTCACATACGTGATTGAAGCTTCCACCAAGTCAGAAGTTCCCAAAATGGACATACTATTCATATATGAGGGCCATAGCTCCTCTAACTTGGCAATTACATGATCAAGCTTGTCTCTTGTGGCTGGCTGAAGTAAATATTTGAAAGTCGGATGACCAGAGCATTGCAAATAAGACTCGAGAGAGAAATTGTCTCCAATAGAATGGCCATCAACATGCAAGCCAGACATGTGTCTGGTATACAAAAAAACAGACCTTTCTACTGCTTCCAAGTAGCAATTCAGTTGTCCAACATCCGTCCTTATATTCTCAGAAGGCATGCAAATACCAATAGCTTCAGAAACCAATACAATTAGATATGCTTGAAACATTTTTGGGGCAGAGATAACAATGGGGTTGAGAAGCAATGATAAGGCACCAGATAAGTTCAATTCAGAGACTTTGAAACCCTCATTGTGGCACCAAAATAATCTATTGAGAAAATTTTCAAACCCTTTCTCATCAGAAATTGATAGAATGAATTGTGCAGAAAACACCTCCAGTAAGCTTCCAATACTTCCATAACCATAATGGCATTTGAATAGCATTTCACCTTTTGGAGACGCTGAATCAATTATTATAAGATAGTTTCTTATAGATTCATGCATCAAGAGCTCATCTGCAAATACCTAAGAAATCAATATATTAGCTAGAAAAGAACTCTCAAGGAGGCTGGGTTGTGTGGGTAGGGAGAGAATGAAAAGTGGAGCTCATATGATCAAGATTTAACTCATAAGTTCAAGATACAAAATAGCTTGCCACCATGCTACCACATATACTAGAAACCTAAGATTGTTATGTTTAATCACCACGTTGGAGTGCAGAAGCAACAAAATATGAAAAGAAAAAAAGATGTGAATATCTACTGGTAGAACTAGTAGATCACAAAATAAAATCATAGATCACTTCAGTATGGCATATACATCAGCCAATACCGCAAGAAAACTAATTCATGTTCAACATACCTTCACACTTCAACTGTCTAAAAACTTTAACATCCTTAACATACCTCTGAAATTGAAATAATTTTACAGCTTGGCAATCTTAAGTGCTAACTTGAATTCCAAACCAAGCACTATAACAAATTCATCACAAAGTTAGGATAAATTAGAAGCATGTAATTTTTAGTATCAAGATGTAGCTTGGTTTAACTTGAGCCCTTAACTTTGTATGTAGTCAAAGTTCCTAGAATATATAAAGTTCACATGCATAAGAAGCCACGTAGGCATTCAAAACAATAGATGGAATTGTAACTATGTGATGATCAATCGATGATCCCCTCAAGTCTTAAATATGGCCATATAAGTTAGGCCGATGGCCATTAAAAAACATGGCAATCATTTCCTTTTTATGGTTCTCTTTCTTTCACCAAAGGTAGGAGCAATAACGAAATGAAATATCAGTTCAAGGATATTACTAGATAGGTATAATCACAACCTTTTAGATATATTGCCCAAAGCAGTGGTCCAATCTTGCAAAGCATCAACTACTAGGTAGTCTTTGCTAATACGGACAAGAGATGCAATTAATAGATTTTCGTATCTTGTTTAGTTATAAAATAAAAGAAAACATTTGATTCCTGTGACTATTCCAAATTAAGCAAGTAAAAATCTTTCGGCAAATCTTAATTATATATCTAATTATAAGAATTTTATACCAACAATTGTTGTCCACTTTTAAACCTAGCACCTCTTGGAGTCCTACTACAAGAAAGAGAAACTCACAAACCTCAAAATAATATTCATTCATGTTGGACAAATCCATAGGAAGCAGAGAAGAAATTAATCTTTGAAACCCGAATAATATAATGTATATCTACCCAGAAGACCATATACATATAATTAAAAACATTTTCATGTTCAAGTGAAAAAATACTTTTACCAGTATACTTTTCACCATCATTCACAAGAGATGAGTAGATAATTACCTCAAGAACTGGACACATAAATCTATAGCATGGATTAGAAGGTTTGCACAAACGTATTGATGTAACAAAATCCTCAGTAGCAGACGTAGTACCATCTCCACTAACATATCCACATTCCCGAGAAACCCATTTGGTGAAAGACATGGAAATCTTTTCATTCCCACAATTTAACGCAACAGAAATCAAGCCACCAAGTAATAGAAGAAGAAATCGGCTCTTTTCCATCAGAAGATTATGGTCGAAGGCAATAAGATCCAAAACAACCAAACAACACCTCAAGAGAAGGGTTAGCTCTCCAACCACGCCCCACATATTTTGGGTCAACACAGATTTCCCATTAGCGCCAGCAAGGGAAGAGACATCACGGAAGACAGAAAAAAAATGCTTGAATTTACCAGCAAGGTCTGTAAATAAAATATCAGAGAGTTGCTGAATGTCTTTGAAGTACAACTTGAGTCCAAGACACCCACCCAGCTCCATTAACGATGACTTGGGGTTGAAACAACTAATGGGCAAATTCAAAGACAGATGAGACAGAACGGCATAGAGTCTTTTGATGTTTACAGGATTCAGACCCTGAAATTAAGAGATAGGGGAAATCAAAAATGAAAGAAAATTACAGAAAGAAACAACATTTCTGCGTACCGCAGGACTTTCGATTGAGGAGAAGAGGGTCCGCAAGGTAGTAGCAGAAGTAGGAGAAGGAGGCTGTTGGGAGGATTTGACAGGGCAATGCCTCTTCTTCTCGGATTTTCTGGTAACCATTCTCACAAACTTGGAAAAAGCAATCAACCCCCTACCAATCAGAGAGCGCAAGCGTACCGTGTGTGAAGATCTGAGCACGGAGAGAGCAGATCTGAAGAGAATCAGAGCACGTACCTGGAAAGATATTTCCGCAAAACTCAAAACCCCTCGTGTCAAGAACTATGGCGCTCTACCAGATCCACCATCACCGTGGAAACAGTGAAACATCCCATTGGCCTCACTTCCGTCGGGTTTTCTTCATGGAACGCCTTGGCTTCATAAATCTGTTTCTGGTGAGAAGGGAGAACATTCGAGAGTGTCGGTTAAAAATAGCAACCGTCAGATGAAACCCTCTTACCAGATCAAACAAAAGTCAAAATTAAAGAAAACCCCTTCCAAGAAACCCTAAAAGGCTCAAGCAAGTTTACCAAATATGAATAGAAGCTTGGGGTACTCTGGTTCTCTCCAGTAGAGAAGCGTAATGGGAAGAGTTATTAATCGGTGAAGATGAAGATAAGAGAGATTGGAGAGTGAAGCAAGAAGAGGACCAACCGTGGAGAAGGACAGGAAGCCGAAGGAGAAAGAGAGTAGAATGAGCTTGCTTAGAGGATCTACGTTAATAGGAGGCACCGATTTTGAGGAGGAGCGGAGAGACGGCACACCCGGGTTTATGGCACGTAGTATCTTCTGAGTCTGACTACGGGCGAGGCAAAGACAGCACGTAGAAATAGAAATAGAAATATCTTCTTTTTCCTTAAAATTTGTTATTTAGTAGTACTCTACTGGCGGATCAAATATAATTCGTTACCGAGATGGACTGAATAGTACAAAAGCACTCCAGACCAGAGTCCAGACAAACAGAAAACGCGTTTAGTTAGCATGTTAAAATTTGAAATTAGCTTTTTTTTATTTTTATTTTTCACGCATTCACCTAACGTGAGCTCTATATTTATTACTCCCTCCTATTCATAATAAGTGACGTTTTAGAGGAATGCACACTTATTAAAAAAGTTAATGAAATATCTGATATACCCTTATTAATTACATATTAAAGTGCCTTGAAAATATAATCTGTGTAATCTGTATAATTAAGATGTGAGAGAAATTAAAGGGTAATTTTGGAAGTAAAATTATAAATATGCATAAAAAGTCACAAACGACACTTATTTTGAATAATTAAAATTTCTCTAAAACGACTCTTATTATGAATAAGAGGGAGTATATAATTACGAGTCTTTCATCTATTGTTGCTTTATTACGGTAGCTATACCGAAAGTGATAAAGTACAGTAAAAAGAGCCGTTTGCTTCAACACGATGTGTCGTAGACTCGAGAGTCGAGTCGACTAGTCTCGGATGGGTTTTGGTGTTATGTTCACCTTAATCAACTAGACTAGCAGACGGCGGATGGGTTTTGGTGTTATGTTCACCTTAATCAACTAGACTAGCAGACGGCTAACACTTTACTGAAGTCATGGGGTTAAGATATTTCCATTTTCGAGCAAAGTGGTTGGCTGGTCTTGGCAGACAAATTAGGATTGTGATCCAAAGAACCCGCGACACCTTTTTTTTTAATTGGTCTATAGAAGCAAAATGAATATAAACAAATTCAATAATTGATAGAATTAAAAATACTTAAATGGGCCATTGACGCATTTCACATTATTTATAAAGACAGTAGCGCCGTCGTGGCAAGTAGCATCTGGTCAGCAGACAAATTTGAGTAAATGGAGACAAACAATTTGGCCTGATCGATATTATTCTGAAATCTTTTTCTTCAAATTTAATGCCATTGATTCAGTGAATGAGGTGATTAAAACTAGACCTTGGAACATTTATAACAAACCTTTCCTCATTTAACTATGGAGACCTGGATTCAACTTTGATGGTATTAAATCAACCAATATTCCATTGTGGATATGTATTTATGAAACACCTTTAAAATATTGGACAATTAAAGTTTTGAGTCATCTCGCAAGCTTTATAAGGAAACTTTTTTTTTGCTTGGATCAAGCCAACAAAGAGTCAATTTTGCAAGAGTTTGTACAACTGTCGACATCCTCACTGCCCTAAATTTATTCCCATAATGAGATATAATGAAAATTTGCAGGTTGTAGAAGATGAAGGGTCACCTATGCCTAGAAACCACCGAACATAAAACGAAAAAAAGTATGAAAGCCTATAGGAAAGGTGTTGATCAGTGAAAGTTATTTTGAATTAATGCAAGAGAATGTGGATTTGAGTTCATATCTCCAAGCTTATGAGGATTTAAATATTGAAACCTTACAAAATACCCTCGTTTTTCATGCTGATTCACTGAGTAAGAATCCATCAAAGGATAACTTTTTTAAAATTCTAACATCATCCAACACCTTACCTATAATGGAAACCTGTGAACCAAGCTCAAAGGATGTTTCTAAACAAGTGTCTACAAATTCAATTCCAGAATTTTGTTGACCTATAATTTTGATATGCTTCAGCTTCTGAATTCCTTTACGTACGATCAATCCATACATCTGGAAATCAAATTCTCAGACTCACTTACTATTGGATATCTAAGTGATTTATGCTTTTAATTATGCTGATTAGAGTACTCAACTCTGGAATAAGCTTAAAATTTTCCATCAAATGATCAATTCTCTTTGGATTCTACTTGGCGACTTCAGTGTTACTATACTAGCGCGAGCCTTATTGAAAAGGCTCCTTACTATTACTATAGATATAGATGGGGCGCCTCTTATTGAAAACTCAAGGAAAGCCTTTATATATGTGTATTCTATTAATGTATTAATGCGCAAACGCATGCAATGCGAAGAAAGCAACAATCGAGGCCCTATGATATTAGTAAAGCGATTTTAGGCTTTACTAATATTTGTGATAGGAA
>JAOQMQ010000001.1:7506844-7519762 GCA_027563845.1 Erythroxylum subrotundum | reverse complement strand
TCCAAATTTCAATTTACTCTGGCCAGAGATTCCCAAAATCATTACTAATCAAGAACAGCAGAACATTCTTCCTAATTTCTTTAGGACAACGAATTCTTTATTGATTTACTCAACTATCTTCACATAGTTCATACTATATCCAATAACTACCGGATTGAACTATTCTAAGAATAGAACATAAGTAGCATCAAAACATAGTAATTCTTACATGAGATAACTTAGGTAATCTCAAGTCTAAGGATCAATTATACAACCATCATTATGAAATAATCCACAGACACACAAGTAATGTTCCATTTGGGATTCTCATAATTAGGTCTGTTCAGTGAACTTATTCTCTAATAAGCACCCATATATTTTTGTTTAAGTATCTCTATACTTTAATCTATGAGATCGATTACTTTCTTCATAAGAAAGAAACAAATATGTGCCAGTCTAACCATTTCATCAATACCCCGTCTTGATGAAACTGTGACTAGGAACATTTTAGGAATAATACAAAATGTAATTTGAATCTCATAATTATAATCTCATTATAATTTCTAATTGCATAACAATTATTCCAGAGATTTTATCTTTATGATTAATAATTAAATAATTAAAAATACATAAAGATAAAGAATGCTTTTTATTGAATAAAACAAATTTTATACAATTAAAGTACAACCAAAATTGGCTACAAGGGCATAAACGAACACAATCTTGATGCCAAGAACATATAGATGATTTTGTATAAGTTATTACAACAAGATATAGGTCTTGTTTGGCAATTAACGGGTTGCATTAGCTGTTAACTGATTCTATCAGCGATTAACTGATGGCGAATTATATTAGTTGATTTGATCAGCGGATAACATCAGTTGCTTATTAGGAATTTTTGGTAAAATTAATTGTTTAGTATTAATTGTTTATGTGTAAAATGACTTATAAAGGCATGACTTAAAAAAATTTATCATAATATTATATCTTAGTATTTTATTGAATATTCTTATAAGAATTTGGATTTTTCAATCATGATAATTAGTGATGCAATTAAGTAAAAAAAGTGAATTTATTAATCACACAAATTTCTTATTTTTTAAGTAATTTATTTAAGTTATATAATTTCTAATTATTGTGTAGATCTAAAAAAATATAAAATAAGATACGCCAATATATTTTAGAAATAATGAATATTGAATGCTCAGATATTTGTTAGTAAACTAATATAAAATGAAAAAGTCTGAGAGTACAAGAACTAATACCTTTCTTTATACGTGAAGGAGTGGAATAGAATACAATTAAACAACCAAACACCAGATGTTATGTTGTTGTTTTTTACTTTTGTTACAAAATATTCAAAGTTTTTGTTGTCAGACCCATACCTATATGTATTTTTAGAGCTTACTCCATCTGATAGAGACTCACTTCACAAAATGTAGTCTTTGAGGTGGGTTTTCAAGCTTTTGGTGATCTATTCAATTATAGTGAGGGCACAATTGTCAAGCTAATAATTTTTTGTTAGCTAATTGGGTAAAACGCTCATTTTAAAATCTTTTTTTATTTTCAACTATTTGGGTTGAATAAGCCAACCCACCAGTTGTTAACCAAACAAAGGGCATTAGTTGTTTAACTAAATACCCTCAAAATGCTAATGTATGGCTTTTCAGCCATCAACCAAAAAGGTGCATAAGCTTATACTCATTAAGAAAGCCAAGCTTGGAGGTTTTAGGAATGAGGCATATGAATGTTTTGTTAGTCTCTTTGAACATTTTCTCTTTCTTAAAGAATTCAAGAGCAACCTATGTGACCATATCCTTGATTAGATGTTAAGACTTTTAAAGAAAAAACCATCTAGGCCTTTAAGGCTTGGAGCCGTTTGATGATTTAGATAATGTTCTCTCAACATTTGGTTCCTCCTTAATAGCTCTATAGCTTCATTAAAAAGTTGGTTACTGATAAAGGTGCTAAATATTTACATTAAAGAATAGCTTGACATAGGGCACCCTAGACAATTCTTAAAGAAAATATAAGCCTCATACTTGAGTTTATATTGGGAAAGAGCAAGATCACTATTATGTTTTAGTAAGGAAGAAATCTTTTTAGTATTTCTTCTTGCCATTATGGACCTATGGAAGAAACTAGTGCTCTTGTCCCTATCCTCAAGCCATTGAGCATTATAGGATCTCTAAGATGCTTGTACATCTCTTCCTAAATCTTGATAAGCTTTAGCTTAGCTTCAAATAAAGACAAGTGAGTGTTTTTGTTCCTCTTTGAATTAAGCTCCTTAAGTTTCTTTTTAATCATACTTAGGTTCTTAACATAAATAAAGGCTTTGTGACTAAAGATAGAGTGGGATATACCTCTAAAAATAGCATCATTAAACCCTTCTTGCTCTACCAAAAAAGTATTAAATATGAAAGGAAATTTCCTTCAGCATTTTGATAATATCATTTGAATGATTATTGGAGAGTGGTTTGAAAATAATGGATTTATGAAAAGTGATTTGCTTTCAGGGAAAGTAGACAATTATTCTGCATTAACTAAAGCCTTCAAAACTTTTCACCTAATATGACACCCTATGCTTTGTTTGTTGCCCAAAATAAAAAAGTTCCCCTTATATTTCATATTAGTGACTTCTAGTTGATCTATACATTCCCAACATCAGTTCTAAAGTTTCTTAAGCAGACACATCCCTTAGCTTCAAAATTGTGGAGGATGTTATTGAAATCCCCTAAAAGTATCTAAGGGCCTTGGTTAGAAGAGTGAATGCTTTTAAGTTTATCCCAGAGAGAGCTCCTCCTAAATGTGAAATTTGAGTCGTATATGAAGGAGACACTACCTTGAAGTTAACTAAGTGGTCTAACAAATGAGCTAGCTTATTAAGCAATTTAGGCTTCTAACATCATGCTATAGGTTGCAATGAAGTTTACCTTAGAGTTGACCTACCTAATTACCTCTTTGAAATCCTCATTTTTGCTTTAGATTAATTGTTAGGAAGTTCTCATAAAGAGACTCTAAGTTGGACTTTTAAGGAGGGGATTCAAGGTCCCTGATTGAAAAATAGGGGTTATCTAGTGTTATGCTAAGGGATAAGTTGAACTTATTTTCATATGAGAAATTGGGATGATTTCTCCAACCAAGGTTAATGGTGTTCAAAAAAGGATCATTCTTTTAGTTATGATTATTGACAAAAGTAAACTGTTTTAACAAATAAATCATGAAACGATGAATTCCCTAATAACAATCAGTAGCTAAATGTCTTGCAAATCCATAAATATCATAAGAAACAATAGGTTTTCCTATATAATAAATTGTCATATGATCAAATTTTTTAGATAAAGTATCAACCTTAGTAATGAGAAGATTTAAAGCATTGATTTCATACTTAGAACCTTTTTCTAGAATAACTTTTTCACTTGACCATTTATAATTGTATTGACCCATATCCTTGATCAAGTTGTGTGCTTTATACAAATTTTTATTCATAAGAGTAACACCACTAGTAGTAGCCACTGAAATATTAATGTTATAGGTTATTCCATTATAGAATGTCTGAATGATGATCCATTTAACTTAACCTCAACATGTCCTCGATCAAGTTGTGTGCTTTATCCATAGTTTTATTCACAAGAGTACTACCATCAGTAACATCCACTGAGATCTTAATGTGATGGGTCATTCCATTAAAGAATGCCTTAATAATAAGCCACTTTTCTAACTCCTCAATTAGGTTATGTGCTTTATCTACGGTTTTGCTTATAAGAGTACCACCATCAGTAGCATTCACTAAGATCTTAATGTTATAGGTCATTTAATTGTAGAATGTCTGAATGATGAGCCACTTTTCTAACCCATGATTGGCATATGACCTCAGTAGTTCCTTGTATCTCTCCCAAGCTTTTTATAGTAACTTGACTTCCCCTTAAGCAAAGGTTATTATCCGATTTCTTATTTGAGCAGTGGGAGGAAATACATGGCAAGGAAAGTTTAGGACAATTAATCCTAGTTATTAATGGATATTATTGGTAAGGTTTGTAACTATACCCTCTCCTTATCCCTTAATGAAAAAGGGAATAGCTTTAGCTTGATGACATCTGGTGAGATGCCATTAAGCTTTGGTGTATCACAATACTCTAGGAAGATAGTGAGGTGCAAATTTGGACCTTTAGTGGGGCAATCTCTTAATTGATTATTTTGCACTATGGAGAGAAGTAAGGGTTTTAACATAAAGTTATTAGCTTCGATATTAGGCGTTGCAATGCCCAAACTAATCCCTTATGCACTTAGGTTGGTAGAATCCTTCAAAGATTTCATATTTTGAGCAACCATTTTTGCTTTTTTTTTTAATCCTCTATTGTTCTTTAGAGTCTTCTTCTCATGTGTATTGTTTGCTCAATCTTAGGGTCCAATTTGACAAGATTTCTAAGATTTTTAAACTGTCACAATACAAGAAGTGAAATGCAAAAGATAAAGAATAGTGAAAACTTAATGAACAATAATGGAAAAAAAAGGTCTAGTCTAATTAGTTTGTAAATTAGATCAATATTAACTACTCTTAGTCCCAACAACGATGCCAAAAACTTAATGTATCTATTTTATATTTCAAGCATGCATTTTAGTTATGGTTAACATTGGTGGGTACGGGTTGATCTTATAAGGACTAATTATTAGTTACCAATTATTCAGAAACCTAATTTTCTAGACTTTTAAATACAATTGCTTGAAATTTAAAACAAATAAATAATTCTAAGTGCCAAACCAAAGTAATTATCTAGTAGAAAACATTTTATGAATAAGCTAGGTTTATGTAAGATATTTCCTAGAACTTCAATATGTTTCAACTTCACCCTCATTTAATGAATGACTTTAGTTTATTAGACCACTAAGAATTCCTATGTTACAATTATACTCTATCTTAGGTAATACAACCCCTATTTTTAGATCCAATCAACCAAAATCTCTTGATATGTTTTACGCTAACCTAGAAAAGTACACAGTTCTATCTCAAACAACTCACTTAACCCTCATAATCTATGTTATGATCTAACCATACACATCATCTCTCGATCTCAATATGTAATTATAATAAATGAACCTTCAATTTTTCCCTTCAATTAAATCAATACAATAATATGGATGATTATTAATAAAACTAGGTATTTCATTAAATTAAAAGATCAAATTGAAAATTACATCCTACGTCCATCCTACCTAAATGTATATCTCAATTAGTTCATAAATAAATAAGAAAGAACAATATAAAAACAAGTAAGAACAAAAAATAAAGAAGTCATTATCATGAATCTTAAATCTTAAATCTTAAATCTTAAATCTTATATTCTTAAGGATTCTTGTTGAAATCCTTGTTCTTTTTCCATGATTGTTGTTTTCCTTGATCTATAGCTATTACCTTTGGCTTCTAATTGACTTTTTTGCTTTCAAACTCCTATATTCCAAAAAGTTCTTTTTGTTCGTCATTATATACCAAAATGTTTTTTCCTCACTATATCTTCTTTTAATAATTTAAACCCTAATTTTTAATTAATGTTAATTTTCATCATATTTGCTAACTTTTTATGTAAATCACCATTGTCAACATAGGACTAAATGTTAGTTTATACTCTTGTAGCCAATCAGTTGGTTGTAATTTTATGTATGACACTACGGTTTTACGAGCTTTAGGTAACGACATGTTTGCAACAATTTAAAAATGTGTTACTATAAATTAATATAACGTAACATTTTTTTAAGTGTCACCTTTTCTAATAGGAAAAGGCAACGATAATAATAGTTTGTTGCTACATACAATAAAAGACAACAAAATTTAAAAAAGGATGCAATAAAGTCTTATATATGCAACATCTAGAATTATTGTTATAGTTATAGTTACTTATTTACTAAAGGGTATTTACTCATGTTACACATTTATTTATATAGCTATTTACTAATGTATATTTAAAATATAAAATTTTTCTATTTGCTAATGAGTGCTCGAAATATGTTTAGCAAAATTAAATTACCCATTAACTTTTATTTAGTAAAATTAAAACACATGAGTCCATACTGTGGGAGAAGAGCAAGACATACTACAACAAAAAGTGCTTTGTGTAACATTAAATTTATAACATTTTAAAGAATGTTGCTTAAAATTAATATAATTCAACGGTTTTTAAAAAATGGCCTTTGGTAATATTAATAGGCAACAGTAATAGTAATTTGTTGCCATGTATTTAAAAAGATAACATAATTTAAATGTCATAGCTATGAAATTTTATATAAGCAATAATTAAATTTGTTGCAACTTTAAACAATTATTAAGGGTGACAATGAGTAGCATTAGACTTAGACCCACTTATGCCTAAGCCCAACTTGAAATTTTGTATTTGAGTTTATACCTAACATGAGGCTTCTAGTCCGAGTTCGAGCACAATCGAACCTAAACAAAGTCAATTATATATATTATTTAATTTTTAAAAATAAAAATATCATTTTTTAAAAAATTTAAACTTTGGATGGGATTGGACGAACAGTTCAAGCTCGACTTGAAACTTAAAATTATTTTTAAAAAATAAGCATAGCTTGAAATTCAGTCAACTTGAAATGAGTTAGGTCAAATCAGATTGAAATAGGTAAACTTTGTCATAAATAACAACAATTAAATTATTATTATTATATATATATAACAAAGAAACATATATATATATATAACAAAGAAACATATGCGCCAAAAAAGTTTGTAGACTTTTAAGTTTTAACTTTCCCTCTTAAAAATGAAATTGTTCGGGCTAATGTCATAACTTCTATCTTTGGGATCAATCTCCCTCTATCTCCCTGTGTCTGTCGATCTTCTCATAAGCATGATTGTCTGGCTCTGAGTCTCATCTCATATTGCGATTGAGAGGCAGGAAGAACAACCCAAGTATGTCTTCAGTTTATAGCTTAATTTTAGGGTTTAAAAAATAATGAATTTGCATGTCTGTTCATGCTTGTCATCCACTAATGAGGCTTAATCCCAGTTGTTTTCTTCTTTCTTCTACTATATTTGTTCATGTTTGTCTTCCACTAAGGAGGCTTTTGTATTGATGTGATATTTTCTATGCATTATGCTCTTAACTCAATCTGGTTATGTGATTTCTGTTGTCCATAGTAGGATAAGACTAAGGAATAGAGAGAGAAAGGGCTTAGATTTGCCCTGATAGTAAAATATTGTGCACAAAAGGAATAACCAAATATCTCAGTGTAGACCCCTTATCAGGGCTATATAGTTCAATCAACTATGTTGCATTTTGAACATTTTAAGGATACTTGATTCTAATTTTATCTCCTGTTGAATGTAACACCAGAAAACATTGACCTGCAAGTAGCAGATTTGTTGTTGTATATGCACTGAATTTTGACGGTGGGTTCATTCTTTCTATGAGAATGTTCAATTGAGTCTAAATACTAAGTTTTTGGTTCATTTATTCACTCTTATTAGTATTGTAAAGGTGATAGATAGTATCTGTTGACTAATCTTTTCATTCCTCATATTATAAGCAGATTTATATGAGATTATGGTTTTGAAGGTCTTGTGAACAACATAAATCGAAAAGTCGTATAACAGAAGATCCTGAACTTCAGTGAGCTTGTTTAAACAAAATCTCTTTTGCTACACCAATCTATTTGAAATAATGTCATCATGAATCTTCTCCAATTCCTTGATTCTGAATACTTACAAAGAGAATGTTTGGTTGTTGAGTGTTTGATTCTATTCAATGGATTAATAAAGTAAAAGACAACAATAGGTGACCTCCCCACTTTTGTGACCAAGTAACAAAAGTTTCTCCATTTCTTCTGTATAACCTACTAATTGTTTTGAATTTTAAGTGCATGCATTGCTACCTTACTATATCTTCCCATTTTCGTCAACTTCTCGACAACAAAATTTGAATAAATATTGTTACCAATTATAATAGAACTCTACTTTCCACTAGTTACAAATAAGATTGAGAACTATTACTTTTGAAAAACACTACTTTGTTCCCTTTGGAATGAAATGGTAGGTCAGCTTTTCAGTGAAATTGTTGGTAGTCCTAAGACGAAATTATGGACCAAAAATTGATGTTTGGAGCACTGGTGTTATACTCTATATCTTGCTCTATGGAGTTCCTCCCTTTTGGGTAGGTAAAATATGAATTATCACTATTGCGGATAATCATAAGTTTATGTTAAAAAAGGGTTTGCAGATTACCCTTAACCCTTCGACTACTGCTAGTTTCTAATGAGGAATTATGGATTTGATAGTATAGAAACTAAGGAATTACTTATGCAATTATTCATGGTAATATCTATTTTAAGAGGGGTCTATGGCCTAGGGTTTCTGAAGAAGCCAAGGATTTGGTAAGGAGTATGCTTAATCAAAATCCTTATAGCAGATTGACCATTTAAGAAATTTTTGGTGCTTAGCTATTGCCTAATGCTCGTTTTCCCACTCAATAAACATGTCCACAACAATATATGCTTGTAACTACTAGACATGTACAGATTTAAAATTAGGACTAAAGTTTCTCTTTTTCCCAAGCGAAGAACACCCCTGGATACAAAGCTCAAACAGTGGCCCCAATGTATCACTTAAAGAAAATGCTAGAACAAGGATCAGGCAATTGTCTCTGATGAATAGGTTCAAGAAGAGAGTTCCCAGAGTGAGTATCACTATCATGTTGTTTTATACATCTGTCTTTAGTCTCTTATAGACCCTTTTGAGGTTTTTCATTTATTATTATTATTAGTGCAATGGCGTATCAGCGTTCCTCATTTCTCTGTATTCATTTCTCTTCCACTGTCAACCCACTTTTGTCCTATGTTATCGTGAATTCCATTAAACTAAACATGGAAATAGGAGTCGTTAAACTAATGGTCATTATCATGGAAAGTGATGACTCATTATCATGTGGACAAAGAATATTGGTATCTGTAAATCAGTTCGACTTGATGTGGGGTAAACATTTCTCATCCATTTAAGAAGATTAGAATCGACGACATGTTATTGTTATATGTATTTCAACTGCTTCTTATACTTTAATAATTTTCATACAAGCATGAAATGCATACTTTGCCTTCTGATGATGCTTTGTTTTTTGTCCTCATCATAACTGGATATCTGCTAACAAATTGCAGCTATTTGTTAAGAAGCTAGCATGAATGTAGTACAAAAGAACAGGTATGTTATACTTCCATAGGACTTTGAGAAAGATTATAGAGCCAATGTGAAGAAGCCTGACACCGACTTAAAATTCAACAAATGATGAAGAGTTGTTGAAACACATGTAATTTTCCTTAAAACTGTTGAGGATTATAGAATTCACTTTTGTACTTCGTAACAATAATAGAACATGTAATTTGCTTTTGTATTCTAAATATGCTAAATGTTGAATTTTACAAGTCCTTGTGGACCATATATTATATAAAAATGCAGTTTTTGGTCGTTTACATTTGATAGTATGTATGCAATTAAGAAGGATATTAATAACTATATATTGCTTTTAATGTATATATGGATGTTGCCTAATTTGTTTTTACATTAAATATTATTGTTAACGAAAGAATAAATTGTTGTGTTTATTGTTACAAATTGTTGCCTTAAAAATTCACTTTGTTTTCTTGTCTATTTAATATTATTGCCTACAAAATTTAAATTGTTGCAATGTTTATTTAACATTGTTGCTATAGTTTGAAACTAATGTGTTGCTTTAGTCAAAATGTAAAACCCCAATCTTTTCTTTTCATACGTCTATAAAATTTTATTTCGTGTGAATGATGTTTTCGAGAGAATGTAAATTTTATTATCGCTAAAAGGTGAATTAGGAACTTAACCCTAAGTGACAAGTATTAAAGTCAAATGATAGTCAAAAAATATTATAGTTACTGTTATGGAAATGGACTAAAAATAAATTCGATCAGATGGATTTATGATAGATCAAAATTGATCTTGTTTTAAATTATCGTGGATTAATTATTTTTGGGTTGAAATATAAGGACATAAACCAAGTGAACCAAGCGTGAGAGAATAAGTCATATTTACAGATATTTAAAATAAATCGATCCAACTATATGTTGATATGTTTAGTTGTAACATGTTAGTAAGTGGACATGAAGTTTATACCAAAATTGGACATATTTTTCTTAAGTCATTTAATTATTTCAGACAACAAATAATACATGTATATGTGAATGAGCCTTAAGTGGCAGTTGTCACATACATGAAGAAATTCTTATTATTTTGGAACAAGAATGCTTGAAAACCTTATGTTGTCATGTTTATGAAGGAGTAGATGTCAGGGACAAAAAATTTGTTACAAGTGAGGCCAATATATGGTGTGCACTTGTGTCATTTTGGTAAGATAAAAATGAAAACAACTTGTTATATGTGGGAGATAAGTATTGTCGTGGATGATACAAGAAATTAATGGCTTAATTAAACAAAGATGGTGAGGGATAAAATAATGGACAGCTGTTGGAAATACACTTTGTAACTTGTGGACAACCCTCTTCAATGTGTAACAAGTACAAAGATGATGGAGGAGCTGCTTCACCTTCAGTCCACAGAAATTTAAGCTCTCTTTTGGACCAAAATTGATGATGAAATATTGCAATTGTGCCCTTCACGCATAGGTCTTCCAAGTTATTGCCTTTGGGAAATAAATTTAGCATGGTGTTTAGGCTAGAAACCATGGAAATCTTCATCAACGCCAGTTGTGTGCAGAAAAAATAGATGGCATACTATCATTTGATTTTAGGTATGTTAAACCACTCTTGTCCATCCTCTTTAGCTGGTCACGTGAATGCCTAAGCTGGAAACATGAATTCCCTTATAAATTGCGTGAATGTTTGAGCTGAATGCATGGTTAAATGAAGCGAAAAATAACATGGTAAATGGAGAGGAAAATAACATCTATATCCATGTCTTATGTATGTTATTCAATGATTATTAATTGGAAGCATGTAGATGTTATATATATGGCTTAATGGTTATTCAATGGCAGCATGTATGTGTACATAGTTCAATGGTTCAATGTAAGGAAAACATAATGTATATAATATGTATGTTATTTAAATGGAAAGAATATAGCATGTATAAATCATGGACATTGTTCAATGGTTGAATGAAAAGAAAACAAAATTTTAATCTTCTAAATGCTAAGATTTTGGCTAAGCCCTTTGTCATAAAATTTGTTAAACAAGGTGGTAAGTTATGGATGTACTTGGCAGGTTTTAGGAAACCTTTAGGGTCTCCCTCATATTTGAGTAAGATAATAAAGTTTTCTCAATCACCGTAGACTCCGGACTAATAAAGGAAAAGCACTAAACACATGAGGGTAGTTTATGATAAACGACAAATAGTGAGTGTGTATTTAAATTGATTTGTTAAGATGGTTTTTACCTTACTATGAAAAGTATGTTTATAAATAATTTCATTGGTGCTACCACTTGAATTTAAAAGTTTATCTCCATGAGGTTTACATATGCTTTGATTTAGCATTGAATTGAGTTTTGGATGCACTTAGAAACTAAAGAGATGTACACATGCTTTGAATTGGCACCGAATTAAAATTGCATATGCTTTAAATTGGCATACAAATGGATTTTGAATATGTTTTTAATTAGTATTGAAATGAGATGCGCACATGTATTAATTGTGGTTTATCCTATGGTACATTGTTAGGTCTTTATATATACGATTATATCGATCAAAGTACGTCCTAACGTGCATGGTAGTGTTTAGGGGGCGTTTGTCACTAACATGGGTGGTGTTGTGTCTGTCAGTATGTCCTGTGAGTCGCCCTTTGCAAGTGTGAAGTTTATATGTTGCTAGCACTGTTATAGGTAACCGATGCATAACCAACTCCGTAACCATTGATTTATATGCAGTGCTAGCATCGTTATGGGTAAGTGATACAAAATCAACTTCATAACAATCGGTATATAGAGGATAACTAAGCACGGGTAAGCGATGCAGAACCAACTCCGTGGCCTTACACCTAAGGGTACCATATGGAAAAGAAAATTAGTGATAGGTTATGTTTTAAAAAGAAAGTTCATGAAAGTATTGATTACCATCGTTGTATACTTTAAAAGAAAAATGGAACTTGATCTCAGAAAAATGTATATGTTTTGTTTTACATATGCATTGATCTTATGAAAAGAAAAGAAATTGTTTTCTTTTATGGAGGTTAATATTTGTATAAATGTTTTTATTGGAAACCAATAAGACTTACTGAGCTCGTTTAGCTCACCATTTATTTTCTGTTTTTAAATGAAACCTCCCAGGTGCACGCTCAGGGGCTTCAGTAGCAAGGACTCCACCTCGCGAGTAGTCAACTTCGTCAAGTGTTGCTGTGTAGGCATTTTTATTTTTCCTTGTACATATTTTTAAGAACATTGCATATCTTTGAACATGTTTTGAAAAGTACATTTGTATAAACAATGTATGAGTATAAAGTTTTTAAACTGAATGCATGACTTTGTTTTAGCTTTTCAAAGTTTATTGATGTAACTATTTGAGACTACATGTGAGTGGATTTGAAGTCCATTATTCGGAGTTGAGAAATTGATGTGATAATGAAGTGTTTTGAGCTTTTATAGGGACTTTGAAATTTTTGGGATGTCAAAATACAGTCGTTGTGCTGCCGAAATTTTTTAATAAACTGAAAAACAAAACTCCGTTGTTTGCATTTCTTATTGTGAATTGAAGCTTTTCCTTAACAAAGGCAATAGGCTTAGCTTCAAGGGAACTTTCCAGCTGACTCAGATATCGACTGGAGAGCCACCGTGGAGTGCCAGGTAGGTCACCTAGTCATTATAGGATAGGGTCCTGTGATCACGGCTCTGTCGTTCGATTTAGAATCGACCTTGGAAACCGGTCAAAATAAAATACTTCCAAGATTGCAGCAAGCTGAA
>JAOQMQ010000001.1:7471260-7501607 GCA_027563845.1 Erythroxylum subrotundum | reverse complement strand
AAAATTGATTACAAAAGAGAATTACAGTATTCTTAATTGAACAAAGTTTTTGTTCTAAGTGAAAAGTTTTTGTTAAAGGGGGTTAACGGAAAAGTTTTTCACAATTCAACCCCCCTTTCTTGTGCATTCGTATATCGTTATTATACATTGTATTAACGTGTGATTCACTTCAAATTGAGCTTCAAATGATTGTTTATTCCTTTTACATTCTAGAATAGAAAGGTCATGTAGTAATGCTTTTACCTTTGAGCCCTTCCTACTACTCCTATTACTCTTTCTGGATAGCACTTTTCTCAAACTTTTCCTCTTGATTGTCCGTTTTCTATTGATCTTCCAACTATGGTAGCAAGTCTACTTGTTGCTGGACTTCATTTTGTTATAAGCCTCCTGGAGATACTTCATTTTGCATAACCCTTTTTCTTTATTGAAAGGATTATTCAATTTATACGACCCTTATTAACCCTTTGGTTCCTTATAAAATTTCCTGCCTCCATCTGCAAATGTTGGTGATCTTCCAATGGTTGTATGAGGTTTGTTGTGGGTTCATTTTTCTCACTCTTGTTATCATCATTTTGAACTCTATCCACTTTATCCAAGCTCCCCTAATCCTCTAGAATCCTTTTCAGATTTTCAGTTTCCATCAACGCTTTGTTTCCTTCTGTTTTGGCCTCTTCCAACCCCATCAACTCCCAATAGTCTCCCCGTATGAAAACTTTCCCCGTTGGTTTACATCCTTGACCTTGTGATTGTATGGATGGTTTCCATCGATAAGTAACCATCAACTTGTCTTCTCTAAGAGAATTTCCACTTGCCAACCTCAATATTGGAATACTATCTTTCATTCTTTAGAACTGTCAACACTCACACATAATCTAGCATAGCCTACACATTTCCTCAAAGTTGTATTTTCATCCATGCATATTGGCTTTCCCAAATAACTTGCTAGCATGTTTAAACCTTTTCTTGTATTATGTATATTCACCTATAAAAGAATGTTCTTTAATCTAATGTTTTCTAATTCCATACCAGGTTTCCAATTATGGAGAAATAAAGGAAGTTGTGAAATGTTGTGCTAAGGGCCTTCTTCCATCACCTTTTGAGCTTTGGATTTTAAACTAAAACTAAATATAATATTATCATTCTCAGTTAAAAATATCTCTTGTATGCCTTTACCTGTAACACCCCACTCCCGCAAGACTCGAACCTGATATCGATGGTGATATCCTAGTCCGTACCCGCGAAGGTGGCGTGCTAGAGCACTCAATCAGTCAAAAATCCGTACAAATTTTTTTAAAAAACCAATATAAGCATATGCAGAAATCAATTACCACTTAGACCACTTCCATTTCATAAATAATTCAATCACAGTAATACAATCATCTTAATCTCAATTATAACAATACATTTAACAGGATTTCAATAGCCATTTAGGGCCCATTACAGAGATAAAACATCTCAGTTATAAAGGCTTTACACTACAACAAAAATTCATTTGTATACACACGGTGCAAAAATTTCGGAATTCATTGTTTATACAAAAAATTGCGGAAAACAAGTTTGTACAAAGTAATCAAATACAGAATGCAGACGCAACTGATCCCGACCTCTTCCTTCACTCACATGCAGTACGTATACTCCTGTTGCCTAACGGGGTATTCTTCTGAGTCCTGAAAAATAATTACAAATTTTGGGTGAGTTTTTGCGTACTCAGTGAGTGACCATCATCGATGGCTCACCCAGTCACATAACGCATAATTTACACATCTCACTTTCTTTCGCATTTTCACCTTATTACACATTTCACATTATTTCACAGTCAATACACTTAAACATTCATATTATGCATATGCAGTGCACACGAGACTCATTTTTTTTATTACTTTGTTGTGACCGAGTGCCTAACTGTCCCGTATCTATTGGATACTGGCTCATTGATAACTGTTCCATATAGGGCTCATTAAACGTTGAGCCTAAGGCTCTAAATCACTTTTGAGCTCAAAGCTCTATTTCACACGTTGAGCTTTAAGCTCTAATCGGTGGCTACTCTGGTCACAACTCCATTATGTTTCGTGCATTCATGAAATGGAATGCATCAATTACTTTGCATATTCCCATTCACTCATATTCACACATCATCGGACCTTAGTCCGGCATTCAACATTTAAGTTGAGAAACACCCTTACATACATATGTAATTGCACATTCGCATGTTAAGTACACTTAGTTCATCCAATTCACATTCAAGTAGCACTTCAATATCCAAATCAAACATCACAATCATCGGACCTCCTGTCCGGAACCCAACATTATCAATCGCATTCATATAATTAGTCAATTGTCAATCAATACAAGAATAAAAAAAAAACAAACAATAAAATGAGACCATCTCGGTCTACTCACAATACGCTCTAGATTAGTAATTGCTTCCAAGATCTGGAAACTCCTTAATGTGGGCGCTTATCCTGCACATCGACATTATGTCGTACATACATTGCACATACATTAATACTTGCACAATTATGACCATTCATGTAATGCACACATGTGTATAAAGAATATGTGTACAATGCATGTTCATGACAATCTCGGGTATCTTTCCTTTAATACATCACAAAGCCATTCTCATATGAAAACTCAGCTAAGTATAATTCATACTTAGGTTTATGTCTCACTAAACCCATTAAACTCTCCATTCCTTTTTCATTGACTCACTTCAGAAAATTTTCCAAATCACACTTTCGGAGTCTACTTTGCATAGTAAATCTAATAAGGAAATTGGCAAAATTGAGCAACACTTCCTTCTAGAAAATTGTACTCCAATGTCTTAAGTTTCTATTGCCACCAAAATCACTCAATTTGGATCTCTATAGATCCGGATATTGCCAAAACGTTGTCCAGAAAAATAATCAATCGGTCCTCTCACTTTGATTTAATCCATCATTTCCAATTTAATCTAAAAAATTCACAAATTCTCATGGAGAGGTAATTAAATGTCTTACGAATTCGACGCTTCGAAAATCAGGTCAATCGGAGGTCGGAAGGAAAAGTTATAAGCAAAAGAGTAGTGAGAGGTCGGGTCAGGGAAAAATATGACAACTAGTCGACTAGTTGAGGACTAATAGTCGACTAAGTCGACTACAATGGTCGACCTGGAAAAAAAATTATGCTCTTTTTCTTCCGATAAACCAACTTTCCCAATTCATAACTTCTTACACAGAACTCCAAATTGAACAAAATTGATATCAATGGAAAGCTAAAAGAAAACTCTACAATTTCTATGAAGGACTCGAAAACCCAAGTCATGTATTACCCCGAATTTTCAGAAAAATTTCCTAAAATTCTTCAAAAATTCTAAATCGACAAAGATCCTTTCCAACTCAATTTTCCATACAAACAAACCACAATTTTCAATAATAAACACATTTATTAGCAATTATACCGGGAATGTCAATGAATGCATGTACAACTATTGTTATGCGCAAAGATTCACTATTCATATGCATATGCACCTTAGGTAATGCATGAGCATGAGATGTGTTATCCCAATTTCTCTAATTGATCTCACATGTACCACATTTTTAGGGTTCTAACCCTTTGGATGAAAACGGGATGTTACATTACCTTTCCAATTTTTTTAAGTCGATGCTTGTATTACAGGGAAAGCAGGGCATTTATCAATGAAGAATCCTATAATTGCCACTTCCTTAGTCTTTGCACCTTCATTTAGAATGTCAATACTTGAGGTCATCATCAACTTTCCTTTAAGTTTAACAAGAGGGCTATAAAACATGGAAGAATTTGAGTTGTCTCCCACTACTTGCCTCCAGATTTTTCTAGTTTTAAGAAGTAACATACTTCTTAAACACATTAGCTACTTGGGTTGAGAGGGTTAGGGTTGAGAAAGGCTAGTATGTTGAATGGGAAGGAAAGTGAGAGTTAGCTGGCATATTGGGATTTTTGGTATCTGATTGTGATGGAGGAGGGGAGGAGATGGAAGATGAGGTAAATGGGGGAATCAAACTCCATTAAGATTTAAATGGAAATTTGATTATGGCAGGGCGTACGTGTTTTAGGACAGTTACTATATACATCAAAGAAAACCAAGGCAGGAGTAGAAAGTAGGGGGAGAAACACAAAAGATACCCCTAGTCGTAGCAACTAGGCAGAAAGGAAAGGAGAGGCTAAAAACGGCGGAGCTGGGTGAAACAGAAAAGAAATGAGTTGAAATGGGCAAGCAAAGGTCAGAAGTTGGAGACAAAAAGGTAGAGGAGAAAGTTTAAAGAGAAGGAGGAGGATTCTCTAAAGTTTAAAGAGAAGGAGGAGGATTCTCTCGCTCCAGTGCATGTTATTTTTTGATCACAATTAGTTTCCGATACCAAATACATGATTATGTGTACCTTATATTAATGAATATAGGTTGACAATAAGGGTATGCTGGCTGAGTAAGGAGAAATAGAACGTCCCTTTGGTCAACATGACCCTATAACGGTGGTGTGTATATGTTATGTTCTCTTAATGATAGATATCTAAAAGAAATAGAATCGGATATGAGGGAACATAGTGCCATGTTCCTACTATGCTCTTTAATCCTTCTTCATTTCTTCCAAAATTGCTCTATATTAACTCAATTCTTCTCCAAATTCGTTCTTGTTCTTAAAAAGATTGAAATAAAACCTAACATAAAATATAGCTCATGTTGAGTATCAAATCTTCCAAAGATATGCAAAACACAAGCATAATATTATAAAAAATTATGTTAAAATTTAAGTCTATTTAATATATATCAAACTTAAGCTACGTACTTTATGTGGACTTTTTTCAAGGATAAAATTTATTTTTAAGTATTGACAAGATCAGACTAGAAATGTAGTTTAAATAAGAGGATTTGACCTTCTCAAAGCATACACCAACTCAAAGAATGTGGAGTAATGTATAAGAACTTAATGCCTATTATCATATAGTTTCGAAGGATGACCATAGGATTTCATAGAAAATTTTGGGAGTATCATGAAATTAGTAAACAATTATAAATAATTTGTGAGTTTCTAAAATCTAAAGTTTATGACTCACATTTTTATTATAATATACTATTTAAAAGTTAATTTATTTCTTCATTTCTCTCTCTCTCTCTTTTTGTGTCCATTTTTGTTTTCTCTTTTTCAAGCTTTAATGTATTTCTCTCCATCTCTTTTGATCTCCCTTTCCTCTATTTGTTTTGGTAAAACAAATTACCTCACTTCACTTCAACTATTAATCCCTTTAAAAAATACAATTATATCACATTTTATATTAATTGTATCACTTTTAGAAATTTAAATTTAAAATTTTATATTTAAGATGAATTACTTTATCTATAAAGGTAAATCTTTATTTTAAATAAAATTATCTTATATATAAACTAGTGGGATCAACATCTTCATTTACTTAAATTGATTAAATTACTTTTAAACATATAAAAATTTATTAAAAGAGACTTTACTTTGAGTTACTTTATCCTATTATGATAATTATCTAATATTAGAACGCAATTATCTTACCTGCTTAAACCATATAATTTATGGGAATCTTTACAATGTCAGGCTAATTTAATCTTTTAATAAATTTATGTGAAAATTTAAAAATAGCCTTAATCATAAGTGAACAATATATTAACCTCATATATGGGTACCCAGAAGCTAGTCGTAGAAGGTCATCCTGGAATCTTTTACGTGCTTTAGCTGCTAGAAGCTCTTTGCCATGGTTATGTGTAGGAGACTTTAACGATATCACTACGGATGTGGAAAAACAAGGAGGCCCACCAAAATCGAATTTTTCTGTTGACTGGTTTTAAAACAGCCCTAAACGATGCCGGTTTGGTTGACTTAGAATCCGTTGGCTATTTTTTCACGTTTGAAGGAACGAATCCTAATGGGGATAAAATCAAGGAAAAGTTGGACAGGGCCATGTCTAATAGTGTCTGGGCTTCATTATTCCCTAACGCACTTGCTTTCTCTCAAGTTACACCTATTTCTGATCATCTTGCTATGGTGGTCGATTTGGCTCATACCGATACTACTCCCATTATTCGACCTTTCCGAATAGATAACTCATGGTTACTAGAGGAAGAGTTAGAACTGGTGGTTATGACGGGATGGAATTCGACTATCCATATCGATTGCATGGGCAAACGTGATTCTCTTATAGCTGATGTTCGCAGATGGGGAAGAGCTCGCAACAAAGAGTTCTGGAAGCGGAGGAATATTTTAGTTAGGCAGCTAGATGTACATGGGGGTATTGGTTCAGAAAAATTGAAGGCGGAGTGGAACAAAATCTTGTTGACTGAGGAAATTAGAAAGAAGGAACAAGCTAAGCTTTTTTGGTTCAAATATGGCGATAAGAATTTGAAGTTTTTTCATAAACAAATAAACGGCCGGCTCATTGTTAACAAAATCCAGCAGCTTAAGAAACCTGATGGTTCTGTTACATCTAGTTATGGTGAGATGGAGGAGCTGGTTAAAGAATATTTTATGGATTTGTTTCGGGTAGATGTGTCCATCGCTAGCAATAGTTTGCTCAATTTAGTACCGCGAAAAGTTAACGATAGTGATGCGGCTGGGCTGTTGGCACCTTTTAGAAAGGAGGAATTCAGAGCGATTTTATTTAGTGTGCATCCGGACAAGGCTCCGGGTCTGGATGGCTTAAACCCTGCGTTCTTACAGAAATATTGGCATATACTCAGTGATGCTATCTTCGCCAGTGCTGTGCATTGGCTACGAAGAGGTACCTTTCCTTCTGATCTTACTTTGGCCAATATTGTGTTGATTCCTAAAATTACTGTCCCTGAATCTGTCAAAGATTTTAGACCTATTGCATTGTGTAATGTTATCTATAAGATTCTCTCTAAGGTCTTAGCGAACCGATTGAAGAAGCTTTTGCCCTATATTATTTCTGTGAACCAGTCAGCTTTTGTGCCTAACATAATGATTACGGACAATGTTTGTGTTGCTTTTGAGACACTACATAATTTAAAGAATCGGAGACATGGGCAGTTGGGTTATTGTGCTTTAAAAATCGATATCAGTAAGGCATATGATAGGGAAAATTGGGCTTATTTATCTGATATGATGCATGTGATGGGTCCCGAAGGAATGGATTCATTAGACGTCTATGTGTTATTCAAATCTTCGTTACACAGTGAATTTGAATGGTAGTCCGGTTGGTCCTATTTTCCCAGCACGGGGCCTTCATCAAGGAGATCCTATTTCACCCTACTTATTTCTTATCTGTGCTGAAGGTATTTCTGCGTTGTTCTCTCACGCTGAAACTCAAGGTTTGCTTACTGGTTGTAGAGTGGGGCGGGGTTGCCCAAAAGTTTGGCATTTACTATTTGCAGATGACTCTATTTTTCTTTTTTGAGGCTAATGGTGATGCAACGGCAATGGTTAAGTCTATTCTTTGTGATTATAAAGCTGCCTCAGGTCAGTCTATACACTTCCAAAAGTCTGGTTTAATGTTTAGCCCTTGTGTGTCACAGCATACTAGGCTGAGCATTTCAAACACATTGGGGTTGAGTAATCCTCTTGGGAATAGCTCTTATCTTGGCCTTCCCTCTCTCATCGGGCATAACAAGAGGCAAATCTTTAGTTATATCAAAGATCGACTTTGGAAGAAGGTGAATACTTGGAACAACAGGTTTCTATCTAGAGCTGGTAAAGAGGTACTTATCAAGTTAGTTGGTCAAGCGATTCCTTCTTATTGCATGTCAGTATTCTTGCTCCCTTCTACTTTATGCCATGACTTACAGGTTATTATGAATCGGTTCTGGTGAAATGGCAGGAAAGAACGAGGTAAAGGAATCAATTAGTTATCATGGGACAGAATGTCTTATACGAAGCGATAGGGTGGTATGGGTTTCAAGGATCTTCAACACTTCAATCTTGCTATGTTAGCTAAACAAGGTTGGAGGTTACTTACGGAGCAAGATACTCTATTTCATAGCATCTTCAAAGCTAAATATTTCCCAATGGGGGATCTTTTCAAAGCTCATAAAGGTACTAACCCGAGTTTTGTATGGTCGAGTATCTATGCTTCTATTGATTTGCTGAGGAAAGGTGTTAGGTGGCGTGTTGGTGATGGCAAGAGTATTGTGGCAGCTACTGATCCATGGATTCCTAAACTGAATTCTTTCAAGGCCGAGGATGGTGCTATTTTTATTGACCCAGTGTCGCATGTTTGTGATTTCTTTGTCGATGGGAAAAAGGAGTGGGATGTGGGTAAACTAATGCAATCTTTCTCTGCTAGAGATGTGAAGTTTATTCTTGCCATTCCTTTATCTATTCATAATTTTTCAGATTCTCTCTTGTGGCACTTTGAGAAGCGGGGAGTGTATACGGTTAAGTCCGGTTATCGGGTGAGCTTAGGTGATGAAGGAGCTGCTCAACATACTGTGCAATCAAATATTTGGAAACGAATTTGGGCTCTTAATGTGTCTCCAAAAGTGCGTGATTTTACGTGGCGAGCTTGTAGGGATGTGCTTTCCACCAGTTTAATCTTCTAAGGAGAGGGCTTGATGTGAATCCCAATTGTTTTTTTTGCTCATCTCTTGAGATTAGTGATCATGTGTTGGGTCATTGTCATAAAGCATCACTGTGTTAGCAGATTGCGGGGTTTCCTACACCTCCAATAACTGTCATTTTTATTGATTTGTTTATGCAGATTTGGGCGTCCCATGGCCAAAAAAGAGCGGAGTTTGCCGCCTATATAGCATGGAATTTGTGGCGGTCAAGGAATGACTCTTGCTGGTCTGCAAAATTGGTCCCACCGCACCAGATTTTACATCTTGCCACTGACCAGATTGCTAACTGGCGGTCTCTCTCACGTCTGCGCGATTCTGTAGGTGTTGGATATGGCAGCAGTGCTGATATTTCTAGCCACCCTATTTGTGTTAATTTTGATAGCTTCAGTTGGCAAGCTTTTTGTGATGGCACCTTGTTTCAAGTTGAAGATGCCATAGGCAATGGCGTAGTATTTGAAGATGGTGAAGGGAGGTTTCTTCAAGCTTTATCAAGCTACTCCGTAGACTGTGAATCTCTAGCAACAGCTGAAGCGTTGGCGTTACGAACGGTGTTGCAATTCGTCATGGCTCACAACCCTTCTAGCGGTTACATTTTTATTGATTGTCAAGCTTTATTTTCTGCCCTTAATTCTCAATCCTTAGATTTCTCTTAGTTTGATATTATTGTATTGGACTGTAAGAAATTATTAGAGCTACGACCAGATATCCAAGTTCGATGGATATGCCGCATTATGAATGACGTTGCTCACTCTCTTGTTCGAGCATCTATTCAATTTTTACCACTGCATATTTGGGAAACTATTCCGACAGTTCTCCACTTTTATTATCATTAATCCAACAGTGAGATATTCTACTTTCAAAAACAAAAAAATATAGATGTATATATATACCCGAGACCGAGATCCAATGGCGAAGAAGAGAAGAATAACACAATTACTCAAAATGGCACGAGGCGGACTCCGTCAGAAAGACATTAACTCAGTACGGTCAAACAAGAGATGAAAAACAACATGCCGACGCTGTCATTTCTTTAGATGTTCATTAGTTCCCATTCCTACTGGAGCCAAAGTTTTCCCTCGTTCTTTCTCAAGCGAAGCTTGTCTCTTTCATTCACCGACACCTCTCTTAGTAAAAAATAATAAAAAAAACTCATCTTTCCCGTCAGTGTCTTTGTTTACAGTTACACCTTCAAATCTCTTCGTTTTTTTTTCCACTTCACTTTTGTGTACAACCATACATAAATGTCGTAAGAAAGCATCACAGATCTTTCTGTTCCCATTTTTAAACGATTGATATTGATATTAGGGGCTTTGAACTGTACTCATCTGGTCCATTTCCTCCATTCTCTCGCTATGGTTGGATACACCCGTGTCGGTACTCCTCTCTCTGTTACTGCCACCACCACGCCTTCTCCTCCCTCCTCTCCTCGTCTTCGCGCCGTTCGGAGCAAGCCCACCTTCGGCCCCGCTGATGATGGCAGTAGCAACAGCGGCGGCACAGGCGTTTCCAGTGGCCGAGGTTCCTCCAAACAGACTTTACTGGAGAGATTAGTGTATGTGATAGTGTCGGTTGTTCTGAAGCGAAGAGGGGTTCTTTTGTTTGCGCCATTGTTGTATATTTCAGGGATGCTGTTGTACATGGGTTCTTTGAATTTCGACGTTGATTTGAATTTACCGAAAGGTGGTGTTGTTGTAAGGAAACGCGCACCACCAGGGTCGGTGTACCGGAGTCCTCTCGTGTTTAAGAAGCTTTGGCCTTATATGGAGGCTGAGAGCAACGGGAGCCATAAGAATGCGGTACTCCTTTTTGAAATTCCTTTTGGGTTATTTGGTATATGAAAATGTTGAGATTAAAGTTCATGGGTTCTTTTTTTTTTATTTCCTTTCTGTTTTGGATTTCAAAAAGAGTGTATCGCAGAAAAAGAGCTAAAGCTGGTTGCTATTGTTTTTGTTTTCTGCATTTGCTAGATGCCTACTGCTTAGTATATCAGTTCTTCGTCAGGTTAGATTTCATGCTGGGGATGAAATACTCTTTTTTTGCAGTACATTGGATGGAAGTCTTTTTAATTTAGTGTTATTAGTGATTTCCTAATACCTGTGTGTGCACATCGGTTATCAAACTTAAGTAAGCTGTATGCAAATTTGAACTGTCACGCAGTAGAGTATGGAATGTTCCTTTATAAGTGGTCTGAATCTTTTGATAAATCAACATAGAAATGTGAATGGTAGACCAATGATCGACAAGACTGGATACTTTGACTTAGAAGACTTTTCTCTTAGTTTGTATATCCAGGACTTGGTAGGTTGCTCGTGTATTTCCATTATAAAATGAATGCTACTAATTAACTTGTGTGAAGCCTACCACAGTTGATAAGTTAAGTTTGATTTCAGTATAGCTGATATTAAGTAGTCCAAGTTATCAAAAGGATTTTATTGTCTGACCAACATCCTGCATTTTTATTCAATGTTTTCTATATATAAATATAAAACAAAAATAACACACCCTCGTTCATGCTTTTCTTATTGTTTCCCCCTTCAATTTCTGTCATTATATCATGCATAACTTATGTGGACCTGTTTATGTAGTTGATGTCAACATGGGATTCAATTTTGCATCAGAGTTGGCAACCTTGTGGCAATAACACTGACTTGAAAGCAGGTTAGGTTCATACATGTGAATTAATGTCAACTTAGCTATACTCTAAAGTTGATTCTTGCAACAGAAAATTGTTGTCAATGTGTTCAAGATCTCAAGGATTGTTTTATGAACCATTGTTATATGACAACTTCTGCATATGTTTGCAATTTCATACTTGTTGTTGTCCTATACGGTGTTTCTCCATATCTTGCTGCATCATTGGTATACATTTCCTCAACAATATTTCAAGAATTAAACCAATAGAAAACCATTTGATGTAATCAATAGCTACTTGCTTTCTAATTCCTTCCTTTTTTCTCTCTTTTTGGGTTCTCAGAATTGCCACAATCTAATGGTTTCCTTATAATAGAAGCAAATGGTGGGTTGAATCAACAACGCTTATCGGTATGTTTGCCATTTAAAGTTGCTTTGCTAGCTTTAGCTTCTCTTTGTACACATGATATTGGAATGTAATTTGTTTTGGCCTTATCAATGATTGTGTTGGATAATTATTTATCTTTATTTTTAGATAAGTCTCTTAGCTTAGGAGATTATCTTCTAGGAGATAAGTTTATCTTCTAATAGATAAGATGAGTTTATCCTAAACGCAAATCTGATAGTTAGTAGCATTAAATTAGGAATACTTTTGTATAAATTTCCTTGAATCAAAGGAACAAAGTTAAGTTTCGACCCCTTTTCTAAAATCCTCTTGTTTCATGGTATTAGAGCTACCAATTCTGGTAGCCTAAAATCTTTTTCCAGCCACATCATGGCTGGAGTTCAACCAACCCTTGATGAGTCTTCCACCACCCAAACCTCCTCCCAAACAATTAGTTTCGTAACCCCTTCAGCCCAATCCTCATCTCCTTTTATTGATAATCTTTCGTTGCAAATCACGCAACATAAATTAAATGGAATGAATTTCAGAGAATGGTCTCAGTCAGCCATGCTAGTAATCAATGGAAGAGGCAAGGCTGGACATCTAACCAGGGCAATTCCTTAACCACAGGAAACAACAGTCACTTATGGTGCTTGGGATGCTAAGAATTCTATTGTTATGACTTGGCTTATTAATTCAATGGAGCCAAAAATAGGAAGAACCTATTTATTTTGCAAAACTGCAGAGAAATTTGGGAGGCTGTGCAAGAAATATATTCTGATTTGGAGAACACATCTCAATGTTTTGAAATCAGATCACCAAGGTAACATGTCTGTTACCGAGCATTATAACTTACTCATTGAACTATGGTAGGGGATGGACCTGTTTTATGCAATAAATTGGGAGTGTCATGCTGATGCTGAGAAATATGGAAAATTGTTGGAGAAGGAGAGAGTTTTTGATTTCTTGCAGGGACTTATTGTTGAACTTGATGAAGTACGAGGACGACTACTTGGTTTAAAGCCATTGCCCTCAATCCGAGAAATGATTGCTGAGGTTCGTAGGGAAGAGAGTAGAAAAAAGGTTATGCTTACCTCTTCCACTTCTGAACAAGTCTCTCAAGGCTCAACTTTAGTGGCAAACTCTTGGAAGGGTTCTACTCAACAACCCCGAGAGCAACAAACCAAGAACAAGCAGTGGTGTGACCACTGTGACAAGCCCTACCACACTCGTGAGACCTTCTGGCACTTACATGGGAAACCACTAGATTGGAAGCCTAAAAGCCAAAGGGGTTAGCAAAAATGTGGAACGACACATGTCGCATAATATGATATTAGCAAATCCACTGGGCTAAATTTGTCTTCCCAGCAGATTGAACTACTTCACCAACTCTTGAATCAGACAAAGATCACAACTGAATCAGATTCACGACCAACAGACTCCTACCGCAGCACTAGTACATAAAGGTAACCTGTGTCAATCATTATTATCAAAGTCTCTAGGTCACGATTTCTGGATTGTGGACATGGGTGCATCAGGCCACATGATTGGGTCTTTGAATGTCTTTGAGAAATATGAGTCATGTGAACAGAAAGTTAATGTCTGGGTCGCAGATGGAAAGGTGTCACCAGCTATTGGTCAAGGGATGGTTTGTTTGTCAAATCTGACGTTAAATATTGTTCTCTATATGCCTAAGTTAACTTATAATCTATTATCTGTCAGTCAATTAAGCGAGGACATGGAATTTGGTATGAGGTTTTTTTCTTCTCATTGTGAATTTCAGGATTGTTATTCGGGGAAGATGAATGACAGTGCTGAGGAGAAAGATGGACTTAACTACTTCTCAAGAAAGAGTCCTCCTATTGAATTTAAATCACGAAAAATGATTGCCCTTTCAGTTATGTCAAATTTTGATGTTATGTTATGGCATCAACGCCTTGATCATCCACATTTTCCATATTTGAAAATCTTATATCCACAACTTTTCATTAATAAAGATCATATTTCCTTATATTGTGAGCAATGTGTCCTTGCAAAGCAAAGCAAAAACAATCATCCCATATACTCATACAGACCCTCAAAATCGTTCCAATTAATTCGTAGTGATGTCTGCGGTCCTGCTTAGGAATGTTAATGGGTCGAGTCAGGCCCAAGCCACCACGGACTAGGTGGCCCGTGGCCCAACGGGCCGGGATTGGTCGGCTCGTGGCTTGGCCCGACCGTTACTTTAAAAACGACGTTCTTGATGTTTCAAAAAAAATATAATGGGCTGGGTTGACTCGGACGAGCCATGGACCGGGCCACTGGTCGATGACCCAGTCGGGCCTACCACTTTTGGCTTGTAGCTTGCCCGTGGCTCGGTCAACCCGGACCAAAATTGACATCCCTTGTCCTGCTAGAGCTACAAGTCTAACAAGTACTCGTTGGTTTATCAATTTCATTGATAATCATACAAGGGTATGTTGGGTATACCTAATGAAAGACAAATTTGAAGCCTATCATGTCTTTAAACAATTTCACAAGCTCATTCAAATTGTATTCCAAACCTCTATTCAAGTAATACGTACCGACAATGGGAAAGAATATTTCTTACATGATTTTATTCAATATCTCAGTGAAAATGGGATAATCCACCAAAGTTCTTGTGCTCATACCCCACAACAAAATGGGATAGCGGAAAGAAAGAATCATCATTTGTCAGAGGTAGCTCGATCTATGATGTTTACCAATTCTATTTCAAATTCCTATTGGGGAGAAGCTATTTTAACTGCATCATACTTGATAAATCGTTTTCCTTCGAAAACTCTTCAATTTTGAACCTCTTTAAGTGTTCTTCTAGATCAATTTCCTCACATAAAGATTCTTAATTCTCTTCCTCCGAAACTCTTTGGGTGTACCGTTTTTGTACACAACAATCAACCCAATAAAAGCAAACTTGACCCACGAGCTATTAAGTGTGTGTTTGTTGGGTACTTTCCCACTCAAAAAGGTTATAAGTGTTTCTCACATTTTACGAACAAATTCTTTGTTTCATATGATGTCTTTTTTTTTGAAAGTTAATTATTCTTATCCAATACCTCTCTTCAGAGGGAGAAATCCCATGAAGAGACTTATTAGGACCCAAGCATATCACTCCCTATCTCACAAAATTCTGTCCAGATCTTCCCACAAAACTTGCAAACAGCCACCATTGAACCCAAAACTGTTCAATCTGATTCAGTGGGAGAACTAGTTCGGGAAAAGCCAATCTCGGTGCATTCATGAAGGCCTAAAACTTCTCAACAAGGCCAATCATTGGACCAGGAACCAACTTCTAAAGAAACTGTGGCAAGTGACTTGGATATGCCAGTTGCATTACGAAAGGGGGTAAGATCATGTACTAAATATCCTATTTCAAATTATTTGACTTACTCAAAGTTGTCTTCAAAGTTTAAAGCTTTCACTACTAAGCTTGACAGTGTAAGAATTCCAAGAAATGTGCACGATGCATTCCAAGAGCCTAAGTGGAAGGAAGCTGTACTTGAGGAAATGAAAGCCTTACTTGAAAATAAGACATGGGATATTGTAGATCTACTCGAGGGAGAAAAGGTGGTTGGTAGCAAGTGGGTGTTCACTGTGAAGTATAGGGCAGATGGAGAGATTGAAAGGTATGAGGCTAGATTAGTAGCTTAAGGTTTTACACAAACCTGTGGAATAGATTATGAGGAGACATTTGCTCCAGTTGCAAAGTTGAACACAATTAGAGTTTTCTTTCATTGGCTGCAAATTTAGATTGGAAACTCCATTAACTTGACATTAAAAATGCCTTCTTAAATGGTACATTAGATGAGGAAATATATATAAGGATCCCACCAGGTTTTGAATCTAAAGAAGAAAGGGGGAGAGTCTACAAACTGAAAAAATCTTTATACGGCCTCAAATAGTCTCCACGAGCATCGTTTAAGAGGTTTAGTGACACTCTTTGCAGATTTGGATACAAACAGGGACAAGTTGATCACACCATGTTTGTGAAGTTTGGAAACAATGGAAAGAAGTCCATCTTGATTGTGTATGTGGATGATATTATAATCACAGGCGATGATACTAGTGAGATCAATGATCTTTAAAAAAAATTGAGGCTGGAATTTAAAGTAAAATATCTCAGCGCCTTGAGACACTTTCTTGGAATGGAGATTGCTAGAAGTAAAGAAGGTATTTTTATATCTCAACGAAAATACATTCTTGATTTATCGGAGGAAACAGGAAAAATGGGATGCAAACCCATGGGAACTCCACTGGAAAGAAAATGGAAATTCAAGAAAGATGAAGAAGATCCCCTTATTGACAAAGGAAGATACCAAAGGTTGGTAGGAAAACTTATCTATTTGTCATTAACCAAACCAGATATTACATACACTGTGAGTATTGTCAGCTGGTTTATGCACTCTCCAACTCAAAGACATCTAGAGGTAGTCAACCATATTCTGAGGTGTCTCAAAGGCAGTCTAGGTAGAGGATTAATGTTTCAGAAAAATGAGAGAGGGAACATAGAGGGTTTTACGGATGCAGATTGGGCTGGTTGTATTGAAGATAGTAGATCAACTTCTGGCTATTGTACTAAGCTTTGGGGGAACCTTGTCACATTGAGAAGCAAGAAGCAGTTCGTAGTGGCAAGAAGCAGTGCAGAAGCAAAGTTTAGGGCAATTGCACAAGGAATTTGCGAAGTTATTTGGTTAGAGAGGTTAATGCAGGATCAGGGCACCACTTCCTCTCCCACCAAAATCTTCAGCGATAGCAAATCAACCATTAGCATAGTGAAGAATCCAGTTCAACTTGATCGAACGAAACATGTTAGAATTGACCGAAACTTCATTAAACGTGAAATAGAAGGAGGCATTGACTTATGCTATGTTCCTACTCAAGCATAAGAAGCAGATATTTTCACAAAGATCATGCCTAAGCGTAGATTTGAGACAATTCTAAACAAGTTGGGAATGATAAATATCTATTCCTCAACTTGAGGGGGAGTATTGGATAATTATTTATCTTTATTTTAGATAAGTCTGTTAGCTTAGGAGATTATCTTCTAGGAGATAAGTTTATCTTCTAATAGATAAGATAAGTTTATCCTATACGCAAATCTGATAGTTAGTAGCATTAAATTAGGAAATACTCTTGTATAAATTTCCTTGAATCAAAGGAATAAAGTTAAGTTTTGACCCCTTTTCTAAAATCCTCTTGTTTCATCCCTATTAATGATTATTTTGAGAGGCGTATCACAGAAAGTTGTTTAGAGGTTGTTGGAAGTGAAATAAAGTGGCTTTAGATGAATTGAACTAAAATGGCTTTATGTAGTTTACATTTTTGTGCCACCCACATATATAATATTGTGCATTGTTTGTGCTTTTTGCTAGCCTTTATTAGTCTAGTCTTGTAATTATTTTGATAAAAGAAGATGATTAGATAACAATTATTGTGCAATCTTCTCCTTCTGTTAATTCTATTCTATTTTCTTTTTACTTTGTTTCATTGCTTTTTGGGAACATTATCATTTTTTATTCATGTTTAGTTCATTATTGAAATGGGTTTTGGTTTCATTATACCTTTTGATGCAAAATAAAAAATAATTTAATTTTCCTTAATAGGAAAAGAAAATATTTCTATTTTGATTTATAATTAGTTAGTCTATTAAGGAATAACAATAATTTATTTAACAAAAGATTGGGGAAGTTACTATTCTTCCTGCCTTTGTTGTTTAGTTGCTACACTAGTAACCAAGTCGATATTAGACAAACCCTTCAATCTATGCTTTTATATATCTTTATTGCTACGAAGACAAGGTCATACAATAGGACATCATTAGCATGTGTTCAATAAATTTCGTTTTTTATGAAGTAAGTTGACCTAATGATATAAAGTGAGTAGTAATCAATGAGAATTTCGTGAAGAATACACTACTATCAACTGAAGATGTCAAACATTCATAAGTGATTCTCCCAAGTCCTAACTCAAAGATAGGGCTTAATAATTAGTATATGCTTCTTTTGACAATTGGAATTGGAGAATATATGCATAAATGGACACATTTAACAAAACCTAGTGTCTTAATTCAATGCAATTAATGGGTTGATGACTCGATATCTTGTCATTCTTTCCCTTTATATATGTTTAGAGAATTGTAACACAAAAAGAGAAACAATGACATGAAGCTCAAATGTGCTTCAATTGTTACAAGATTAAGATATTGTCTGTTCCTATTGTCCATTTTTATCTAAGAAATTGATGATATGTTTCATGGTTTAGATATGTGATGCAGTTGCTGTGGCAGGATTATTGAATGCTACTCTTGTCATTCCAGTTTTTCATCTAAATAGTGTTTGGCGAGATTCCAGGTGATTATTGTGACTATTGCTGTTTTCCTTGTTTCATAATACAATAGTTCTATTGTTGAAAGTCATTGGTTTCAATTATCACTTAAATTTATGGAATTATCATACGTTAAGTTCATTTACTCTTTATGTTCAGATATATTTGACTTGATCTAAAAGCACATGTTGATTTGGCTTGATTGGACAGTGACTATAAATTACTAGATTAGAAGCAACAAAAATCTTGAGAACAATGCATGTTTTATGCTCTAGCAGCTTGTGTCACAATGTGGTAAAGGGATGGTATTTTTGGATAACCCAAATGTATCCTCATGTAATTAAGAAAATACTTGGCATATAAACATATTATGCCTTCCTTTTTTGGCTCAACTAGGAAAATCGTTTACTTATTCCTTAATGACCAAGTTTTATTTTGCATATAAAATTCATTTGCTTCCTAAAAACATATTATGCCTTCCTTTTTTGGCTCAACTTGGAAAAGCGTTTACTTATTCCTTAATGATTAAGTTTTATTTTGCATATAAATTTCATTTGCTTCCCATAAACTTTCTTTTAATCTTTTTCCTAAGCAAATCAATGAGGATAAATGCTATTTTATGGTGCATTATATTTGGAAACCATGTTTACCTTTTTACCCATTTTTTTCTTTGTTTTGTTATAGCAAATTTGGTGATATATTTGACGAGGATTTCTTCATAGATGTGTTGGGGAACAATGTAAATGTAGTTAGAGAGCTCCCAAAAGATGTACTTGGGCAGTTTGACAATAACATAAGTAGCATTGTTAATCTGAGAGTAAAAGCTTGGTCAAGCCCAACCTACTATCTTCAGAAGGTTCTTCCAAAGTTGATTCATATGAGGTATGCATATGACAAGCTCTTGGATTAAAAAACATAGATTTTTTTTTCACTGTATTTATTTCTTTATGGATAGTCATACACTAAGAAAACCAACTTGCAAATATTATATGGACTTAATTGCAATGTTCTAGACAATTGATTTGTTTTAAAGATCAATTCTGGAATGGAATAAATTACATGTTTACTAATTAATTGTTGCAAAATTTCCTATGATTTTTTTGAACAACTAACTAATTAGCTCTGATTGCATTTATGATGTTGTGGAGTGTCAAAATAATTTATTGCCTTCTTTGTATATACAGCCAAAATGATTAAGATCCATACAAAATTGATGATGTCATATATCACTTCATCCTCAACTCCATATATCAAGTTTAGCAGCTTAACTTAATTAGGCAACATGGAACAAATATGTTATTTCTCCAATCTCTTGATTTTGTAGATTATGTTAAAGAATTGCAAGAAGAAGGGGAATTAGGAAAGAAAGTGGAATGGATGAGTAGGATACAAGAAGGGGAGATGAGAGAGGTAAAGATGAAGAGAAGAGAGGGATGTTGGAGAAGTAATTGAGAGAAGCAAGGAGAAAGCTTTAAATTTACGTGTTGATTTCCAAAGGGTTGCCTAGTTATTGTAAAGCCAAATCCTTATTTATATGTAGAGTAACTAACCACCAACTATCTACTCCTTTATCCATTCATATTACACTTCCTTCCCATATAACCATTAACAACTTAGGACACTATTCAATCTTAGAGGTTCCTGTTCTTGATTTTGGTTGGAGATTGTGTGCTTAGTTCATTTAACATTACCATATTAGGAAAAGAAAGGTAGGGAATTGTTGATTGACATTGCTACAAAGAAAATTTGCATTGAATAGTGTGTTGTTACCTTGGGTGTTATAGCTAGTTCTTTTCAAGGAGCAACAGTGCGTTCTTCAATGGCTTCTAACAGAAGATTGATCATCAGTGTTTATTCTTATGCATGGTTCTTCAATATTTTGCCCATAAATTTCTTGGTTGTAGTCTACATCTTGCATTTAGATTCGCTTCTTTTTTTTATGGACTTTAATTATTGCATCATACAACCTTGCCACTTAAGATTCTTAAAACACCTCATTATGCATTGCCTTTAAACGTTTTTCCTAAAGATTGCTCCTTGGATTTGAAATTCTTGCATATAGAAGCGCTTCCCTTTTACGAACTTGAACTATTGCTTCATATTGAACCTTGTTATTTAATATTCTTTAACCCTTATACCATTTCTAATCTTTTACCTTGTGGGAGAGATTGAGGAGAATAGATTATTGCTCGTTTGTATTAGATTTTGTTGCAAACGAGAAAGTGAGAGAGATTGACTCATTAGCTTACCCCTATGTATGTACATGTACCATCAAATGTATATTACATAATGAAGAAATAGGACAAAGTAATTCTTCTTTAATTTTTTGGTGAATAGTATAAGGAATATATAGGACAATGTAGCCCTAATCACCTCCTTAAATCAAGAAGAATTTGTTTATTCTTTAAGTAATAAAATCTCATTAATTCAGCTACTAATTGATAAAATATAAACTAATTATCTATAGAGAATCAACTAATTATCTTAGAGATAACTATTTGATTATTTCTAGAATATCAATACTCCCCTCAAGTTGGTGCATAGATATTGATCATGCCCAACTTGCTTACAAAGAACTCAAAATTCTATCTTAGTAGTCCTTTGGTGAAGACATCAACAATTCAACAATTTGTTGTGTTGTAGGTACAAATGGTATTCAAATGAGTCCACTTTCAAGTTATTGTTTTATAAAATGTCTGTCAATCTCCACATGCTTCGTTTGATAATGTTGAATTGGATTGTTGGCAATACTGATAGCTACTTTGTTATCACAAAACAACTTCATCAGGTGCTCCACTGGTTTCTTAAGTTCTTCCATTACTCTTTTAAGCCAAATTATTTCAAAAATTCCTTAAGCCATTGCCCTATATTCTGCTTCTGCAGTACTTCTGGCTACCACACATTTTTTTTACTCTTCCATGTTACTAGGTTTCCCCACAAATATGCGCAATACCCAGAAGTTGATCTTCTCTCAGTAGGAGACCTTGCCCAGTTTGCATCAGTGTAGATTTCAACTCTCCTTTGATCACTTTTCTTAAAGAATAATCCTTTCCTTGGAGTTCCTTTTAAGTATCTTAAGATTCTGTACATTGCTTCCAATTGTTCTTCATAGGAGTATGCATAAATTGGCTTACCACACTAACAATATTGGAAATATTTGGTTTGGTGTGAGATAAATAGATTAGCTTTCCTATCATTCGTTAATATCGACCTGTATCCGCTGGAACTCCTTTCTTAACTTCACCTGCTTTGAGTTGAATTCCATAAGAGTATCTAATGGTTTACATCTACTCACCTTTTTTTTCTAGAAGTTCCAGGATATACATCCGTTGGGTGACTATTATGGCCTTCTTAAAGCTAACAATTGTCACTAGGAAGTATCTAAGATATCCTAGGTCTTTGATTTTAAACTCCTTTGAGAGATTATTTTTGTGAATTTCATTTTCCTCAAAATTATTGCCAGTGAGGATAATATCATCTGCATACATAATTAGAATTGCAGTCCTTCCTTTTGCATAAGTTTTTATGAATAGAGTATGATCAGAATGTCTCTATAAGACATGTTGAGACTTCACAAATCTTGCAACTCTTTCAAACCAAGCCCTTGGTGATTGTTTCAACCTATATAAAGATTTTTTTTGGTTTGAATATCCTTTTTTCAAAGCTTTTACTAAATCCTAGGGAAGGCTCCATGTACACCTCTTCTTCTAAATCTTCATTTAGGAAGACATTTTCCACATCCAACTCATGTAGAGTCTAATCTAGATTCACTGCAATAGAAAGCAACACTCTCAAAGTATTTAACTTAGCAATAGGTGAAAAAGTTTTTGAATAGTTTACAAGTTCTAGAACCTTCCTAAGAACAATGGTTGAATTTAAGGTTTCATCCGACTCTGGAACGGATATTGGTTCAGATGACACTTACTCAATAGAAATAGACTCAAACTGAGATTTACCTAGCTGGTCTCCAATTTTTGGATTTGTTTTTGGGTTAGACTCTTGACCATGTTGCAAGTTCTCTGTGCTTTTCTATAGTTCTAAATATTTTCTCAAAAAGACTTTCTCTTTAAAACAATTTCCATCTTGTCTTGCACACATTTCATTCTTTTCTTGAGATTGAATTTGTGAAGGCATTGAAGAAGAATGCTTATTTTTATTATTTGAGACACCATCAGTGTTTGAATCTGGATTATGGAAAATTTCTACATCATTGTCAGTGTTGACCATAGTCTCATTTTCCTTACAATTTCAAAAATCTTATCTTCACTACATGTCTCCCCTTGAAGATGAGGTGAGAGAAAAAAACGTTTATCTTAAAAAAAGTTAGACATCCATGGCAATAAAAAAAAACTTTCGGTTATTGGATCAAAGCACTTGTACCTTTTGAGTGGGAGGATAACCAACAAAAACACATTTTTGTGCTTTATGATCAAGTTTCCCCGATTGTTGTCATGAATATGAACAAATGCAGTACACCTAAACACTTTAAGAGGGATGTAGATTTTTAGGCACTATGTCAGACTTGAGATGTAGATTTTTAGGCACTATGTCAGAGAAAGTGTTTGTTCTGGATGATGAAACTCATTGATTAAGTAAAATCTTCAAGCCTACATGTAGAAGGTGCTCAGATACCTGATGAAATGGAGAGTTTGACAATTTAAGATGATAATAACATGGAGAGCTCAACAATGGGAGATGATAAGAGCGTTAAAGATGAAGAAAAGCACAAGGAAGTGGATTCTTTGGCAAATCTTAAAGTTGAAAAGACTGGAAAACAAATTGAAACACTTAAACTAGACGCTAAAACACCTAAAAACAAATCAAAATACAAGAACATCAGGTTTAAACAACAGGACATCAGGCTGAAAGAATAGAGCAACCAGGTAAAATACCAAAATAGGGAGTTGAAAAGATTTAACTTGGAAATTCTATGGGTTTCGAAGCTTTTTGGCTCCAAACTTGATGATATACTTGATTTTGAGAAAACAACAAATTAGAGTGATGATGATTATGTTTTAGTGGGTGATGAAGGAGAAGCTGCTTTGAATGAAAATGCAAAATCAACATAATATATGAATAAGTGAAGTTGTTCGTTCACTTGCAAGGTCAAAATTCAACAATGATAGTAAGTAATTGCTTTCAACTTCAAGAACATGCTAGTCAATATTGTTGATTGGTGGGATTTAATGAAGGGGATATGATGATGGTAAGGATTTGTTTAGAGTGTTTTCCAAAAGGAAAATATAAGAAACTTCATTCATAGGATGTTGGACATTATAAGATAAGATCAGTGTGGCATGAAAATTAGTCCTATCTCTAATGTTGCAAACTTAACTATTTATCATAGATGTGATGGTACACAATCTCCTATTTTAGTTATGAGAATTCTATCTATTCCTCATCTTAAAGAAGAGATAAAGGATGTTCTTAATGAACAAATTGTGCTAATTCTTGTATTTAAAAAATATTTTTGACCCCGAACCGTTTAGTGAAGACATTTTTAGGTCAGTCAGTTTCATAAACTAAAACAAATTTAAGATTGTGCTCTAAATTTTGTCAAGATTAAAGCTAATACAAGAGTATGAGGATCTACTAAAGTCTTGTCTATTTTGGTCCTCAAATATCCATCAAATTTTACGAATTTCATGACGTTGATTTTGATCGTTACTTGGTTTCTTGATGTAATACAATCTTTGTTCAAGTGTTGTTCAATTGATTTTGTTAATGATCTTTTGCTAATTTTTTGACCATCATTCTACATTCTAACCTTTTACATGAATTAAATTTATTAGTAGAACATGTTTTATAATCATAACACTTAAGATTGGAATCTCTATTCAATAAAATAATTACATAATATTGTTAGTAAAAGTGTTGTTGTGAAATCAAATTTTGGTTGGTCCTTGAACTTATATATGCATGGATATTTGGAAAAGGAAAAAGTAAAGAAAAAATGTTTATACTTTTATGGTTGAGTTTTTGATCTTTGTAGCTATTCAACATTATATTTATGGTCAATGTAGCTGTATGTTAAATCGTCATTTCACCATTCAGGGCAGTGCGGATTGCACCTTTCTCCAATAGACTTGCTTATGCAGTGCCACCAAGTATTCAAAGGCTCAGATGCTTAGCCAATTTTGAAGCATTGAGATTTTCAGAACCTATAAGAATCCTTGCAGAGAAAATGGTTGACCGAATGGTTAAGAATAGCTCGCATATTGGGGGGAAATATGTTTCAGTGCATCTTCGATTTGAAATGGTTCCATTCCATCTTCTTGCATTCTAGCATACACTATTATGATATTGCTTTATTGATCACATTTTATCCAGTTTGAGATGCCAATTTTATAATGTGCAAGGATATGGTTGCATTTTCTTGCTGTGAGTATGATGGTGGGGAAGACGAGAAACGTGAGATGGATATTGCACGAGAAAGTAGTTGGAGAGGAAAGTTTAGGAGAAAAGGTAGAGTAATACGACCAGGAGCAAATCGGATGGATGGAAAATGTCCTTTAACTCCTTTGGAGGTATCCCACAACTCTATTTGTCCTTTTTTTAATCATGAAAATGATTTTCTTTTATCATTTTCTGCTATGATATAGGTTTTGTTGTAAGATCAAATTAATACTTGATTCTCATTTTTGATACATAACTTGAAGTTAATTAAGAGTATTTGTGATACATTGTTGAATTTTTGGTTAAATTTTCATGCATATTTTTTTCTTAGCTATTTAGAAATGATAAGGGGTTAATATATTTTTGTACTCCAAGTATGTTCAGCTTCCTAATTAAGTACCTCTACTAATTCTTTTTATTTAATCTTTCATTGTTTGTAATTATGTTAGTCAAGTACATTTCTTACTCTACTAATGGAGTGGCATATGTAGCATGCCATCTCATAAGAAAAATGACATGGACATGTGGATGTCAAATAAGATAAGATCCAAAATTATGCTAATGCATACATGGTTAAATTGGGGTCCACTATGCCTTATGGCATAACACTTAAGTGAGTGGCATAACACTTATGTGAGGCTCAAAAGTAAGTCCTATTTGCATATGAATTTCAAATATGGAGAAAACAACATTCAATGATAAAGTTGAAGGCCAATTCTTCTTCTCTTTTGAAAGTTTGTTAGCTTATTGACTCATTCAATCTTGGTTAGGTTATAGACATGAAGGTGTAGAACAACATATAAACAACAAAGAAGAGTTTGTCATTTCTTTCATTGATTAGATTCTCTAACTTGTTCATGTGATGCTTTCCAAAGGAAGGCACATTAATAGGAGAGTGAAGCCTTTAAAGTGAAGAAAACCATGAGAAGGTTAACTTTTATGTTTGTTATTAATATTCCTTTTTAAAGCTAGAATCAAACATCTGTATTATTAAAGTCAAGGAAATGTGGAGTTGGAAGGTGCATATGAAAAAGATTTTAAAGTTATCTTTGTCCTTTTGTTTTTAATCCTACTATTAAATTTTCTTAATCAAAATTTCCAAAGTTGAAATTCATCTATAATAGGACTTGCATTTGGGGCTCACGTTAGTGTTGTACCATGTATCATAGTCTACCTTAATTTAAACATGTAAGTACTAGCATAATTTTGGATTTTGTGTTATGTGATGTCTACATGTCCACATCATTTTCCTTACGACCTGTGTGCCACATACATCCTTTTGAACTTAACTGAAGATATTTAATTGAGAAATAAAGGATTCGATTAAAAATTTCTTACTAGAGGTTCATGATTAAGAAATCAAGCATAATAGGACTAAAAATATCTTAATTCAAATTATAACTCAGGAGCTATGACATTAAACAAAAAAAAGTGTTGGAGGTTGGAAGTTGTGGAAGATTTATTGCCTTACCATTGATTACAAAAGTGTAGCATGTTGATTTAATTAACTATGAATTTATCTTTTTGTTGCTTTTGAAAGAATGCTGCTAAAATAGTTAATAGCCAAAATTTTCCTACATTTGTTTTCTGTTAGTGGCTTAACTTCGGAATGGCATTGGGAATTCTTTGATGAAACAACATAATTAGGATTTATTGAAAAATGGAATAATAGAGAAGCTGGATCAATTGTTTCATTCTATCATTAGGATTATTCGTGTGAATTTAAATCAATTGAAAAGATGTCACACTCATAACTTGGAATCACTAGCAAAATTGAGAATGGACAATGTAGGAGGGTACCATACATTGCCTCAAAAGGAGAAGTTTGAATGTTGAAGGAAAGCTTTGTTGTACCACCATTTAGCTAGTTGAAGCGGTTGTAGCCACTTGTGAGGATAGTCACTAGCCATGCAATGAACATAAGTTTCTAGTGTCCTATTCGACACCTCTATTCATCCATTGGTTTTTGGGTGATAAGTGGTTGAGATTTACAAAGAAACTCCTTGAATTCTTAAGAATCTTGTTGGAAAGCATTGGTAAATATTGGATCTCTATAACTGGGAATAGTTTGAGGTATACTGTGAAGCTTATGCGCCATATCACTATTGTTACCACTTACTTCCCTTAATATATGGGTAGTCCCTAAATGAAATCATGTTGATTTTAGTCCAAATCAGTGAGGACTAGTAAGAGGCTGCAATAAGTCAAGACATGTTAAAGTTTCATATTTGCTTCTTTGATAGACCACACACCTCTTGATCTTTAATATCCCTTTGTATGTTCTTCCAAACAAAAATAGGATTGCAACCTCTTATATGTTCTCAAGAATCTAGAATGTCCCCCCAGTAGATTGTCATGGAATTGTGAAATGATTTTTAACCTCAAAGTTGGATCAATCCTATCACTAATCGACCTTTCCAAGTTAATAGCTCATTTGACCAACTATATGCTGACCCTTGAGCTTGCCCTCCTAGTATTTTCCTCAAAAGATTCTATGTTGAAAGATCCTTCTAACTCTCCTTAATCTCCTATAATAGATTCGTATTATTTGTTATAAATATTGGAAACTACTAGCAAATAATTATGTACTTTTCACCTTTGATAGTGTATCAATGACTCCATTTTCAACATCCTAGTTAAATATAGTATCCAAGAATGTTAATTGGGGGCTTGATACAATCTCAAGATCCTCGTAGCCTTTATATAATAGTAAGAATTAATTGACACGCATTAACTTCAATGGAGATTTGTGTGTAGAATTGAGTTCCCCAAGGAGATGCCTTAGCAAAATCAACTCAAATGTAGTATATGCCATGGCCCTGTACTTAGACTTAGCACTGGAACGTGTAATAATTGATTGCTTCTTGCTTTTCCATGACACTGTGTCGAAAGTAAAAGCCAAGAAAAAAGTAAAAGAAAAGTTTTTGACAATTGTTTGTCGAAAACAAAATCCAAAAATATAAATAAATAATTGCTTAAAAATTAACAATAAAATAAGAATAAGAATAAAAGATTCATAACCAAAATGAAAAGATAGAAATAAAAATAAAAATAAAGAATAATAAAAATATAAAATAAACAGAAAGGATAATATTAATAAAAATAAAAATGTAAAAATAAAAGTAATAAAAACAATAAAGATAAAAAAGGTATAGAACAAAAATAAAAGATCAAATAATGGATGGAAAGGAATCAAAGATTGTTCAAAAATTGCAAAATTAATAATCATGCTTTAGGTCATAAGATATACTGGATTAGAGAAATCATGGTTGCTTACCAAGCTGTTGAAAATATGAGCCATTATCTTAGAGGAAGATGGAATCTTTATTACCTTAGGTTTTCATTTCTAGTAGTCCTTATGGATAATAGTTTGAAAGATTGATGAAATCTTACTAAACTTGTTTGGTACAACATTTTAAGGTCTCCTTTGGATGCCTTTTATGACTTTTCAATGAATTCATTTAATTTCTCAAAAAAAGAAATAAAAGATCAAATAATTAAATAAATAAACAAACAAGAAAAAATACAATTACATAAATAAAATAAACAAGCAATTGAAAAAAATGCTTAAGGTGAGAAAATATTAGGGATAATTAACTAAGGGAGAAGTATTACAAATAGAATGTTTAGGCAACCCACTTTTCATGAATTGAATTGCACTAATACTGAATGGTATAACTATTTCCACAGCAGACATGGAAACAAGGATTCATGCATTCAAACCACACAATCAAATAAGAACAAGAATAAGAGTGAAGTTATAGAGAGAAGTTAATAAAGATGATTCTATTATTAAAAGCTAGTTAACTCCTCTGTACAATGACTCTTAATTGTCGCAGTAGTTGTTACAATGGATTTAACCCAGTCAACTATGTCCATGTGTATAACTTTAGGCTAACTCCTAAAGTAGACAACATTGGAGTGGACTTATAGATTACTTTTTGGGTTATTTAACAGCTTACACATACTTTGTGATCTTGATTTGCCAACATTTATTCATAAATGAGAAAAAAGCCTCACATTGTGAGATGAGACCATATATTTTGGAATACGAACTCCCAACATCTCAAAATTCCTATTAATACAAAAAAATTGCAATCAAAATATAACTTTCCACTTATTGTCTAAAATTGAAATTTCTAATCTTTATTTTTGAAAGTGCAATTCTAGCTACTTATAAATTTTCTAACAATAATCATAATTATATTATTTTTCTATATTAGACAACTTATCCCATTAAAATAAAGAAGAGCATGCACAAAAAACTGGGAATTATTTATAACTTCCACATTAAAACATAAATTCCTCCATTTCAGAAAACACCTCCTTTTTCATTGGAAACAAGTTTAGTTTTAATTTCAATATTAAAAGAAATTGTCTTGATTCCAATTTAGTAGCTTTAACATAGGTGTAGGGCTTTTTGTTTTGCAGGTGGGACTGATGCTTAGGGGTATGGGTTTTGATAATGCCACCTCTGTGTATGTTGCAGCAGGTAATATTTACAAAGCAGATAAGTATATGGCTCCTCTTAAACAAATGTTCCCCCTCTTGGAAACTAAGGATACACTAGCTACTATTGACGAGCTTGCTCCATTTAAGGTATCATCTGGCCATAAAATCCCCTTCGATTCTTAATCTTGCAGAAATTTAGACTCATGTGATATTGGAAAATTGAATAATGATACTAGTTACTAATTAACTTTTGTAACATCTAAGTATGTGATGTAGGGACACTCCTCTAGGTTGGCTGCTCTTGATTATACAGTTTGCCTGCATAGTGAAGTTTTTGTCACTACTCAAGGTGGAAATTTTCCCCACTTTTTGATGGGTCACAGGCGTTATTTATATGGAGGACATGCGAAGACAATCAAACCTGATAAGAGGAAATTAGCTCTCTTATTGGACAACCCAAATACCAGGTTGGGCTCAATCCATATTATTTGCATAATACTTATCATATTTAGATCCATAAAAAGTTTCTTAGTTGCTTTTTCCTCTCTTCCTTGCCTAAAATATTTGACTTCTTTATTTTGATTATTTGATGTCTTCGATTTAGTTTTTGTTTATATGCCATTGAATCTTTAGATATGAAATTCTTGAACTTATGGCCCATTACAAGTAGTGTATTTTCAACTTGCATAATTGTTGTACTAGATGGCATTTATTCATTTTATTGGAATAAAAGATCCCTTTACCAAGTCAATATCTATTTTGCTCTTGTGGAAGGAGAAGTTTTTATTAGTCAAGCTATGTATCTATTTGTTCTTTCACATGTCTAGTAAACAAACTTTTTGGGGATGATGTTAGAAATATGAGTAGATTGGCCGCGAAGTTCTTTTACATTTCATCTCGATTTGCTACTTATACTGATTTAAGAGGATAGGGAAATAATATGGGGATAATTATAAAATTGAGGGAGAAATGGTAGAAAGAAGAGGGAAACAAAAGATGAATGTAATAGTATATGAAGAGACTAGAGAAGAAACTAATGCGGTAGAAGTTGGGATTTGGAGATGGGGAAAGAAAAAAGGAAGTTAAAGGAGGATAGCATAGCTGCAGAGGTAGGAAAATGATAAGGATGAGGATGTGAATGGGGAAAACTTAGGAGAGTGATAGAGATCTCAACATAACATTCATTATTCCAAAACGTAAAGTAACAATTTGAGGATACGTTATGTGTTAGGAACCTCTATAGAGATTGTTTTGTATTGATGATAAATCGGTACAATGAGATAGAAAACTACTAGAGCAAAGCTCCCCCTCCTGGTAGTCCAGGCCAATACAATAGTGTATTTTCCACAATAATCCAGAATAATCTCCTCTCCCTCCCTATACCGAATCCTATATATCCTCTGTATCTTCTCATTCTCACTCTCTCTCTCTGTAACTAATTCCTAACCACTAGCCTATGTGGCATTTGTATATGAACGGATGTAGGTTTGGATGGCTTAATGGGCTAATTACTAATACAAGTCATGCTGATAATTAGGAAGGGTGCTAACAATTCCTTCCTCCTCAAAAGGCACCTTGTCCTCA
>JAOQMQ010000001.1:7457274-7471160 GCA_027563845.1 Erythroxylum subrotundum | reverse complement strand
TCTCCATTCAACTCCGGTTTAATCACCTTGCAAACACCTTGAGAGAAAACTCGATGTCCATCCCTCACCCTCACACCGAAAGTACTGGTTGAAGTGACAACAATGCCCCTAGCTCTCCTCTCCATTAGTTGTTCATAAGTCAAGCTTCGAGTCCCCTTCCACCGTGAGCTATTCTGTCGACCATCTACAGCTGCTGCTGGTCGGGTCTTGTTGGTGTCCTCCCTTCCCTCTCCCTTTGCATTCGCCGAGGTGTTTCCAGCTGGCCCTTGTCGTTGAAATCTGGTAACCCCCGTCCTAAATCCGTGCCCTGCAGGTGGTACCCCGGGTCGGTGCTTCGGCTCAGTTGGTCGGATGACGCCCTCTCCGATCAACTCTCGCTCCACCTTAAGCGCCACCGACAGGAGGCGGGTTCTGGACGTCGGGTCGTGGGTCCTGACCCGGATCCGTATCTCCTCACGAAGCCCACCCATAAAACAGCTCATAAACCATTCTTCGGGACGATGGCCAATCTGCGATGCAACTCTCTCAAACACATCAACATATTCGTCCACCGAACCAAGCTGGGAGATCGACTTCAATTTTTCTATTGGGTCACCATCGTCCTTCCTCCCATAACGATCGAACAACGATCGTTTGAATCTCTCCCAAGTCATCCGTGGGTCCAACTCTCGTAAAGTCATGAAACAACATAACGTCGATCCCTCCATACAAGTCGGAACCATAGGAAGACGAAGCTCAAGAGGGATTTCATGAATCACAAAGTAGGATTCAGCTCTCGCGACCCATGCAAATGGGTCGTCCCCGTGGAAAACAGGGAGGTCGACCCTGCGAGCTGTGTTCCGATATTCCTCCCACGCACGTGCTGTCGCAACCGATGACACGTGGTTACCCTGTTGGTGTTGCCCAGAACCTTGCGGACCACTGGCGGTTCTGTCGTTGTCGGTGGCGACTGAAGAGAGGTGTGCAGGTCTATCGCCACCTACCGAGGATGACGCATTATGGGTAAGCATCGATGGTTCTTCTCCTTCTTTTGTTTCTGTGAGTTTCTGGCCATCAAGGATTTAAACCCATCTCTCATCTCCGACAGTAGCAGTTGTTGAGATTTGGCCAGCGTGGATGGAGTTGAGCTGCGACTGAAGATCCTTCAAGGTGGTGGCATGTGATTTAACCATCTCCTCTTGGGCGGAAAGGGATGATTCCTGCCTCTTAAGAGAAGCCTCTACTGCCGACACTCTTGCCTCCATTCTTGTGTGCATACACTCTCTTCCTTCTTGAATTTCTTCTCTCAATGAAAGCACCAATTTGTTAGGAACCTCTATAGAGATTGTTTTGTATTGATGATAAATCGGTACAATGAGATAGAAAACTACTGGAGCAAAGCTCCCCCTCCTGGTAGTCCAGGCCAATACAATAGTGTATTTTCCATAATAATCCAGAATAATCTCCTCTCCCTCCCTAAACCGAATCCTATATATCCTCTGTATCTTCTCATTCTCACTCTCTCTCTGTAACTAATTCCTAACCACTAGCCTATATGGCATTTGTATATGAACGGATGTAGGTTTGGATGGCTTAATGGGCTGATTACTAATACAAGTCATGCTGATAATTAGGAAGGGTGCTAACATTATGAATGGACTATGGATCATAAGCTAGAGAGGAGTAAATATTGAGTAAAACATTACATCGAGAAATTAATCCTATATAAAATAGTAAAAACTAATTTACACTTTTTAACATATGTAGATAATTCTAATGTCGTGTCTGTGGGTAATTATGTTGTCCATATAAACTTCCTTATGACTAAGTTCATACCTAGATGATTGATAAGCCTTCATTTAAATATGTTTGTAGAAGGAGTAAGAAGGTAGCTCTAGGAGGCTGAATCAGGATGAAGAATTGGGCTTAGACTCATTTTAGCAATTGTTTCCATTTTTTGTGGTCTTGTCTAGTGTGTCTTATGGTTGGTTAGAAAGTTGACATGGCAAGGTAGTTACAATGGAGGTTAAGTTACATAGAGTGTAGGAGTTTACGATGGGGTCATGAGCTTTGTGTGGAATTTCCTCATTTGGGTGTGGACTAGGAGAGAGGTAGCCTCTCAAATACTACCATTGGCATTGTAACACCTCATATTCTACTATCAATACCATTCAACTTCTTCTATTTCATTCTATCCATCAAGTATCGTAACAAATTTTGTTATCAAAGCCTTAATCCTACCATCGGTAATGCCCCAAACCAGAATGGAGGCAAGACTAGAATAAGTAGAAAACGAGCTTAAGTAGCTACTTGGGTTAAAGAAAGATGTTGCGGATCTAGCTAACACCATAGCCTCACCGGCTCAAAGGATGGAAGAAAGCTTTCACATGCTCATGAAGAGTCAGTCTCTAGGAGCCAATCAAGTAGAATCCAGGATTTGGAGTGACCCTAGCATTGGAATCAGCTTACAGAAAAGGTAACAAAATGGGTCAATCATCATTGAAAGTTGGAGTTGCCCCTTTCTGATGGGGAGGGCCTTGATGTGTGGATCTTCACGGTGAAGCGGTATTTTGCCATAAACCAGTTGATGAAGGCGGAGAGGCTGGAGGCTGCAGGAGTTTGTTTTGGGGGAGAAGCCCAAGCCTGGTCAAGGTTTAAAGAAAGATAGTATGATTTTCTTCTTGGTAGGAGTTAAAAACGCAACTACTTTCTCCATCTGTTAGTTGTAATTCATTCATCAGCTTTCTTACCCACAAGAGTTTGCACACACCTTGATCTATAACTCTATATTCAGCTTCCGTATTGGGGCTAGCAACTACATTCTATTTCTTGCTTTTCCAAGTGACTAGATTTCCTCCTATGAGCGTAAAATAGCCAGTGGTTGACCTCCTATAATCTGGAGATCCAGCACAATCATCATTTTTTAAAAATGATTTTATCTTAAGGTGACCATTGTTAGTGAACATAAGGCCTTTTCCTTGTGCAAACTTCATGTAGCGCAGGATGACAAATACAACCTGTAAGTGTGGTTCTTGTGGGTCATGCATATACTGACTCACCAGACTAACTAAATATGTTACGTTTGGTCGGGTGTGAGAGAGATAGTGAGTCTCCAACTAACCTTTGATATCTTCCCATGTTTACTGATGTACCTGTTCTTGCTTGTAGTTTGTGGTTACTGTCGATAGGAGATTTAGCTGGTCTACAACTCATCATATTAGTTTCTTATAACAAGTCTTGAAGGAGTATCAGTTATCATTGTTTCTGACAAACTGAATGAAACAAACTATGGGGAGTGGGCTCAAGCTATGAAACTCGCCATTGGAGGACGCAGGAAGATGAGCTTGATCATCGGAGATGGGAACGTTCCAGACCCAACAAACCTACAAGCTGCATGACAGTGGGAGATAGATAACTCCATGGTCTCGTCATGGCTTATCAACGCCATGATACCACCGATCGAACGCACCTTTATGTTTCTGCCAACAGCTCGAGAAATCTAGGAAGGAATGCGACAATCATACTCTGATGGAGAGGATGCATCACGGATCTACGAGATAAAAGCAAAGTTGTGGCAAATGAAGCAAGGTGACAGAGAAGTTACAGAATATTGGGTCAAAATGATAGCATTGTGGTAGGAACTTGACCTTCTGTCAGATGAGGAGTGGAGGTGCAAGGAAGATGATGTGATGTACAACTAGAAAATTGAAAAGGAGAGAGTCTTTGAATTTTTGGCTGGCCTCAACAAAATGTTGGATGATGTCTGTGGAAGAGGAACCAAAAGAAGAAAAAAATGTATCTCCAGTATCTACTAATGAAGCATTTGCACTGATGTCACGTGGTGAACCCAATAAGAAAAATCATAAGAAGTGTGAGCATTGTAAACAAAGTGGTCACACCAAAGACACATACTGGGACATTCATGGAAAGCCTCTAGACTGGAAAACAAAAAAAGGAAAAAACCGAGGCTATCAAGTATCTAGTGAAGGAGGAGCAGAAAAATCTGAAGATAGTCAGAAACAACAAGGTGGTGAACTGAATATTTCATTAGGGAAACTATTGGAAGTGCTAAAGAATCTCCAAAATGACAGCAACCAACAGAAGACATGCACGGTTGCTAATGCTACTATGAGAGGTAATATCATAAAAGTTTTTTAATCTTCATGCAGTAGGAAGAGATGGATAGTTGATTCTGGAGCATCAGATCATATGACAGATGATTATAATCTCTTTCATTCATATGTTCCTTGTGTTGGGCATGAAAAGGTTAAGTTAGCAAATGGTGATTCCTCTTCAGTTGCAGGAAAAGGAGATATCAAAGTAATAGATTCTATGAAACTAAATTCTGTTCTACATGTTCCTATTCTAGAATGTAATCTTCAGTCAGTTAGTAAGTTGACAAGAGAAGCTAATTGTAGTGCTCATTTTTTCCCTATTCATTCTGTTATACAGGACCTGTCATCGGGGAAGATGACTGGTAGTGCTAAAGAGGTAGATGGAGTGTACTACTTTGAAGATGAAGAAAGTCAGTCTACTTCTTATAGCTAGGGTAATAGTGTGATTGTGCCTAAGACTGATGAACTATTGTTATGGCATAAGAGGTTAGGTCAGCCAAACATTCAATATATGTCACGGTTGTTTCCAAACATTTCAATAAATAAAGATCTTTGTGTTCATTGTGACGCTTGTGAATTTGCTAAGCATCAAAGAATTTCTTTTACAAGGTCCAAATACAAATCCACAAAACGCTTGGGGCCCATCTCGTGTTCCTAATAGAACCAATTCAAAATGGTTCATTACATTCATTGATGACCATACACGTTTGTGTTGGGTTATTCTGCTACACAACACATTTTTACCGTATTCATCAATTTTTATCAAGTGATCAAAAATCAATTCCAAACTAGTATTCAAGTCCTTCATATTGACAATGGTACTGAATATTTTAATCAACATCTTCATACATTCTTCCAAAAACATGGAATTGTCCACAAAAGTACTTGTGTCAGTAGTCCTCAACAAAATGGGGTTGCTCAAAGGAAAAATAGACACCTTCTGGAAGTAGCTAGGGCCTTGATGTTCACTAGCAATGTTCCAAAATTCTTTTGGGGGGATGCTATTCTTAGTGCAACCTATCTTATTAATAGAATGCCTAGTCGTGTTCTTTCTTTCAAAACACCACTTCAGAAATTTCAAGAAACCTATACTACCACTCATCTTGAAACTAACCTTCCTTTAAAAGTTTTCAGGTGCACAATCTTTATTCACAGTTTTTCACACAACAAACTTGATCCAAGAGCCAAAAAATGTTTGTTTCTGGGTTATTCTGCTACACAAAAGGGGTATAAATGCTATGATCCTATATTGAAAAGGTTGTTTGTTAGCTGTAATGTCTCTTTTTCTGAGACATATTTCTTCTATCCCAAGTCTTCAATTTAGGGGGTATTGGAGTGAGTTTGGTGGTGATGAATATCAGCCTGAACCTGAACCTACATCTATTCCTGAACCTATCCCAATGCCTATATCATCTCCTATAGAGACAAATCCTGATATAGAAATATTTATACCTGATCATACACTCAAGGTGTATTCTCGGATGAAGAAAGCAAGTAGTACACTTCCTATCCTTGAAGCTATACCAATCTCTGAACTAGTGCAGGTCCCTACCGAAAAAGTTCAGAGTAGTAAGGATTAAGAAGACAACACAGATTTAGAACTGCCAATTGCCTTAAGGAAGAAATCTAGATCATGTACTATGCACCCCATTGAAATGTTTGTCTCTTATGATGCTCTATCTTCTCAATATAAAGCTTTTATTGCTAATCTGGACAGAATTGACATTCCCAAAAATATTCAAGAAGCTCTTAAAGTTCCAGAATGGAGAGAAGCAGTTTTCGAAGAAATAAGAGCACTTGAAAAGAATGAAACATGGGAAGAAGTTGATCTGCCAAAAGGAAAGAAACCCGTGGGGTGTAGGTGGATATTCATAGTCAAATATAAGGCTGACGGTTCCATCGAAAGGTATAAGGTGAGATTGGTAGCAAAGGGCTATACTCAGACCTATGGGATGGACTACAAGGAGACATTTGCACCTATGGCAAAGCTAAATACTATCATACAATTGTTATCGGTAGCTGTTAACTTTGACTGGCCACTTCAGCAACTTGATATCAAAAATGCCTTCTTGAATGGCCAACCAAAGGAAGAAGTGTATATGAAACTTCCTCCAGGGTTTGATGAGGAAGGAGGAAACAAAGTATGTAGACTAAGAAAATCCCTATATGGGCTGAAGCAATCACCACGAGCTTGGTTCGAAAGATTTGCCAAAGTCCTAAAAATAGAAGGGTACACACAAACTCAGTCAGATCATACAATGTTTTTCAGAGTTAGAGAAGGTAAGAATACAATTTTGATTGTGTATGTTGATATTGTCATAACTGGTGACGTTGCAGAGGAAATTACAAGACTCAAGACAGCTTTGAGGAAAGAATTTGAAGTTAAAGACTTGGGAGAAATGAAGTATTTTCTGGGCATAGAAGTAACAAGATCAAAGAAAGGAATTTACATCTCACAAATAAAGTACATTCTTGATCTATTGAGGGAGACTGTAATGTTAGGATGCAAACCAAGCACCACTCCTATTGACAATACAAAGTTTGTGGATGAAGATGATAAACTTGTTAATCGTGAAGAATACCAAACACTAGTGGGAAGGCTAATTTATTTGTCTCATATTAGACTAGATATTGCTTTTGCCGTGAGTGTTGTAAGTCACTATATGCATGCACCAAGGAGAAAGCATTTTGAGGCAGTTTATAAGATCCTACGGTATTTAAAAGGTACTCCTGGGAAAGGACTACTATTCAAGAAGGGAGATCAAAGAACAATCGAAATATATACTGATTCAGATTGGGCAAGTTCAGAAGAGGATAGACGATCAACCACTGGGTATTGTACTTTTGTGTGGGGAAATTTGGTGACGTGGCAAAGTAGGAAGCAAAAGGTCGTAGCCAAGAGTAGTGTTGAAGCTGAACTAAGAGCTGTTGCAAAAGGGATGTGTGAAAGTCTTTGGTTAAAGAGAGTGTTGACAAAATTGAGAATCAATTTTGAGACACGTATAAAACATTATTCTGATTACAAGGCATCCCTAAGCATGGCACACAATCCAGTCCACCATGAGAGAACAAAACATGTTGAAGTTGATCGAAATTTCATCAAAGAGAAGATAGAAGATGGGACAATATGCCTAACTTATGTCCCAACGAAGAAGCAGACAACTGATGTGTTTACCAAAGCGTTTGAAGAGTGTATCAGCAAATTGGACATGATTGATATCTATGATCTAACTTGAGGGGGAGTGTGGTCAAGATATCTATTATCTCATAATATTATGATTTGATCATAATAAGATCTTCTAGATTTACATTATCCTAGGATTATATTCTATATCTGTACAGATCTTCTAGCCTATTCTGTAAATCCTATTCGTGTATATATGTACTGCAGTCTCTACGAAAGAAATATAGAGCAAATTATCTCTGATTCACACATACTAAATGATCGAATTAATGGCTAAACACATATCAAATTATGCTCTAAAACACGATGTAATTTACACTTATGACTAGATTTCGGAACACTGAAAGATTTTAAGCTGAATAGTCAGAAGCAAGCTGTACTATTGAAGTTATTGCTGATTGCTGACTGCTGTTACTAGGTGTTTTAGCTTGTTTTCTTGTGTTCAATCTATTATTGGCTGTGGACTATGCATAATCCCAGGTATTAGGGAAGGAATGATGCATTTTACCTGTGTTTTTTATGTCTTGGTGAATTTTGATGCTGCTACTAAATGATTCTACATTTCTTTGTCTTGTACCAGAACATTCAATATACATTTCTATAGAATTGGACAAACAATTTGGTATTGCAGAACATGCAATTAGTTTTAGTTGGCAATAGGCGGGGCTAGGTCTGAGGCTGCTTGGTCCGGCCTGATATCCCTTATAAGTGACCTGAACTCAAGCCTGAATAGGCTTCAATCTGTTATTCTGAGCTCGAGCCTAATCGGGCTGCCACTGCCTTCCACCAACGTGGTACCACTGCTTTCATTGAGTTTTCTGCTTCTTTTCTTGTTTTCAGAAGAAGTCCAACAATCGTAGACAACACAACGAAATTTCACCTTTAACTGTTTCAATGAAGTCAACGTAAATCGATTCTCCAAAATCATACTGTTTCAAGAGAAAATGAAAAAATTGTGAAATCCATCTCAGCAGTGTTAATCTGAAATGGAAATTCGTATCAGATGAACATATATTTCTAACCAGACAAAAGGAGACAACAAAAATAGAAATGAGAAAAGATAGAAAAAGTTTGTACATTTTCTATTTCTTCTTTTAAGAAGAATAACCTAAAGACTAAAGAGTGAACAATTATCAGGCTTCGGGTCGAGCTGGAAATGAAGTCCAAAATTAAGTTCGGACTGAAATTCAAAACTAAAAAAAAGGTCCATGCTCAACCTAACATTTGTCACTCAAATTAAGCATACGCTGACTTTGAGCGTGGCTATTATTGCCATCCCTAATTAGTATGCAAGCTTTATTGTTTTCTGTAGGAAATCTACATTTCCATGATGATGAACATTTATATATATTGAGGATCTTGGATAAATATTTTTTCCTACGTCTGGTTTATCGTGCAGATGGGCAGTTTTCAAGCGACAGATGCAAGATATGCTTCGGCACAGTGACCTTAAGGGGACAGAACTTAGGAAGCCGAGTGGTTCTCTTTACACGTATCCAATGCCGGATTGTTTATGTAAACAATCTGATGCAAGAACTCGTGATATCAAACAGCAGAAGGAAACGTAGATATAATGTCCAAATACACTATTCTTTATGGTGTTAACAATTCTGTGTAATATATTTACAATGTATCATTGAAATGCAGAAAATAAGACGGGTCTTGATTCTTTGACTAGGCTTGAAGGGGGAGGTTTATAGGTTGTGATTCTTTTGAGGCAATTCATAATTTTGTATTGAGAAATGATTGAAATCAAATTATGGTTAACATGGAGTGAATTTCTTGTTTGAATTTTATTTAACAACTGCTGATTATCGAAGATGGTTAAAGGTCATCCTGCAGCCAGTTGATGCGAGAAAAGAGAGACAGACCCGAGCTAAGGACTACTTACAATTGAACACCAAGTCTAAAACACATAAATGCGAGGGGTAGATGTAAACAAGAAATTAAAATTTATTCAATTTTGTAATGCTAATTTAAATTTTAATTTTGTCAAGTTTTAAATTTTTAGTAAAAATAATTTGATGTTTTGTATGATGTGTCAAGTCACGGTAGTTTAGTATTTTTGTCGTATGATTGTCACGTATTATATTTGTGTCATATATGAATATTATTATTTAATAAATTAAAATATCAAAGACTTCAAAATAATTGCACACTCTATGCTTTACTTCATAATTATTTTAGGATGTTTGATATTTTTAATTTATTCAGTCATAATATTTATATGATATAAATATAATATGTGGTTGTTACGTGATAAATACTAATCTAACATGGCTTGTCACGTCATCTACATTAATGTTGGATTATTTTTGCTGAAGATCGAAAATTTGAACATTTTAGTGTTATGTTTTAAAGTTGAAATTATTATAAAATTGAGTAAAGTTAAGAATTAATCATAATTATAATGAGAACTTCGACAAAATAGTTTATATGACAATGCTCACCCCTCTAAAGAACCTTGTCTGTAAGGTTTATTAGGTGACATGATATTGTATATCGAAAACATATTTTGCTATAAGATGTATTAACAACTATGCATTCCAATAACTGGTAATAACGTTGGAACTCAATTTAGTTAGAATTTCCCCCTTTATGTCTCTTTCTCCCTCTCTTCTCTTCCAATCCTTCAACCATTGAAAAACCAAAGTATACTTTTGCTATTTTTTGGCCACCTGCTCCCCTAGCCTCCTTGTCTATTGATTTGTGTTTGTCCTCTTCTTCCTTAATTAACCTTGTCTTTCCATCACTTTACCCCTTCTATTGTACTTCTACGAGTGCTCTTACTGGTGCATATAATGGTCCTCCTGCTTATAACCCCCATCCCTCCTTGTTATTCTCTTTCCTTTATTCAACTATTCAAGTTAATCCTTCTTTGTTAGTATTTTTGTTTTTGCTCCAACCCTCATCTTCTTCCTCAATTGTCTTCCTTACGATGTCTATCTCCTTAGTGTCTATTGTTTCTTTGGGGTATTTTTGTCTTTTTTACTTTCTATTTACTCCTCTTGAGCTTGCGCCTATGTTATTGGATTTTTTTTGGTAAATCAGAAAAATAAAATAAATAATCAAAATATATACAAAAGGTTCATAGCCAAAGCCGCAAAAGGCTCAACCAGCATAGCCTCTGGGCTTACCAAAATAACCTAAGGAACACTGCAGCATAGGAAAAAACAACCCGAAACCCAAACAACAGCAACACCAATAACTCCCAGAAACATAGCCAAATAAAACCCAAGCATACAACGTCCAAGTAGAAAGCCTAACTAGGACATGCCAATCAGTAGCTGACAAGCCTAGGAGGAAACAGAAATAAATAAACTGCATAGCCATGGCCCCGGAATGGCCAAGATGAATACTGCCACCAAGAATAACTGTGTTGCACCTCCAAGGGTAGGCAGGGCAAGCATGGACAGTCCAAAGAAAACCTCGATAGCAATGACCTGGATAAGACTGAGCAAATAACACAGCCCGCAAACCACAAACCACAACCAGAGAAGCACAACCAATTAGCATGACCCCCGAGGAAGAGGAACCACCACCTGGTAGCTTGCTCCATAGAGTTGGCCCTGAACCTGCAACAATAAAATACCAAACCATAATACAAACAGAATTACCTGCCCTCAGTGTTTAGGCTGAGCTGCTCCATAGCTTGTAAGATCACCTGCGAAGTGACCCTCCCTATATCCGAGGCTTCATCACAAAAGGTGCGAAGATTTCGTTCATACCACAGGGTATACACAACCACAGAAAGGATAATGCAAAAAGTATGAAAGTCATGATCGGACACCGGGGAAGACTGGTTAACCCATTGGATAATTGACTGGAGGTCAGGAAAGTTTAAACTGGGAAGGTGGAAGTGATGGAGAGTATTGGCCCAAACCGATCGAGAAAAAACACAATGAAAGAAGATATGGTCAATAGTCTCAGAATCCATAATGCACAAGGAACAACGATTGGGGTTGTGGAGAAACTGGAGCTTATCCCTAGTCTGCAATTTGTTCAAAAAAGCCAACCATAATATAATAGAACATCGAGAAATATGCCCCTTATGCCAAACTAAGGAATGCCAAGGCACTGATTGACGGGTCGGTCTCAAGTGGTTATAGGCTGACGCATTTGTATACTGTTTGGAAGAGTTGGCTAGCCATTCTAGACTATCCACACGGTAAGGATCGGGGTTATAAGGAATACGAGATAGTGAACGAATAGGTTCCACAGTAACATGATGCCACCTCCATTCATCGTGCCAAATAACATCTGAAACTCTGGCATGTATGGGGAGCTCTGACCCATTAACCAATCACGGGGTTGACTGAGCCAGCAGGATTCCACTCGGATGCCAAGGATCCTGCCAAAGAGAAGTAGAAATACCATTCCCAATTCTAAATCGAAATTGGTCCCTAAGCTGGTCTCTAACAGATAAAATCTTCCGCCAACTCCACGAATGACTACTACTAGGAGAACCGACTTTTGAAAACTCATGCATATGCTAACTCCAGGTTCTAGTTAAAGCAATGGAAAACACTCCCCAATGACAATGTCAGAAACTCTCAAGACATATTGACATTCCCACCCCTCCTTATATAACTTGGCTCATCGTCTTGTTGTTCAGTGCACTCCAATTCTAACACCCCATGTTAGGGGTTAAAAAATTGAGGAATTTTAGTGCACTGTATGCTTTACATAATTAAGTATTCGCTGATATATATGTATACGAATTTTGACACATATAAATAAATTGTGCATGCATTCATTTACATGTTCTGGGTAAAATGGATTTATAAATGCGATTAAATTGTGAAAAAATTATTTAGAGAGTATTGGTATTATTTTGAAATTTTTTAGAAATTTAGAAAATTTTTCTGAAAATTTTGGATTAGGAAAAATAGGCCAATGGTATTTTGCCATGTAGCACCTTTATATGAGTGACAAATAACCCATATGCAATGGGGCCATGTGTCAATGGGATATTAAAGCACGTATCACAGGTTGTGTAAGGCAAAGTTACTGAAGCTCCTTGTTGTTTTTATTTTCGGATTTGTTTGGTCTTCACCAAAAGTTATTGAACCTTCATCACCGAAATATTGGTTTTGATTCTTATATTAGTATTATACTTGGCAACAAAAATAAATTAGTCCAGCTGTTAGTTGCTTCTCTCTAGTCTTGCTTTTTCAGCCATCACCGAAACCTCCCTGCTGGTGATTTTTTGAAAACAAGGTAAGTGAAGTTTTAAGTTTCTGAGTTCTGTGAATGATTCTAATGATGTGATAGTGTTGGGAATAAATACATGCATGAGTTGTGTACAAAGCAAATTCAGTGACAGTGATGAGAGAGATGAGTTGATATTATTGAGCAGTGGAATTGTATTACCGACTGCATGGAGCTTGTGCCGAAAGTGTTTATAGGATTTGGTGAGATCTTACTATAGAAAGGAGTTAAATGAAGTGAAAGCATGGAGGATAGTAAAAAGAAAAGCATCAGATGAAAGATAGAAATTTACAGTAGAGAGACAAAGTTGAAAATGATTTCATGTGCATGCATCGGTTTCTTTTAGTGTTTGAATACAAACTTAATTTTGAGTTGTGTTTTGAATGAGTTGAGATGATATAGAAGTGAAATAAAGTGGTTATTGTAAGTGTACAAGTGTGTGGTGAAGGATTGAAAAATGAAAAAAAAATGAAAGAGCTATTTGGTGAAGGAGACAAGAAGTTCGTAAGTCACGATCGTGCTTGCGATCCTTTGATGAAGTCGCGGGTCGCGATCGCGCATCTGCACGATCTTGACTTGCGCGTTTTTCTGGAATGTGATAGTTTTTGAACATCCTTCGATTTTTTTGCTATAACTTCTTCACTCGATATCCAAATGATTTGATTCTTGAACCAATAGATTCCTAACACATTGTTCTACCTTTCCATAAAAATTGGTAATCTTCTAAATTGTTTTGAAAAAGATTGATTGAATGAAAATAAGGGAATTTGTTGAAATAGTATGAACTGGAATTTTTTACTGAACATACTTCTGTATTTTGATTATATCTTGGTTTGTAGAGTTCCGAATGAGATGATTATTGATTCTGATTAAACTAGAGACATGTGGATACAACATTTCTGAAGAGGCAAAATTGTAATTCTGGCTCTAAGAATTTCAGAATCTGGTTTGAAGTCGAGATAAGAATTCTGTTGAAACTTAAGTACAGTCTGAGATCTTTTGAGTATAACTTTCAATATACAGAACCAAATGGAATGATCTCGGTATCATTAGAAACTTAAGACTTGGGAGAACAACTTTCTAGAAGGAAGTGTTATCAAATTACCTCACATTCATGATGAGAATAATTGAGCAAAGTGGACCCGAAAGATGGTTTTGAGATAAATCTGGATTGAGAAATTGAGTATGGTTTCACATGATCGATAATGTGACAAGATTAAGGATAAGAAACCCAGAATTTGTGTTGGACCCCATTACCGGAGCCCAACATCGGACTCGAAAGCATGAAACTTATGTGGGGAGGAAAAACTTGGATAATAGAAATTTGTAAGAAAACTCGTTCGGAAGTAAAGTGGGCGATGAGCAGACCTGAGCTCATATTCTTTTAATTTCTCAAC
>JAOQMQ010000001.1:7421069-7433140 GCA_027563845.1 Erythroxylum subrotundum | reverse complement strand
TTATTATTAATTTTCTTCTTCTTCTTCTTATCATTATTAGTATTATTATTATATTATTATTATTATTATTATTATTATTATTATTATTATTATTAATGTTAGTGGAGACTATAATGAATATTTTGGTGTTTTTGTTAGTTATTCCTTTGTCATCTCAAATTTATCTTTTCAAACTAAATATTGGCATACATCATCATTAGAAATTTTTAGAAATAAACCAAACTAAGTAATACTCATTCTATTTTATTCCTCATCTATTATATTCCTAAGAATAATCATTACATTCCTTATCTATTCTAGCAGGTGAACCAAACACTCTGTAAAGGCTAAAACAAACTATCTATTTAGGGGTCATTTAATTCTACTTTTATTTCCTTGTTGTTGTTTTTTATTTCTGTTTCCTGTTTTTGGTTTCTGTTTTTTCCTTCAAAAAATCAAAAAAAAAATTGGTTGAGATTTGTAATATAAAAACTGAAAACAAAAACCTGTTTGGTTGAGATTTATAATAAAAAATTAAAATAAAAAATATGTTTGGTTTTATCATCCTGTTTTTATTTTTTGTAATTATACTCTTATGTGTAATAATTATAATATAATACATTATATTTTTAAATTAATTAATTATCGTTATAGCTAAAATTAAAATATATGCAAATCAAATATTATTAAAAATTAAAAATTAATTGTATATAATAAAATTACATAAATTAGAAATTATATTAAGTCATTATAATCAATAAAATATATTCATCATACTATAATTCTTGAAAACATAATAGTACTATCATTTACAAAAAGAAACATAAAACAATTAGAAATAATATAATCACTCCACATTTATCTAGCAATTTCATCTCGCTTCCAAGACATCCCTTGAAGTTGGGTTGTAGTGATATTATACTCCACTTGAGAACTTGCATTTTTATTTTCATTTTTCCTAATTTGTTCTTCATTTTCGGCACAACTGTCAAATAACTTATCGCTTTGTTCATACATTCTAATATCATTGTGCATAACACAATAAACAATAACGATGTATCTTTGTTTCTTCATATTATAACCCAACATGTTTTTAAATATAAGAAATCTTGCTTTTATAACGCTAAAACATCATTCATATTGTTCAAGCCTTCCATCACTAAATGTAACCACATATAAGTGACACGAGTCATAACAATTTCTACAAAGTATTAAAAGGTAAACATGGTTCAAAATAAGCATGAGACAACCATATAAAATGCTAAATTGCATAAAGTGCATGGAAATGATTGCATAAAGGTGGAAATTTGATTCTATAGCATAAAAATAAAGATGTAAATTTAAGCAAATTCATAATATATGCATGATGGTCAAACCAACAGCCCTACCATTTGACCCCATTTCGATCTCATGATACGTGTATTTAAACAAAAGGAGATATATATCTCATGATATATGTATATCAACTGCATTGTAATGAATCCAACTGATACAAGCATAATTGAATGATTATTGATTATTGCAATTATCTTCATCAATTATAGGGTGGTGATGTTTACTGAAACCACAAAGTTATAATATAATTGTGGTCACCAACTGCGATTGCAAACCTGGATTAGTGCTTTCTCTTTAAACTTCTCTAGATTGTCATATACATGTGACTCTATTAGGGACTAATAACAGCTCTAGAGGGATATAACTTATTGCTCAAATGTGGCTAAGGAATTTGGTGAGCTCGTGTACTAGCTAGCTTTTCGTATGCACTCATTGCTCAAAAGCTCTCTGACCAACAAACAGAAGTGCAATCCTGATGTAGCCACTGACTGTAATCTTCTTATGTCAGAAACCACTTCTCTTTATGTCAATATATTAAACGACTTTAAGGAAATTTAATATGCATTAGTTAACAAGCCAAATTGATATAGATGTCAAACGCCTCTATCTCACTGATTAAATACCGCACATCACCATGTGGGTCTGTCATTAATGTTCTCCCTTCTAACAAAAGGTTGAAATTGCACATGTTTCAAATGCAAAGAATCTTAATAACAAGATACTACGATGACAATCTTTTTTTGTTGAAAAGTTACCACAATGGCAACCTTGCTAGTTAGAATTGGTTAGGTTTTCTGGGATGTGAATGATCCGTGGAATGCATCATTAAATAGAAAGCTTTTTGTATGTTCTCATTGCTTAAAAGCTCTCTGACTAGCAAACAGAAGTGCAATCCTGATGTAGCCACTTATTACAATCTTCTTATCTCAGAAACCACTTCTCTTTATGTCAATATATTAAACGACTTCAAGGAAATCCTCCAAAGTTTTTGCCATTTAAGCAACAATTCAAAACTATAGCTTCAAGCATTAGTAAACTGTTCTAAATAGTGTTGATCTTAAATGAAACGAGCATTTTATTGCAGAAACAGAGCCTTCAAGGAGTACCTTGACCAATTAGAAACGTGAATACAAAGGCTACTTAACACGATCTAATACATAGCATCAAATGCAAACCCCATGTAGTGCACGCACATAACGATACCACCAAAATATAAGGTGCTTTAAGATAGTTACCAATGCTCCAAACTTAGGAACACAACTACTTGTTCATCAGAGCTAGTTCTTACTGCTGAACCAGACGTTCCTGAAATTGTAACCTTTTTACTTTATCTTCAGACAAGGTAAACAAATGATCTCATCTTCACTCAAGACATGTAAGATACTTTCATACTACAGCTTTCCATTCACTTTTTCCATTTCAGGATTTGTCAAAGCACGAGGAGGGATATCGTTATATCCCTCAGCTAGGTGATCAAGTTGCATATCTGAGACAGGAATCACATCGTTATGCAATCCCTGAGCACTGCCCAGTGAGAAACACAAGAAGGGCCTCTCTCATGAAACAAAACAGCGTTGATGAATATAGTAACATGTGCATTTTACTGTAGCATAACATGTGCATGTTACTGTAGTATAACATGCACTCTCTTGCGTGATTTCGGAGAAGTGAAGGTGATGGACCTGTTTATGTTTCAACGCAAATAACAGCAGTCGAGTAATGAGTTACAACACACACATAAGCAGATGAAACAAACCTGGAAATCACAGACGGTAGAAAACGCAGGAAAGGACATAAAATGATAGAAGACGCAGAAATCACAACCTGTAGAAAACGCAGAAGAAGGCAGAAGATGACAGAAGATGTAAAAATCACAGCCGGTGGAAAACACAGAAGAAGGCAGAACACGCAGTGACTGAGAAATAGCAGAAGAGGCTGAAGACTTAGAGTCGACGCAGGGAAATCTTTTTTCTTAAATATAAAAACCTGTTTTCAAAATACATCGAAACGTCTTTTTTATGTTTTCAAAAAATCATCGCTGATTTTTTATTTTTAACAACAAAAAACGAAAATATCTTTAACCAAGTTTGTTTTGCTGGACTGTTTTATTTTTTACAAAAACAACAACGAAAAACCAAAAAAAAAGGAACCAAACACCCCCTTAGTTATTGAGTGTCTTCTTTAGTAACAAAACTCACTAAATTTAAAGATATCAAGGTCAGAAACAGAAAAGATGCATAGTCACGCATCTACCCGTACACTTATTTAAGGCTGTGCACTTTTGTGATTTTACGAGAATTTGGTAATACACAGTCTATACATCTCCCAGAATCCTAAATTTCCTAATAAAAAGACATTTTTAGGAGGAGAAGAGGAGAACAGACTCTTGGAGGTGATTCTAGATATGGAGTTCATCCAAAAGGGACGATTTTAGTTCAGAGAAGTGGAAAACACGAAGGAATTATCAATAGATCCATCGGAATACTAGATCATATCTCTACATCACAAGAATACCCGATAGAAGACAATTATGAGATTTAGAATCATGAATCTGTTGTTTTATATTTGTTTTTCTTTCAATGTATGTTTGATTTCGTATTCGATTATGTGTAACTAAACATCCAATTAGTATTTAGGTTAGATGAAACCTATTTCGATACCTTAACATGTGTTGCTTTGTCTATTAATGCAATTGAATGATTGATTTGTTATGATCCAATTACTTGTTTTATTTATATTCTAGTGTTCTGAAATATTAGACCATAATTTGATTTCATACGTAGTGATTGAGAAATCATAGGCTTGAATAGATTCATGGTAATTGGAAAAGAGTTAATTGCAACCCTAGACATAAGATAACATAAATCTTTTAGATTAGAGTCAAACTTAATAAAGGGATTTATAAAGCAGTAACACAATCCTATAAGATTTAATGTGAGTAATTCGGTTAGAAACCTTAAGATTAGTTGTTAGTAGACTCAAGGTCAATTACTAGTATACCATAAGAGTCTCCACGGTCCAATAAATTATCAAAACAATGGCATGATAAAAGCTCAATTTGTTAAGGGTTTAGGAGAATTCGAAACTTCGATCCTAATTACTTGAAATCGATAATTCCCTAGTGCTTCATGAATTTTTTGTTTTACTTATTTTCTTTTACTTGCTTAGTTTTGGTTTCTTTCAATTAAAATTCTAAAATCAATAATCGGAGAAAGGTAATTACTGGTATTTATCGTCTTTGTAGGATCGACTCGTACTTGTCAGTACTAGCTACAACTATGTCGTAAACTTACAGTTATTACAATATTGATTAATTCACGAAATAGGTCAATCAGATATTCATAATATTGATTGGTAAGTAATAGACTATAAGTCCTGAAGCATCTATATAAGCTTTGGAAGGAAAAAGGTTAGTGAGGTTGGTAGGTAAAAGTAATAATTAAAATTTCAAATTGATTTGGTAAATCTTTAATCAATTAATTAATTTTTTGTTATTAAAAGTTGAATAATTTATTAATTAATCATTTAGTTTTTATAAATTAACTAGTTTTTATAAATTATAATAATAAAATTTTATTTTTCATTTTTTTCTTTAATTAAATTTTAACTTTTTCATTAATAAAAATAATATTTTAAATTTTTCAAAAATTTTAAATTTTGTTTAATTTTTTTATAAACTAATTTTATGATAGTTTAATAGTGAATTTTTTTAAACCTTAAATTTTTATTTTATTAATTTAATTTTTGATTCAAATATTGATTAAAACATGATAATAATTCTTAAAGATATGAATTTTCTGTGATTATTAGGAGGCACAGAAGAAGATCCTGCATGATGGTAATCGTTTATTTAATTTAGGAAAATGTTGTTTTACCTGTACTAAACAAAAATTTTAAATTTTGTTTAATTTTTTTATATACTAATTTTATGGTAGTTTAACAGTGATTTTTTTTAAAACCTTAATTTTTATTTTTATTAAATTAATTTTTGATTCAAATATTGATTAAAACAAGATACTAATTCTTAAAGATATGAATTTTCTGGGATTATCAGGAGGTACAGAAGAAGATCTTTTGTGATGGTAATCGTTCATTTAATTTAGGAAAATGTTGTTTTACCCGTACTAAACATTATTCATAGATTCTATATCATAATAAAAAATTATAAATTATAAATTTATAAGTTTGTTAAAAAAATAATTACAACAATAAATTTTTATTATAATATATACCTGTCCAATCCGCCAATAACCCTACGATGCCACTTTTTTTTCTTAAAAAAAAAGGCCCTACAACGCCGGATGCTTTTTTGACCTTATAAACAGTTCCTTTTAGGAAAGGAATACGATACTGAATTGTCCTAGTGTGGGGAAGCCAAAATCATGCGAATGTACTAAATGCGATACTGAATTGTCCTAGTGTGGGGGAACCGGGGAAGCCTAAATCGTGTGAGTGTAATAAATACGATACTGAATTGTCATAGTGTACTAACAAGTACTTGCCTGGTGTAATTAAGCCTCATGCTATTGCATTAATTGTAGTGCAAAGGAATATTTTAAATAAATACGATACTGAATTGTCATAGTGTACTAACAAGTACTTGCCTCGTGTAATTAAGCCTCATGCTATTGCATTAATTGTAGTGCAAAGGAATATTTTAATTAAAATTTTCTTTCGTTTGATTGTAATATTTTGATTGTGAAATCAATTTATGAAATCTGGATGTATTTTAGACTTTCAATTTCACTTGTTCATTATATAATTGTCTTATGTTACACTTCATTAAAATCTTAATTATGATTTGCTATAGCTAAAATTTGATTAGGCCATTCTAATTATATATTGTCTTCTATAACCTTTAATTATGGTAGCCAAGGCAGTGGCATGTGTGGCTCACAATGGAACACATGGCACTGGGGATGGACCCCACCCTAAAAGCGCACCACATTCTTTGCTCTAAAGCTGTCTCACACTTTCATATCCATCAGACTGTTCATGATATTGAGCTAAATAACTAATTTAAGAGAAAACATAAAAACGTGGAAATTTATGCACCATTCAATTCAACTAACTTCGTGATACGATCATCAACCAGGACTTAACTACCACCATGTCTTATATAATTATATTCATCGTGAATCATGGTCATCCACCCTGTTACAATAATTTGCTTAATGCCAAAACTGAGAATGGGCTGACAACGTGTGTTGTGGTAAACTGGATTGTCAGGCTCGATGTCCTTCACCATTTATCACGTAACTTTCTTTTCGGGATAAAATATGAGTACATTATTTTAGTAAGAGTTTTATATTTTAATAATTATGTGTACATATTACTTCCCTAAATTTTAATAAAAATTTTAAATAATGTTATTTATTAATTTTGTCAAAATATTTAAAATACTAATAATATTTTTGCTTATTTAATAAAATATGATAACTTTTTACGAAGTAAACTATAAAATTTTAAAACTAAATCAAGTTGTAAATAATTTTAAATTATATCAATCATTTTAAAATTATGGAAATTTAATGAAAATACGCATTTGTTAATTTAATATATTATTTCCTTAGTTCATGTACCAGAAATAGTTTCTCCACCAGTTGAAGATAAGGCTGTATATTACCAAACATTTCTAAATTGTGAGTATTAGCGGAACTTTTAATGGATTGTTGTTATTGCTTTATTAATTCATGTGTTATATTTTGAATTGTTATTAATTCATGTGTTATATTTTGAATTGTATTATTTTGTATATTGGAGTAAATAATAAATTTTGATGTTAATAGTTTTCATTCTCTTTTTAAAATGAATAATGTGGTATAATTCTATGCCATTTTAGACTTTTAATTAGTGATTTCTTTGTCATTTTCAACGATTTCTCTTTCTCTTTCAACGATTTCTTTTTATAGGTAATTTGATATATGTTTAGTGGTTAATTTGATTGTTTAGTGTGTGTTTAGGTTAAGAATTGTGTTAGTTCATAAACATTTGTGTTTTAAGTGTTCTTTAGGTGAGAACATGTTTTTGAGCTTCAATTTTATATATATGAGGTGTCGTGATGAGTTTGTTAGTATTTCAGGACTTTTAGAGAAGTTTCGGAGGAGAACCGAACCAAAGCATAGTCCCACGATTGTGAGGATTCTGCCACGATCGTGACAGAAGCTTGAGCATAGAACTACGATCGTGGGGAATCTGCGACGATCATGGCAGAGAGTAGATGAGCTGACCACGATCGTTCACTAAGGACCATGATCGTGGATTGCGCGCAGACATACGAAAAGTCACTTTCAGATTCGAGTTTTTGAGGGACATTTCGGATCTCAGAAAGACACTATGGTTACCTTAATTGGAAAAGACTATAAAAAGATAATGAAGGAACCTTAGAAAGGAGTCTACATTTTACCTACATTTGGAAACCCAAAAGAGAGAGAGAGAGAAAGAAGAGAGAGAGAAAAGAAGAAGTGGAAGAAGAGGATGGTTCTGACGCCGTAGCTACCCGGAATAAGTGATCTCTCGATCTTGCTACTTTCCCGAGTCGTCCAACTTGGGTTTCATTTCCTTCCCATTTACCTTTTTATTTATTTAATGTGTAAGATTGAGATGAGTTGTATGGTTATGGATTTTGAGTTGTTAATGATGATCTAACTTTTCCTTTAGGATTTTGCTTATTTTTAATGTTAATCTAGTTGAGTTGTGTTTACTTAATTTGGGTGTTGTGTAACGAACTGAGAGGGTGACTCCGATAAAAATGATTAGATTGGATTAACGAGAGATAGGTGATCTAATTGTCCACTTAATCAATCTAGTCTTAATTTCATGGAGAGAGATCCCGTGCGAGACCCGATTGTTTATTAGAGAGCTTTAGAACTAATTAGAATTGTGGGTAATTTGTAAATTGAAAGATTGCAAGTCCATAATTTGATTAGGGTTTACAATTTAAGGAATGATTATAACTTGAGAGAGAGTAATCAATCTTACAATCATCTAGAACCAAAATCCCATAAGCACATAAAAGGCTATATTAGCATTAATGATAGGTGAAATCCTCTCTCATAACTTGATTAATTCTTTTGACGGATTTCCATTGTTACATTTTTCAAATGTTGCTAGTTTGTTTAATTTAGTTTACTTTTCAGTTCAATATTCGGATTTGAGTCTTAAACAAATCGCAACCTGAATTAAGTGATGCCTAAGCACAATCTCTGTAGGACCATATTTGCTTTTTTACTATAAGTAACGCCCCGTATACTTGCGATTTTTAGTGCAAAACTCATAATTGATTTTGTAATCAACAAGCTTTTGGAGCCGTTACCGAGGATGGTTTTGTTTAGCATCTTATTTAGTTTAGGTGACTTTGGTTTAAGAGTGTTTGATACTTTTCCTTGCGTTTTTACAGGTGCATGAATACAAGGAGCACAAGAAGGTCCAACGAGCTAAGTGAAGAAGAGTTTTCAGATACTACAAGGCACGAAAGAGAGCTAAAAACAGATAGACGTCAAGACATAATACATAGGAATATGGCAGAAGAAGGAGAATAAGGAGGAGCTAAAAGGGCATTGATGGAGTTTATGAGGCCAGGTTTCATTCCTTAAGGAGTTTACAAGGCTAGCGATTCAAGCTAATAATTTTGAGATTAAGCTGGCACTCCTCAATATACTTGAGAGCAGTGTGCAATTTTATGGGTTGTCCAACGAAGATTCCAATGCCCATCTTGCAAATTTCTTGGAAATTTGTGATACCTTCAGGTTTAATGGGATGTCTGATGATGTTGTAAGATTAAGATTAATTTTGTTGACCTTGAGGGATCGAGAAAGACATAGTATAATTCACTCAGTGCAAGCTAAATCACTACTTAGGAGCAGCTAGCCTAAGCTTTCTTGGCTAAGTACTTTCCCTCGACCAAAACAACAAGAATCATCAAAGAGATCAAAAACTTTCAACAAAGTGATGGGGAGTCATTGTATGAAACAGGGCAGAGATTTAAGGAATTACAAAGGAGCTGCCTCCACCACAACTTTCCGAGGGAATTTCTTTTGCAGACATTCTACAATGATGTAACTCAGAGCACAAGGGGAACAATTGATGTAACTACAGGAGGGTCTTTGATGAGGAAAACCATTGATGCAGCTCATGAACTTTTGGAAGAGTTGGCGAGTAACAGTTGTATGTGGTCAAATGAAAGAAGTAGACAAGGGTCCAAGGAGTAAAAAAGAATGATTCCACTTGATTCGGTGACAACCTTGCAAGCACAGATTGCTGCCCTCACCAAGCAGTTGAGTAACATGCAAAGAGCTTCTTCATCCACTAGCAAAACCATGCAGTTATAGTGTGAATTATGTGGGCAAGACATTCATGGCACAGTTGAATGCTTTTTACTTGGAGCGAGTGGTACAGAACAAGTAAATTACTTGGGTTAGCCACAACGAGGTAATAATCCATACTTTAATACTTACACTCCTCGGTGGAAAAAAACACCCAAATTTTTCATGGAGTACTAACAATGCAGGTGGCCAAGTGAGAACATAAGGACCTCCCAAATTTCAGCAAGATCGACTTGGATCTTTGGAGAACCAAATGGACAAGTTAATGGATGTATTGGGTTCAAAGTTCTCAAGCCAAGAGGAAGGCCAAATAAGACAAGAAAAGATTTAAAATAGAATAGAGGCAAAGTTTGACCAGATTGCAAAGAACCACACTTCATCCATCCATAACTTGGAAATACGGGTAGGTCAACTTGCTAATGTTTTGTCTTCTAGGCATGCAGGAAGCTTACCAAGCAACACTAAGGCGAATCCAAAGGAACAACTCAAGTCAATCACACTTAGGAGTGGCAAGCAAATAGAGGAGCCAAGTGTTCAAAAAGATAGCCAACAAAAGGAAAATGTAGAAGAGAAAGAAGAAGAGAAGTCATATGTGCCACCACTACCCTACAAGCCTAAGATTTCATATTCGCAGAGAGTGAAACAACGTCAAGTTGACACTCAATTCTCCAAATTCTTGGCGAAGTTGAAGAAACTTCAGACTAATTTGTCTTTGGTGGTGGCATTGGAATGTATGCTCCAGTATGCGAAGTTTTTCAAGGACATATTGACACACAAATTCACTTAGGAGGACAATCAGACGGTGACCCTAACGGAGAACTGTAGTGTGATCATCACAAGCACAATGCCTTCAAAACTACAAGATCCAGGGAGTTTTACTATTCCATGTGTTGTTTGGGATTTTGAATTTTGTAAATGCTTATGTAATTTAGGGGCAAGTATTAACTTGATGCCTTTGTCTATTTTCAGGAAATTAAGGCTAGGAGATGTCAAGCCAACATTCATAATTATCCAACTTAAGGATCAATCCATCAAGAGGCCATTTGGGTTAGTAGAAGATGTTTTGGTAAAAGTGGATAAATTTATAATTCTTGTTGATTTTGTTGTGTTGGATTTTGAAGAAGATAGGAATTGGCCATTGATTTTGTGTAGGCCTTTTAGGAAAACTGGTAGGACATTAGTTGATGTGTATAAAGGAAAACTGGTTTAGAGAATTGGTGATGAGCATGTTGAATTCAATATGACTAAATCTTTGAAGAAACTGGTGGATGGAACTTCTTATATGAAGATTGATGTTGTGGATGATTGTGTGAAGGAGGTTGAAAAGCAAACTGAAAAGGAAGTTGAGAAAGTTATTGAAGTGAATAGGGATGAGAGTGTGAGTGAAGAGGAATTGTGTGAGGAGGGTGAGCAAGAGAAATTAAAGAGAGAGAATACACCTATACCACCCTCCATTGTTAAGCCTCCCACTGTAGAACTAATACCTTTACCTTCTCACCTGAGATACACATTTTTATGCAAGGACCACACCTTACCCATCATCATTTCTAACCAATTGGATGTTGAGCAAGAAGAGAAAGTGGTAAAGACCATTAAGAAGAGGATGAGAACCATGGGGTGGCAAATTTCGGATATTAGGGGGATTAGCCCCAATGTGGTGATGTATATAGGATTAACCTTGAAGAATGGTGCAACACAGTGAGGGAGAGGCAAAGAAGATTAAATCCAAACATGCAAGAGGTTGTGAAGAAGGAAGTGGTGAAGTTTTTAGATATAGGTATTATATACCCAATTTCAGATAGCTAGTGGGTGAGTTCGATGCAGTTTGTCCATAAGAAGGGAGGCATGACAGTGATTGAGAATGAAATAGGTGAACAGATTTCTACTAGGACCATCACAGGTTGGAGAGTGTGCATTGACTATAGAAAACTTAATTTGGCCACCAAGAAAGACCATTTTTCATTACCTTTTGTGGACCAAATGATTGAGAGGTGTTTGGCCACGCTTTTTATTATTTTCTTAATGGATATTTAGGATACAATCAAGTATTCATATACCCATAAGACCAAGAGAAAACCACTTTTACCTGTCTTTACAGGACTTTTGCTTACAGGAGGATGCTTTTGGCCTATGCAATGCACCAGCCACATTCCAAAGATGCATGATGGTCATCTTTGTATATATGAATAAGGACTTCATGGAGGTATTTATGGATGACTTCTTTGTTTTTAGAGACTCTTTTGATCATTGCTTGTTTAGTTTGGATAGAGTATTACAAAGATGCGAGAAGTCTCACTTTTAAAGGGTGGTTGGTTCGTATAGGGGAATGACAATAGGAATGAGAATGAATATAGTAAGGAATGAGAATGGATATTATCATTATAATTATGATGGTTGGTTAAAAGAAAGGAATGATTATCATTACCATTGATA
>JAOQMQ010000001.1:7347038-7368508 GCA_027563845.1 Erythroxylum subrotundum | reverse complement strand
GGGAGATGAAATTGTGGCTAGCACCACTATCCACTAAAACCACGATAGGAACCCCGAAGATTTTGCCCTCCAACCTCGTGGTCTTGGTTTCAGACATCGGAGCATTGTGCACTCCGAAGACACCCATGATGCGACACTCTAACGCCACATCGTCAACAGCTTCTTCTTCTTCTTCCTCCACCTCTACTGCGATTATTTCTCCTTCCTCATTGAGTGTCTCATTGTCGTCCAAAACCAGCAACCGGAGCTGTCTCTCGGCGCACTGGTGCAAAGCATGGAATCGGTCTCCACACCGAAAGCATAGCCCTTTCGCCTTGCGATCCATAAGCTCCTGATAGGAGATATGGCGTAGGCCTCGATTCTTTTCAGCCGGTGGCCTCCTGTCCATGTCGGTTCTCCTCACCGGCGCTGTTGGAGGTGTCTGATTCGGTACCTAGGTATGAGGTCGATACCCAGGCATGTCCCGGGTTCGGCCTGCTCCAAATCCCCCGCCCATCTGTGTTCGACCCGTGGATTTGGAGTGACCTGAGTCCAGTCGACTCGAGTTGACCCGAAAATGGGTCTGGTTCCTATAACTGCCTTCTTGGCGCTAAACCCAGGGACGCTGTCGCCACCCCCAGCCTTCCTCACTGCACACTTCCTCTTCCACTGCCCTAGCGATCTTCATCAGTTGATATCGATTCCTCGGATTGAACGTTCGCACCCTTCTCCTGATATCAGATCTCAACCCACTCATAAAATACCCCATGAATTGTTCTTCCGGAAGTCGACCCACTTGAGACGAGATGAACTCAAAAGCTTCAATGTATTCATCCACGGTCTCAGTTTGTCGTAGGTCGGACAGCTCTTCGTAGGGGTTCTCGAATCTCCTTCCTCCATAACGATCGATAAGTGCCTTCGTGAAAGTCTCCCAACTAAAGTCTGTCTCCGTCTCCCTCAACAAATTAAACCAATGGATGGTTGAGCCCTCCATACCTAACAGGGCGAGTTTAATCCTCACTTCATCCGAAGTATTATGGACCTCGAAATACACTTCGGCCCTGGTGATCCATCCCACAGGGTCAGTCCCATTGAACATGGGTAGCTCCACTTTCCGCACTGACATTTTGTACTCCTCCATATCGGCCCTGGTGATCCATCCCACAGGGTCAGTCCCATTGAACATGGGTAGCTCCACTTTCCGCACCAACATTTTGTACTCCTCCATATCCGCAGATGCCTCCCTTGGATGTCTGAACTGTTGTTGTTGATTAATCCTTTCACCAGACGGCGTTTGCCCATTTCTTGCCATATCACTCCCCTGTCCTTCCTCAGGTTGCTTCCCCATGATCTTATTCATCTCCAGCAGGAGCACACGTTGCATTTCCCCCATCGCCAATCTCATGGAAGATTGAATGTCTTCCATTCCAGCCTCCAAACTCGCCACCCGAGCTTCCAGAACATCTACTCTGTTGGACATCTTAGGTGGCATGAATGACAATCGGTTTTCCCCTCTTCTAGACAATCCGACAGGTCAGACCAATTGATAGAAACTCTAGTTTGAAGTACTAGAGGTGAGTATATTATTGAATATAATCAGTGTTTTAACACTGCAACTTACAGATGTAGTCTAGTGACCACTATCGATACCAGAGCTAGAGTAGCTCCTCAGGGAGAATGCCTATTCTCTCTGTCCCAAAGTCTCACTATTTTCTTCTGCATACCTCTTCCTCTCTTTCCTGCCTCACAAAAACAGCCCTCTCACCCTCTCTCACCCTTCTGTTATGCCAGCTCACCAATGCTAACTAACTAACTAACTTCCCCCTCTACCTTCCTTTTGTCTCCTCGAGTACACTCTCCATATACTAGGTTTATTCCCCTTTTTAACCCCCTCTCTATCAGTCCTAACACTACAATTCCCTTTTTAGATCTCACCACTTCCATTCATAGAGAGTATTTGAGTTTCCCCAAGTCTTTATCTTACGTGCCAGTACAATAAAGGGCCAAGGCAATCAATAATAAGAATCCTCTTAACCATTCTATTTCTTCTTCATAATCGCCTATGAGAATTATGTCATCAATGGACTATAAGATTATCCTTTCTTTCTTTGGATGAGTGTTTGGAAAACAATCCGTGGTTTGTTTGTCCTTAAGAAAATCCTTGCTTCTCAACGATTTTGGTAAGTAGATCAAACCATGTGATATGTGATTTTTCTAGTCTATAAAGTGATTTGTGTAGTTTAAACACCTCGTTAAAACCTTGTTAATTCTCAAATTTTTGTGGGATCTCCATGTATACACTTCATGTTCCGAATATCCATTCAAGAAATCATTCTTCACGTCTAATTGATGTAGCTTCCAATCTAAATTTACTGCCAATGACAGAAGTATAGTAATCATCTTGCCCATCGAAGCAAATCTTTCTTGATAATTTATGCCAGAGGTTTGAGTAAAACATTTGGCAACTAATTGAACTTTATACCTTTCTATTCTTCCATCTACCTTATAGCTCATACTAAAAATCCAATTTCTAGTACTAGGAGAATAGCATTTATACCAGCTATGAGTTGGTGAGAATCCTAAAAAAAAAAGTTATGGATTTAGGATGAAGTTTGCTTTGATGTTGTGGATGGATATAGACAAGGGCTGTGCATCTAAAAGATCCTAATTAGTATGGAGCTAACAATTATGCTTTTGGGATAGTAATTCGTGAGTTTTTGACATGGGGTGAGATAGTTTAGAGTTTTAGAGGGCATCCTATTAATGAGGAATGTAGTTCTTATTGTTTAGGCACATTTGAGGTGAGCATAAGAGAACAAGCTACTTCTAGGAGGTGTCTATTTTTCTATCAGCTACTCCATTTTGTTGTGGAGTATCTACACAAGAGCTTTGGTGAATAATTCAAATTTGTAGAAGATAATTTCCATGATTAGATTGAAAGTATTCTTTTGCAATGTCATTGCAAGGAATCTAGATTTGAGTTTGGATTAAGTTTGTATCATAAATGAAATTTTTTGAAGATAGAAAAAAAGACCCAACTTCATGTTTTTCTTTCAAAAAAAATAGCCATATGACTGGTGTGATCTTCAATAAAAAAAATTGCTAAAGGCAGTATTAGAGAATGTCAATTGAGGGCTTAATTCAATCTCAAGACCATTGTAGTCTTTATATAATATTAAGAACCAATTACATAAGGAAAGTACCAATTACATAAGGAAAGTTGATTTAGGAATAAATAGTAAATCATATAGATCTAACTTTTCCTAATACTCCCCCTCAAGCTGGAGCATATATAGCATAAACTCCAAGCTTGTTAGAGGAATGTCCTTTACTACCTAGAGAATAAAAAAGGTCAAAATAAACTCGAGGTTTTTCTTCCGACATCCTTTCTTTTAGAGTTAGTCATGTCTAGTAAAGAAAAAGTGTGGCTTTATCATCTTCGTTTAGGGCATCCTTCTTTTCATGTAATAAAGCCAATGTTTCCATCCTTCTTTGATAAAATAGATGTTGAGTCTTTCCAATGTGATGAATGTGAATTTGCAAACCACAAACTTGCATTTTTTGAAACAAGTAATAAAAGAAGCCATACCCCTTTTTCTCTCGTTCATTGTGATGTTTGGGGTCCCCCTCTAGTTCCTAATGTTTTTGGGCCAAAGTGGTTCATATCTTTCATTGATGATTGCACAAGAGTCGCATGGATTTATTTGTTGAAACACAAGTCTAATGTTAGTACTCTTTTTCCAAATTTTAATAACATGATCAAAACTCAGTTTGATGCATAAATCAAAACATTTCGTTGTGATAATGCCAAAGATTATTTTAATCAAACTTTATCAAATTTCTTTTATGAAAAAGGGATCATTCACGAATCCTCATGTGTTAATAGTACTCAACAAAATGGAATGGCACTGTTAATAGTACTAAAAAAAATGGAACCTCGATAATTCCTTTGCAGCATTAAACAAAATGGCACTATTCAGGAGTATCGAATTCGCTCGACAATCTGCTAGAGTTACCATCTGGCTCGAACATTGCTTACTGGGTGTGTTTATCAACGGACTCAGGGAAGATCTCAAAGTTGATGTAAGGATCCACAAGCCTCGTACAGTATATAAAACCATGAGCCTAGCCCTTGAATTTGAATCCAAATTAGGCTTAAACAGAATCCACAAAGAATCCACTTGGCAGAACTCTTCCAAGCCTAATATTGTCATTACACAAACGCGGTCTAAGGAAGGTTCTGGTACAACACCTGTTACTTATATTGCTACCAATCACACCTCACCCACTGTACATTCACGTCAATGGGATGTTGATCGTCAAGCTCGATTTGCAAAAGGACTGTGTTTCCGTTGCAATGAAAAATTCGGACCGGGTCATTGTTGCAAAACAAGTACTTTTGCACTTTTGGAAACCAATCCCGACAATGACGAAGTCACACTTGTGGAAGAAGAACCAGAAGATGTCGATACCAACCTTTTTGAATTTGCTGCAACTAGCCTTCATGCTATCATGGGTAAACAAAATGCAACTACCATGAAGCTTCAAGTCAAAGTGGGCAAACGTGATGTATTAATCTTGGTGGATAGTGGTTCAACCCACAACTTTGTGTCAGAATCAATTGTACGGGAATTATCTTTAATGATGCAATATGTTACTCCTTTTGGCGTCCAGGTTGGTAATGGAGACATTATTCGTTGCAACAGCATTTGCAGAAATCTTGACATACAACTTCCTGGGTTAAAGATTACCCAAGATTTCTTTCCCTTTTCTATTGGAGGAGTAGATCTAGTCTTGGGGATCCAATGGCTCGCCTCTCTCAATACAGTGCAAGCTAATTGGAATGAGATGTTTCTCATCTTTACCATTGATGGCCAGAAGTACAAGCTTCAAGGAGTCCCTTCAAAAACAACCACACCTGCCACCTTTCAATCTCTAGTAACCATCACTGACGTTCACCTTTCTCCTTCACCCATTGATAAAATCCTTAAAGAATTTTTCATCATTTTTCAAGAACCCGAAACAGTTCCACCCTTCAGAAATCACACCAATTCTATACCCTTAATTACCAATTCCCAGCCACCTAACATCCGACCATACCGTTACCCCTATAACCAGAAAACATAAATTGAATTTCAAGTGGCGGAATTATTGAGAAAGGGATTTATCAAACCCAGTTCCAGTCCATTCGCAAGTCCAGTAATCTTAATGTCCAAGAAAGAAGGCACATGGCGCATGTGTGTAGACTAACGGGCTCTTAATAAGATCACCATTCCAGATAAATACCCCAAACCTAATATTGATGAGCTCCTAGATGAATTGAACGGTGCAAAAGTTTTTGTCAAAATTGATTTGAGATCGAGTTACCACCTGATTCGGGTTAACTCGGAGGACATTCCCAAGACAGCGTTAAGAACTCACTCTGGCCATTATGAATTTGTGGTTATGCTCTTTGGGTTAACCAATGCTCCTTCTACGTTCCAGGCCACTATGAATGATTTATTCCACCCTCATCTTCGTAAATTCATACTTGTCTTTTTTGATGATATTTTGATTTACAGTAAAGATGAAATCCATCACCAACTGCATCTGCGTGAGACCCTTTCCTTGTTACAAGGTCATCAATTCTATGCAAAGTCTTCTAAATGCTTATTTGGTAAGTCGTAGATCAATTTTTTGGGGCATGTCATATTTGAAAATGGCGTGCAGGTGGATAAAGAGAAGGTTGCAACAGTTCAATCCTGGCCGATTCCTACCAATGTTAAGATGCTGAGAGGATTTCTAGGCTTAACAGGTTATTACCGACGCTTCGTGAAGAATTATGGGCTGATTACACGTCCATTGACCAATCTAAGCAAGAAAAATGCGTTTCAATGGACATCAACAGTAGATGAAGCTTTTCTACGACTTAAGGAAGCTATAACCACAGTTCCACTTTTACGGCTTCCAGACTTTTCACAAGAATTTACTGTTGAAAGTGATGCAAGTTCAGAAGGAGTTGGTGCTATACTTTCGCAATCCGGACACCCAGTTGCTTATTTCAGTAAAGGTTTATCTTTTTCTAGCCGATTAAAATCAACGTATGAGAGAGAACTCTTAGCCTTGGTATTGGCACTTCAAAAATGGAAGCACTACCTACTGGGCAGACATTTCTTCCTCAAAACCGATCATTACACACTCAAATACCTTTTGGAGCAACGAGTTACTACAACAGAACAGCAACGACTTTTGGTAAAACTCATGCCCTATGATTTTTCAATTTTGTATTGTGCAGGAAAAGAGAACAAAGGAGCAGATTCCCTTTCAAGGTGGCCCCAGCAGATTGATCTTTTTATTTTGGTGATGCCTTTGGCCCTTGATTTGATCGATTTGCAAAAAACACTAAAGGCTGATACACGCACATGAACAATTATGGAGACTACAATCAAATCCACAAGCCATTCCACATTTCTCTATCAGTGGTCACAAACTCTACTTCAAGGACAGACTTGTGATACCAACAGATGACATCTTGCGTGGCAAAATTCTTTTCGAGTCTTATGACACTCCAAGTGGTGGTCATGGTGGTTACCTTAAGACTTTGAAACGTGTCTCCAATAGTTTTTATTGGCCTAATCTCAAGCAAGATGTCAAGCAGTACGTGTAGAATTGCTTACACTGCCAGCAAAACAAATATCAAGCATTGGCACCAGCAGGTCTTCTCCAACCTTTGCCCAATTCTAGATCAGATTTGGGAAGACGTTTCCATGGACTTCATAGTGGGTCTCCCAAAATCTAATAGCTTTGATACAATTTTGGTTGTAGTTGATAGGTTGAGCAAATATGCCCCCTTCATACCCTTAGCTCATCCTTTCACAGCCAAGAAAGTGGCCGAATATTTTTGCAGAGAGGTTGTTCGCCTTCATGGCATCCCTAGGTCAATTGTTTCTGATAGGGATGTGGTGTTCCTAAGTAATTTCTAGCAAGAACTTTTCAAACTCTACAAAACAAAATTAAAGATGAGCACGAGTTATCATCATCAGATAGATGGACAAACGGAAGTAATCAATAGGGGGTTAAAAGCTTATCTAAGATGCTTTGCTCAGGATCAACCACTTGCATGGAGTTCTTATCTATCATGGGCAAAATATTCTTATAATACTGGGTATCATACTTCCACTAATACTACTCCTTTTTCAGTGGTTTATGGTCGTTCCCCACCTCCACTCTACCCATATGTGCCAAGCGAAACAATGATTGTTGATTTAGAGCAACAATTTATTGAACAAGATCAAATGTTGCGGTTGTTTAAGGATAATCTTATGAAGATGCAAGCTCGGATGAAAGCTCAGGCAGATTCCCATCGTAGAGAGTTAAGTTTCAATGCTGGTGATTATGTGTTCTTGCGATGACAACCATATCGACAGAAATCTCTTGCTAAATGGAAATTCCAGAAACTGTCTCCTCGTTTCTTTGGGCCCTATAAAGTCATACGACAAGTGGGTAAGGTTGCATATGAACTTGAGCTTCCATCAGATTCTCGCTTGCACTCCATTTTTCATGTATCCCTATTACGGCAAGCAAGAGGCCAATTCCCTGCATCTCCACCACCCTTACCAATTTTAAAATATGGGGAATTACTACTTTTTCTAGCTCACGTACAATCTCATCGTTGGATTCTTGAAAGGGGAACTCCTACCTTAGAATTATTAATTGAATGGAAAGACAGGCCAATGGAGGAAGCATCTTGGGAAAATTATGACTTACTTCAAGGTCAATTTCCCACATTTCGACTTGTGGACAAGTCGTTTTTCCAGAGGGACAGTATTGATACAAACCCACGACCCTTACGGGTCTATGCCAGAAGACGCAAACAACAACTTGCATGTGATAGAGAAGAGGAGTTAGTTGCTACCTAATTTTTATCTTTATTTGGTCTTGCTGATTTTGCGATACAGTTAGCACAAGAATAGGGAGGTGGAAACTGAACAAGTGACTTGAAGAAATGGTGACACGTTCTCCGTTTACTCAAGCTTTTTGTTTTAATCTTTAGTATAAATAAAAACCTAGGTTATTTGCATCAGGTGTGAAAAAACAGTGATTTGAAATTCCTACTTGTATTGGAGATTTGTCCATCTCGAACAAGACTACTTCAACAATAATATTTTCATTCGTTTACTTTCTATTCGTTTGCCATCCAAAATATTACAACACTACATCAGTTTGACATACTCTTGATGTATTTGACAAATTTGTAGACTAACGAATGGTGGTAACACTATTGATGGTGTTTTGGAACACATGAAAGACTATGCTAATGAAATGAAACAAAACTAGTACACTGGTCACAATGACAAGGCAAGTTGACCCATTAGCATGTCGTCACCGAATGGTGACACATGATACCCACTTGCTGGTGTGTTGACAATTTCCTATTAACACCACCAATATTGTGCTGGTTACTAACACCTCCTAGTTGCAAATGTGTGTTTGATTTTTGTTGTGGTGGGTGGACGTAAGAGCTCTAGGGTTTTATGGTAAGGGAGGTAAGAGTTTTAGGGTTTCAGGTGTATAAAAGAGGTTTTGATGACTTGGGATTGACCTTGCTCTAATATCATGTTAAAGATAGTATCAGAAAATGTCAATTGAGGGCATAATTCAATCTTAAGGACCTCATAGCTTCTATATAATAATAAGAACCAATTACATAAGGAAAGTACCAATTGTAAATTGATCTCCTTCGTTGTAGAGACATCCTTTATTATACTGTAAATTCCTATCATAACCAATTTGTTGATTACCTTTCCTCTTGAATTTTGCACATAATCATGCATTTTCAACATTGTCTTCAAAGAACTTAATGATCCATTTTCCACCATTTTCTTTCTATTTGACTTTGCATTTAATAAAATTCATATTCCTCCTTTTTTATTGTTATTGCACTATTATCCACTATCGTCTATAGATTGCCTGTGCTTCATTTTTAGAAGTTGTAAATCCCATTGTTAAGAAAAGTTGATAAATTTTGAATCATTGCAGGAACTTTTGCTAGAAGATTGGCACAAGAATTTCCAATGTGGCAGGTAACATTGATGACTTTGTGCTTCTTTTACTTTTGGCTCGTTTATGTGAAATTGTAAAATAATGAAAAAAAGAAGATGCAATTTACACATCATTTTAACATTATTAGACTTATCATATGTCCATAGACTTAAAGATCATGGAGGATTCAGAGGGTTAGCTCCTCCATTTATAATAGTACGATAGTACAATATTCCATAATAAGAAAATACATTATTCCTAAGTAATATCTAAACTACTTTATTATTGAATAATAGAATATTCGTATATTTGATATATGGTATCTTGTAGGGTACAGTGGAGGGTAAGGAACTAGGAATTACAAACTCATGCTGATTTCAGGGATTGCATCTCTATCTTGGGGCTCTCATACCTCAGATTCATATGTCAATATTTCACCTGGTCCAATAAGCAATGGGGAGATTGGTTTCTTATAAAAAATTTGACAGATCTCTAGTTAATGCTAGTTGGCACTTCATTTTCCAAATAGTTGTGCCCATTTCAATTTTCCTCTATGCTATAATCAACTCCCATATAATTAAATTTGACTACCCTCTTTACCAAAAGGAAAATCCTATTCAACTTCAATAATTATTTGTTTGATGTTCCTAGATTTGAAGAAGCAGTAAATAGGGGATTGAATATTGATGTGAGGTTAGAAAGCATTTAAATGTATGAGGACACTAAAGGCTATAAAGGAGGAACTCAAGGCTTTTAACTAGAGTACTTCTCTGTACTTCTCTAACATAGAATGATCCAAGAATGAAGCACTCAAATTCCTGGCCTCTATTAAGGAATAGGTTTATGCTACGCCTAGAGATGAGGATCTTAAAAGGCTATAATTTCTATTTTTTATTAGTAAAAAATTTATTATTTTATTATTAATTATAGTTATATAAATTATTATTATTAATTATTTAAAAATAATAAAAATTAATTATATTAAATATCATTCTATTCTATTCTATTTATATTTAAAATATTTTATTTATATAGAAATATATTTATAATAAAAAATTTAGTGCGTAGCAAAGATTCAATTTCTCTTCACTCTATCAATATGTGAACATATCCCTAAGCAAGGAAGGTGAGATTGGAAAGAAGGAAAAGTGAACCTCTTGCTTTATTAGTAGCTACTTTAATCAACAGGAGCCCTTTTCTTATTATCAATAAGATAGTGGAATCAAAGTGTAAATAGTAAACAAGTGGCCTTAGGAGCTCTTTTAGTTAGGTAACACAAGGAAAAAGCCTTGTTTGTAGGTTCAATTCTTGCAAGGGCTAATCTTCTATCACTGGGTAGAAATCGAGGAATCTTTGGATAAAAGATGGAGATATGAACAATAAGTTCTTTTATAACTCCCTCTTTGCAAGAAGAAACATTTATAGTAGCATACAATTTCTGCAAAGGTATGTTTGGCACTAACATTAGTATTGATGTCTCTTTGCTGGTCTTGAAGCATCTCTTTCCTTGTCTTATGGCTATTGACCGAGCCCCAATATTCCCAATGTCTCAAGATTAACTAATTTCACACCTTTTTATGTTGCGATGTGATTTATAAAATCATCTCCAAGATATAGACTTCTAGGCTCAAATCAATGTTGAAAGATATTGTAAACCCTTTCCATGGTGCTTTTATTCCAGGAAGAAATAACATGGACAATATTCTCATGGTTGAAGAACTCTTTAACACAAAAAAGGGAATTAAGAGTTGTGCTTTGAAGATTGACTTCCATAAGGCTTTTGATTTAGTTAGCTAGAAGTTTATTTTCAGCATCTTTGAGGTTGGGGATTTCCTTCGCAATTCATGAGATGGATCAACTGATGTACTACTATCCCTTTTTATAGCATTCTACTTAATGGGGAGCCAACCAAGGCCTTGGGGAGCTAATGGGCTGACTCAAGGTGATCCCTTATTCCCTTATTGATTTAGAATTTGCTTAGAAGCTCTTTCTAGAATCATTGCTATCAATATAGATAAAAACAACCAATTTAGGTTCCATTATAAATGTGCCAAGCAAAGGATCTTTATCTTTCTTTCGTGGATGACCTATTATTGGTTTGTGGTGCTACCCCTAAGTCTATCTCAGTCCTAATTGAGTCTTTGAAGGAATTTAGAAGATACTAAGGTCCCACCCCACATTCAACCCAAGCAAAAGTAGTTTCTTTAACTCATCAGCCCCCTCAATTATAGGAATTACTTCCCTAATTGAGTTTAAGCAAGAACGACATCCTTTTAAATTTCTTGGCATACTTATCACCTTGCAGAGATTGAAATATACTCATTGCTAACCGTTTCTGTACGTAATTCACAAGAGTCTAAGTAATTAGCAAAATAGATCTTCAATTTTGTTGGTAGATTCCAACTGATCTAAGCTGTCCTAAACACTATGCGTATATACTAGTCCTTGCACCTCCATTTACCTATTGAACTAATTGAAACCATCCTAAAGTTGATAAGGAACTTCCTCCTGATTGGTAAGGGATTTAAAGCTGTAAGAAAAAAGATAGAAGGTTATGGATGCTCTTAGGTTGCTAGAAAGTGAAAAAAAAGAGGGGTAACAACACTCTCGATGGGATGTCAAAAGAGCAGAAAGAAGAAGAAGATGACACTCTTAATGGGATACCAAAATGGAACATGCACGAATGATAATGACACTCTTTATGGATTGCCAAAAGAGAAGGCAAAAGAATATGGCTTTCAATAGGCTACTATCTAAGCACCAAACTTATACCATAAGTTGCGCTTACTCATTTGCACGACAATTCCACTTAGATCCGTTTAAGCTAGACTTAGCCTTCCCACGTGATCGTTGACCAACTAATTTGTTCTCGAATGCCTCATGACCCTCGCAGTGTTTAACCCTCGCATTCTTGCAGAATTACTGAGAAAGTACTAAATTATCAAAGGCAACAATAAAGCAGAAAAGGGATATAACAAGTGCTAACCTTTATTACTTCTCTTAAAGTATACAAAGGAATGCTATCTCTTAATCTGTATGAGGAGCAAGGCTCAAATGAGCTATTTGTAGGCACCTTTGGCTTAATGGCCAAGTTACAATTCAGAATCTTAATTGAACTGAACTAACTAGATCATATCTTATCTTTATTATATTTCATCATACTAACCAATAGGATGACATCCCCATCCAAATAGGACTCTATCTGATAGGTTTTAGTTACATCCCAACTAACAAGATAAGAGATTGCATATTCTAGAAACGATACTTTCATATCCTCAAAGATCTCTACTATCTTCAGATGATTCTCTCACACGATCTTTATCTTTTAGAGTTGATGTCTATCCTTTATGATCTTATCTGCTACATCATCCAAGATCTTCCAATGATTTCTATCCATTAATGATGAGTCATCCAAGCCTAAAGCCTTTCATAGCATATTAGTCTGATCCAATGCTTACTCATGTGGAGTCCATTAGTCATTATCTATTCATTTGAGCATACACTAAGTCATAAGTCATTAGTCCATCAAGAATTTAGCCTTAGCCAAATCAATCCTTACAAGGTCCGGAACCTTAACAAAACTCGAACTATGCTTGATCTAACAAAGTATTTGGACCTTTGAATCAAAATTTGGCCATAATACCATATGAAATTAAAAACTAAAGAGAAGGAAAGAAGGAATTTAGATATTGGCATAACATGGTTCAATTTAGCCTACGCCCATTGACAAAAGATCACGGAGGGTGTTGAGGTTAATTATTCATTAGGCCGAGCCATTATACTAATACAGTACAATAATATTGAATAATAGGAAAGTGCAATTTTCTTAAATAATATCTAAATTGATTTATTATTGGACACAGAATATTGTTATACTGGATATATAAAATATTCCCATGGTTAATATTAAATCTTCATGATCTCTTCAATAGTGAGAATACCTTCTTTTTGACTAAATACTGAAATCTCAAGGAAGTTGGCATGAAATACTTAGTTGCTTTCATGTGCCCTACCTTAAATGTTTCTTTCCTGGATTTTAGCTTGAAAATTGATAGGAACCAGAAAAGTAGGAAAATAGAAGTAACTGAATAATAGAATTTTATTGATAAATTTGAGAGCAACAATCTTAAACTCTCAAGTCAGTCCGTATGGAGATGACTAAACTCCAAAACAAAGGAATTAATTTTCTCAAAACTGGCCACTTGCTCTAACTATCAGATATTTATAATGCTAGACTCCTAATCGCAATAAAAGATACACTCTTAATCGTAATAAAAGATAAGACTCCTAATTGCAATAAAAGATAGACTCCTAATCGCAATAAAAGATAGACTCCTAATCGTAATAAAAGATAATACCTAATTGGTAAAATAACAGAATAGCTAAAATAATGGGATAACTACTAGATGTGCGTAATGGGATCAAACTATTGATTGATTAAATCTTGGCCCATGTGATCCTCATGTGTTGGTGTCGTATCAATGCATCCCTCCTGGAAATTCGCCTTGTCCTCAAGATGGAAAGACTCGGCAAATTCCCCTGTTTCGTCGTCTTCAGCCAAAACCTTTGCTGGTGTGCCGTCGCCGTCTTCATCGGCCATCTCCATGAGAGTGAGGAACGCGGCCTTGCAGTGATGGCCGGGAGAGAACTTCTCGTTGCAACGAAAACACAGCCCCTTCGAAATACGAAATCAATAGTTGTGCTGTTGCTGGTTGAGAAGAAGCAGAAGCAGGAGTAGATGTGGAATGTTGTGCTGTTGGGTTGCTGGTGAATGGACCTACACGTGACAAATTGGAAGTTTGGGCCTGTGAACTATTGGGCCTATTAGAGTTGACCCATTGATTTGCTTTTGGCCCATTTTTAAGATTGGTCTTTTGTTCAAACTCTAGTGCCAAACTCATAGCCCGATAGACAGATCTGGGCTTGCGGATTCTCACATCAGATTTCAATTCATCTCGTAGCCCATTAAGGAAAATACCCAAGAGACAATGTTCAGGCCAATTTTTGACTCGAGCCGAACGTTTAGCAAATTCTTGACGATATTCTTATATTGTACCCGTTTGACGAACGGCACAAAGATATTCATTGGGATTCTGGAATTCAGCGGGACCATATTGTTCTTGAAAAGCGTTCACTAACTCCTCTCAATACAAAATGGTTCTTTCGGAATTGATCCAAGCGAACAAATTAAGTGCATCACCTTCCAAATACATAGCCGCTACGTCAACTTCCGATTCTTTAGGTGTTTGATAATACCTAAAGTATTTCTCAGCCGTCAAAACCCAACCACGTGGATCACCTCCTTCGAATTTTGGGAATTCTATCGTAGTATAAGGTGGACGCGTGGTACTTCTATGACCCCAGTACTGTTCTCCTTCATCCCCTGTCTCATCGTTCCAATGAGATCTTCCCCTTGTTCACCGATCATCACTACTCTCAGGTTTCTTTCCCTTGTCAGCTTGAGCTTTCAACGCAGCTACATCAGCAACTATGGTGTCGAATATCTCAAGACGAGAGGCTATGGTAGCTAATTGTTGGGATACTGGTTCCAGTATATTATTGTGGGTTTGTGGTGGTGGGTCATTGGTGGATGAACGAGTGATAGCCATGGCTCTGATACCAATGATAGGAACCAGAAAAGTAGGAAAATAGAAGTAACTGAATAATATAATTTTATTGATAAATATGTGAGCAAGAATCTTAAACTCTCAAGTCAGTCCGTAAGGAGAGGACTAAACTCCAAAACAAAGGAATTAATTTTCTCAAAACTGGCCACTTACTCTAACTATCAGATATTTATAATGCTAGACTCCTAATCGCAATAAAAGACTCCTAATCGTAATAAAAGATAGACTCCTAATTGCAATAAAAGATAGACTCTTGATTTGCTAGACTCTTAATTGCAATAAAAGATAGACTCCTAATCGTAATAAAAGATAATACCTAATCGGTAAAATAACAGAATAGCTAAAATAATGGGATAACTACTAGATGTGCGTAATGGGATCAAATTACTGATTGACTAAATCTTGGCCCATGTGATCCTCTTGTGTTGGAGGTGTCATATCAAAAATATTGGATACCTATATCTGCTTTGCATGCAGGAGATAGGCATGCCATTTTTAGCCATCAATCATTTAAAGAACTTTTAATCATTAAATATTTTTAATAACAACTTGAATCTTTTGCATTCATTTTGCTCCAGAACTTTTTTGTTAAATACTCGATTTCTTAGTGCATTCACTATAATGTTAATAAATTCATTGTTGATGCAGTTTCTTTTAGTTGACTTGCGATGTCATGGGGATTCAACATCCATCAAGAAAATAGGGCCTCATACTGTTGCTTCAGCTGCTTTTGATGTCTTAAAGCTAGTAAATACTCACTCTTTGTCATTGATTATAAATTTTATGAATGACTGTCTTAGTCTGGTATTTAGTATACTCACTCTTTTTCAAGCTATTATCTCCTCACTGATATCTTGTGCATCAATTGCTTTAGTAATGTAATGCTTTTTATCAATTTTCCATCTTATTATTGTTTTATACAGCTTTCGATTACTTTAATTAAGCCATATACTGATTTCTAATACTTGCATGAAGCGATATTCAATCTTGTCCAACCAAGTAAGAATTTGGTGCATGGTTTACTCATGGGAGGGTCAAATTAGAGGCAAACAAAGGTCTACCTAGCTGATAATAGTTTTTTCCTTTGAATTTTTTTTTATGTTAGTCGAAACTGAGTCAAAAAAATGCAAAGAAGACTGGTCTTTTGCTCTGTTCCTGTTTTTTGATCTTACTTCATGATACCTTGTTCAATCTTAGGAAATTAAATTTTCATAAAACATTATGTTTTTTACATTCTGCAAAGTTACTATTTTTCAATAGACAGTTTTATGTTAACATACACTTGCATCAACTACTTGTGATGTTCATAAGCAGAAGTGAACATGATCAAGTTTGGAGTTATATGAACCATTAAGGTGTTTCCAAACGCGAATACCTTATTTGTACCTACTTCTTTTCCACCTGTTTTCTCCTCCAAATAGCTAGATTGATAAATAGTTTTTAGTTGAAAGCATTTTGGACAGCTTCCACCTGAAACTTCTGTTTTGCAAGCATACTTCAGTTCTTGACCTTGCAGTTCCATGATTTGACTAGTATTGTCTTAATGATACGCTAAAATATTAGTTATGTAAGTTTGAAAATTGTACATGAAATGGTGACTATTCAATTTGCAGAGTCTGAGTTTTTGAGTTGCATATTTTGTGTTTTTTCTGATTATGTTACTCTGATATTGTTGGATTGAAATTTATTGTTCAGCACTTCTAAAAGCTTTTTTTTTTTTTGGTTTGATGAGGCAATGTCTGATTCCTGAACCCCTTGGCATCATAAGGATTAGTAGCTTGAACATGCTATGCATTTAATTTTACCTTTTTATTCTTGTTTTAAAATTTGTAGTTTGTTTCTTATGACAGTAGCGGGCTATTGAAATACTTGGAGAGAACAAGTTAAATGTCACCAATCTAATGGTTTTCTTTCTTCTGAACCCAATGTCAAGAAGTTGCAAACATTCCTGCAGTAGATAGGGTGAATTTTGAACTTTCTGTGATTTCCAGATTTATCATTTCTTCTTTATATCTTTGTGAATAGGTGGGAAAACTTAGAATAACGCCACGAGTTTTAATTGGACACAGCTTTGGAGGAAAAGGTACTTCTTGTTGATATGAATAACTATTAGAGTACATTATGCTTCAGTTGAGATACATCCCTGATGATTCATGTGCTGATTATGCTATATCATTATTCATACAGTTGTGCTGAGCATGGTGGATCAAGCTGCCAAACCTCTTGCAAGACCAGTCAAGGTATGATTTTCCTGCCTGATGTCTTAAATGGTTTTGGAAGTTATTTGGTTCAGCATGAAAGTTTTGTTTGTTTAAATTCTTTTGAATTTTGAGTAGAAAAAATTGGGGAGTCAGGTTTATCATGTTTTAAGTTCTCACTTTCTAGGTAAACTGAGGTCATTGAAAAACCTGGTTTTGCAATAACAATAATTTAGATGGGTGTTAATTGTTCAAGCAAAATTAGAATTAATAATTTCTTTTAGTGTTCTTTCATTTGTTCTGAACACTTATTCTATGTTATAGGTTTGGGTTCTTGATGCTACTCCTGGAAAAGTTCGAGCTGGTGGGAATGGAGAGGATCATCCAGCAGAACTAATTTCTTTCCTTAGGAAACTGCCGAAGGAGGTAAGCTTTGGCCAACATAAAATCCTTCTCTACTCTAATTAGGTTGATTAGCTAGCACTAGAGTGATATTTAGCATGGCACTTCAATCATGAGATGATTAGATATTTGATTTTGGTTTACTCATGTCAAGTAACACTAGAGTGAACATTAGGTAATGTTAGGGGACAATTTCCTTCTAGTTGGAGTTAATTTGATTTGCTTGGGTATCATGACTTTAGTGTTTTGACAATTTTGACATTTCTGAAATCCTTGTTGACCTTGAGAGCATGTATCTTATTCTAGAGACAGTTTAAACAATGTTTTAAGATTCAGCTTGGAATCCTTGATATTGAAAAGGCAAACTTGGGGTCAGAAGTTTAAACTCAAGCTTTAACAATAAAATTAATTTTTTTTTCCTAAATTTTATCTTTTATATGCAGTAGGAGAAAGAACAATCTAAAATCTAACAATTAATGATTGGATATTCAAATTTTTAGCCACCCTGAGTTTGGTAACAATTATAATTGGATAATAAAATTGTTAAACGTGATTGCAATGCTTGAATTAGTATTAAGTTAAATATGTTATCCTAGTTTTTTAGGACTTATAGAATTTTTGTTAGAATAAGATTTAAATTTGTTAGAAACTAATAAAGGATTGAACCCATAAGGATTTGTTATGTTGTTATATACCCATTAGGATAAGGATTTGTCAGTAAGAAAAGAAATAAGTTAGCTTTAGAAAAGGATTTCAATCAATCCTTTTCACACTAGAACTAGGACTCTTATCATATTAGAATTAGGACTCTTATGTACCACGTTAGGGATATAAAAGGGAGGGTTAACACATGTTTTGGGAACCCGCAAAACATTATTTTAATAAAGCTTCTGCAGGAAATTTTCCTGAGAGAGTGTGTCTTTCTCTTGTTGATTAAATCCTAAGTTTTATGCTTGGATTTGATTCCGAGATTAACCTAAAATCTCTACCTAACTACTTCTGCTGTGTTAGAAACTCTTTCATACTAGAATAAGAGTTCTAATATATGTGTACTGAGCCCTTCAATAAGAATAAGCAATCTGCTATTCTTATTCAAACTTGAGTTTTCAACTAGAAGGTGTGATACTTTCTTGTAAGAGTGATTCTTAGATCCTATGAGTGATTCCTAATTTCCTACCTTCTATTTTCTGTGTTCCTTACTAAATTCCAGCCGTCTCAAACCTATATTCTAGCCATATTAAACCCTCAAATCCTAAGCTTAAATTTCCAGTAATCAAACCTTAAAGTCAACTTGAAACTGGATATTCCAACAGCCTAATATCAATGATATTTCTTAATTTTGTGCTTTTAATACTAGTTAATACAAATTTTATAAGTCCTAAACAACTAGGATATGTAAAATAAAATAATATATTTAACTTACTACTACTTCCTATCTAATAAGGAATCCTAACATAATCTAAATTTTAGCCCTTATCTTTTGTTGCCAACTCAATTCCCAATTTTTATCCCACCAAATTATCTTTTGTTGACAAATTTTTCCTCTTTTGTTTCTTCTATATACTTTTTTAAGTTTTTTTGCATCAATTCTCTCTGGCTTGTCTAAATTCGTCCTCGACGTAGAATGTGACAACTACTATTCATGTAAGTCTCAATTCAACTTTTGAATATTTGATTTTAGAATCCATGTATTGTCAGAAATGGGTCTTCCTTTCCTCTTGACAAGAGGTGTTTGACCTGTCAACAGGGCAAGGCAAAGCATCAGGCACCAATAGGGAATATTAAGACCCTTAGCCATTTTGTCGTGGAAGTGGGAGAAAATTTCGATGGATTTCGTGGTAGCGTTACCGAGGACTAGACGTAGACATGATTCGGTTTGGGTGATTGTGGATAGATTGACTCAATCAACTCATTTCTTACCTATACAATAGACAGACTCCTTGGATAAGCTTGCCAAGTTATATGTTGATGAGATTGTGAGGTTACACGGGTTTCCAGTGTCTATTGTATCAGATTGGGATCTACGGTTTACTTATACAGACAACTTTGGGGACTAGGTTGAATTTGAGTACTACATTTCACCCTTAGTCTGATGGATAGTCAGAGCGTACAATTAAGAAGGATATGATGAGAGCTTATGTATTGAACGTTGAGGGTGATTAGGATAGATATCTACTTTTGATGGAGTTTGCGTATAACAATAATTATCACTTTAGTATTAATATGGCACCATTTGAGGCCTTATATGGCGGTGTAAAGATTCGATATGTTGGGATATAGAGTTTGCTAGATTGTTAGAGGGATCGGAGTTAGTTTAGGAGATGATGAAGGAAATAGAGGTGGTAAGGCAATGCTTGAAGGCAATTCACGATCGGCAAAAAAAATATGCCAATCAACATCGTCGGGAGATGGAGTACAATGTTGGAGATATGGTATTTCTAATTTGAGGTTTGTTAGGAGAGGGAAGTTGAGTCCGAATATATTGGGCCATATGAATTTGTACAATGTGTGGGGCCGTTAGCTTACAGATTAGCATTACCACCAGAGTTATCATAGATTTATGATGTGTTCCATGTGTCGATGTTGAAACAGTACTGATAGGATCCTAGTCATGTTATATCAATGCCTGAGATCGAATTTACAAATGACATGACATATAAGGAGGAGCCAACGGAAATATTGGATATACAAATTAGGAAAACTAAGAAGGTAGATTTTAATGGTGCTAGTTTTGTGGAGTCGTCATCGTTCTCCAAGAGAGGCGACTTGGGAGGTAGAGAATGAAGTTTGATGTCAATATCCTCATTTGTTAGGATCCTCAGGTGTGTAATTTAATTTAAAGGACGAAATTTTTTTAAGAGGGGGAAATCTACAAAGCCCATCATTAACCATAACTTACCCAACAACCTAGTCCATAAAACCATTAATTAGAGAGGTATAAAGGAAGCAATCAGCTGCAAAATGTGAAGAACACCAACAAAAAAACTTCATCTTTTCAATTCATTCATCAAGAACATCCTCTATTTCGTATTTAAGATAAGGAGTGGTTGGAAGTCTTATAGCTGCAGTAGGGGATTGCTCATCTTGTCTATGAGAAATAGTTAAGTCGGCACATTAAAAATATGACTGATTCCCATGTCACTTGGTAATTCCAAAACTTAAAGCATTAACATTTATCTTCTTGATTATCTTATAAGGTCCATCATTTCATGAATGAAGTTTTTTGTATTTTCTTTTCTGAAAATGCTCTGGACGAATCCTAACCATCATCATATCACCTTCATTGAATTCCACCAATCGATGATGCTGATCAGCATATTCTTTATAAGACAAATTAATGGTTATTATCTTTCATCTAATCTCATCAAAGTTGTCCTCATGTGTTGTGCAAAACCTTTAGTTTCAATACTAACTCGTTTTGTTTGTGGTAAAGGAACCAAATAAATAGGCTTCCTTGGTTGAACTCCTGAAACTACCTCAAAAGGGCTCTTACTAGTAGACCTATTTATAGAACTATTGTATGCAAATTTTGCCATAGGAAGAATTAGGTCCCAATTTTTCACATTGTCTCCAACCAAACACCTTAACAAGTCTCCCAAGTTTCTATTCACCTTTGTCTGTCCATCAGTTTGGGGATGGAAAGAACTTGAAAATTGAAGCTTAGTGTTCAATGTTTTCCATAGAGTTCTCCAAAAATAACTCATAAACTTTATGTTACGATCAGAGATGATGGTTAAAGGTAATCTGTGGAGACGTACAACCTCTTTGAAGAAGAAGAGTTTAGCTATATGGACAACATCGTCTCTGATCATAGACAAGCCAAGGGAAATTGACGCAAAAGAACTTAAAGTATATAGAAGAAATAAAAGAGAAAAAATTAATCAACCACAAGCCTTAATTTGGTAGGATGAAGATTGAGAATTGAGTTGATAACAAAAGGTAAGGGTTCTCGTCAAAAAAAAAAAAACAAAACAAAACAAAAGGTAAGGGTTAAAATTTAGATCATGTTAGGATTCTTTATTTGATAAGAAGTAATAGTAAGTTTAATATGCTATTCTATTATATATATATATATATATATATATATGTTAGGATTCTTTATTTGATAAGAAGTAATAGTAAGTTTAATATGCTATTCTATTATATATATATATATATATATATATATGTTAGGATTCTTTATTTGATAAGAAGTAATAGTAAGTTTAATATGCTATTCTATTATATATATATATATATATAT
>JAOQMQ010000001.1:7331684-7346938 GCA_027563845.1 Erythroxylum subrotundum | reverse complement strand
TTGTTTAGGACTTACAAAATTTTTATTAGAATAGGATTTAAATTTGTTAGAAACCCTTTCCTACTAGAATAAGGGTTTATATATATATATATATATAATAGAATAGCATATTAAACTTACTATTACTATATTATCCTAGTTGTTTAGGACTTACAAAATTTTTATTAGAATAGGATTTAAATTTGTTAGAAACCCTTTCCTACTAGAATAAGGGTTCCAAAACTCTCTATATATGTGTATACTCAGCCCTTCAATAAGAATAAGCAATTTGTAATTTTTCTACAAACTTGAGTTTTCAACTAGAAGGTGTGATGCTTTCTTTTAAGAGTGATTCTTAGACCGTAGGAGTTATTCCTAGTTTTCTACCTTCCATTCTTTGTGTTCCTTACTAAATTCCAGCAAACCTAACCTACATTCTAGCTATCTCAAACCTATATTCTAGCCATATTAAACTTTAAAATCCTAAGTCTAAATTTCCAGCAATCAAACCTTAAAATTTTAGCATTCCTAGCCAAAATCCAACCTTGAAATTGGATATTTTAGCAGCTTAATATCAGCCATATTTTCTAATTTTGTGCTTTTAACTACTAGTTAATAATTCTTCTATTCGTCATATATCATTATTCTTCAAGAAAAGTGATCAACGAAGAGCTAAAGTCTACACTGATGCAAATTGGGTAGGGTCTCTTACTGACAGAAGATCAACTTCTAGATATTGCACATTTTTGTGGGGAAATCTTGTAAATGAAGTGTGGTAGCCAGAGGTTGTGCGGAGGCAAAATATAGGGCAATGACTTAAGGAATTTGTGAAATAATCTGGCTTAAAAGGGTGATGGAAGAACTTAAGAAACTCATGGAGTATCCAGTGAAGTTGTTTTGTGATAACAAAGTAGCTATCAATATTGCCAATAATTCTATTCAGCATGATCGAATGAAACATGTGGAGATTGATAGACATTTTATAAAAGAAAAACTTGAAAGTGGACCCATTTTCATACCATTTGTGCCTACAACACAACAAGTTGCTGGTGTCTTCACCAAAGGGCTATTAAGACATAATTTTTTAGTTTTTTTGTAAGCTAGTTGAGCATGATTAATTAGCAGATTCTCTAGAGAAAATTAGCTGATATTCTATAAATTAGTGGCTGAATTAATATGATTTTATTACTTACAGAATAAATAGATTCTCCTTAATTTAAGGAGGTGATTAGGGCTGTATTTTTCTATATATTTCCTGTACTATTCACAAAAAGATCAAGGAAGAATTACTTTTTCTTCTTTCTTCAATCTTCAACTTGTAGAGAATTTTCTTTATTTTAAGTTCTTTTCTCTCTTTTTCTTGCGTATTCTGTAGTAATATTTTGTCTCCCTCATTCAGTCTCTTTATCTGTCTTTATCGTTATATAAATGTGTGTGAATAAATGTACATCTATTTTTATGTTGTCATTGTAGTTCTATCCTTTGTGTTAGTTTAAACTTCAAAACATGATTCTAGAGTTCAATTCTTCTTTATGAAAGGTGTCCTCAAAGAGAGAAGTCGTCAATGCGCTTATCCAAGAAGGCTTTTGTACTGATGTTGCACAGGCATGTTTCAAATTCTAGTACTTGTTTGTTGATGTTAACCTTTTTGCATGGATTTAATATAAGAAATGTGGTTCTTAAGTTTATATTCAAATTTGCAAGAGTTTGGAAATGCTGAAATTTGCAGTTTTGTAAAATAGTAACATAGCTGAATTATATCTTGCGGTTGAGTATAAACATTACAGAAATTGAAATCACAGTATTATACCAGAACACAGGGATTGCTTCTAAATAGAATTTCACTAATTAAACATGAAAGTTTTTGCCGCTATGCAAGACTCAAGTATGCATGAAATATTATTCTAACACCCACAGACATGAACTGTTGATAACATAATAAAGCACAAATCTACTATAAAGGAGAACAGTGTACTTGAAATTGAGATCTACTGCACAAGCTCTAATACCATGTAAAAGAGAAACAATCTAGCCGTTATTAATATCTTTAGGATCAGTAAAATCTTTGGTGTGGGTAGAGTTGCATGGAGAATTTTGTTTTCACTGAATGTGGATTTCTCAGCTTTAGGTGCTTAATGACACTTAGATATCTATAAGTACTTCTGCAGCATTCATTTCCTAGTCTTGAAAATTCCTGTTACAACTTTAGGGCATGTCATGACTCCATAGCAATATGCTAGTATGATATTTGTATAGCCTGATCTCTAAGTGTTGCTTCATGCTGATTGGTGCTTATTTGATTAATCGTGCCATCCCAACAGATTCTAGTGCTTTATAACGTGTTTGTGTAGTGGCATTGCTTTGTGAATTCATGTGCTTTTTGTAAGATAATAGTTTTAATACGTTTAAACAACTAACTTTGAAATTCTTACTTCCAGTGGGTGGTAACTAATCTTCGACCAAGTAGTCATATTACATCATCATTATCAAGCTTCTCTTGGGTTTTTGACCTTGATGGAATTTCTGAAATGTACCAATCATATGAAGAAACAACTTTGTGGTAAAATTGGAGTGAATCATTTGAATCAATATTTATATTTTAGTTATAATTCTGGCTGAAGTTACAAATGTTCTTTAGTTTTTTCTTCCTTCAGCCTCTATTTTAATTGGTTCAATGTAGGAGATTTGTTGAGAACTTGCCCAGAGGTGTACATGTTAACTTTTTGAAAGCGGAAAGGAGCTTGCACAGATGGGCCCTTGAAGATCTGCAACGAATACATGCTGCAGAGGATCTAGCTGCTGAAGAGGGTGGTGGAGTTGAAATGCATGTACTGGAAGATGCTGGCCACTGGGTATGTTGCTATCACAAGTTTATATTACTAGGCCTGCTGAGATTTATGCTTGGAAAAAATGCTTATTTTTCTGTGGGATATAGGAAGATCATTGAATGTTGTTGAAGGAGAAACATTGAAGGAAACAATATTTTATTCCCTAACACATAGGTCTGTTTACAAGCTCTCTATTTATACATGTATACCTTGCTCTAAATAAGGTAATCATGTAATCAAGCATTAATACAAAAATACAATAACCACTTTTATGATTACTCCTAGTGTGAAAACTGTTCTGAACAAGAAAGTATGTTATATTGCTGCTAGACATACAGGTATTCCACTAGACATATATATATCTACATAGGACATCTAAGCTAGGAAATTATAACCAGAAATTACAGCTATAGATCTCCTATATTTACAGCTTTGATTAGAACCTAAACTCCTATATTTACGACCTAGAATAAATCTAGAATATTCTAAAAGAATATTTCCTAATCCAACACTGTCCCTCAAGCTGGCGTGTAAATGTTTTCCATTGTCAGCTTGTCTATTAGAATGTCAGATTATTTTTTCAGCAGACCTTTGTTCAGTATTTCAGCCTAGGAACATAAGGAACACAGATTAGCGCACTTTCAAGTTTCTCCTTGATAAAGTGCCTATATATGTTAATATCTTTAGTCCAATTATGTACTGGATTATGAGCAATTTAAATCTACAAGAAACTTAAAATCCTCTGGTAATTTCTTAACCCACTTAGCTTCAAAAATCCCATGTGCAAGGGATCTAAATTCTATTTACACTACTTCGGACCACAACATTTTGCTTCTTGCTTCTTGCTTCTCCACTAACTAGATTTCCTCCAACAAATGTGCAATACCCAAATGTTGATTGGTTGTCTGTCACATTAATAGCCTAGTCAGCATTAATTGAAAGTAATCATGTTTCTTAAACATCAAACCCCTTTCCAAGAGTCCCCTTTAGATACTTCTCAAGGTGTTCACGGCTTGGCGCGTGCTTGAACTTATCATGCTTACAAAAAATTCTATATTAGGACAAGTATGTGATAAATATATAAGTCTGCCCACAAAACGTTGAATTTTCTCCTTTTCAATGACATCTTCTCTTTTTAGCAGGATTTAGTTTGAGATTTACCTCAAATGTTAGAAGACCAGTTTCATTTAGTAATCAATGATATATTTCCTTGGATTTACAAAGATCCTTCACACAATCTTACAAATTCCATACCCAAAAAAATTTTAATCTCAAAGTCTTTAGCTAGCCTCTTCTTTATCTTGTTAATTCATCAAGATCATCACCCACTAGTATCATGTCATCCACATATATAATGAAAATTGCCTTTTCCCTTTATTAGTTTGTTTATAGAAAAGAGGATAGTCTGCCTAACTTTGATGATACTCATATGCTTTCATAGTTTTCTCATACTATTCAAACCATGCCCTTAGACACTATTTGAGGCCATATAATGATTTTTAAGTCTACAAACTTCGTTCTGACGAAAAAACTTCTCAAAACCAAGAGGCGGAATCATAAGGACTTTCTCTTCCGAATCCCCATTTAGGAAAGCATTTTTCACATCTAGTTGGTATGAGACCCAATTGAAATTGACTACAAGAGACAATAAACACGTGTATATTTAATTTTGGCTACTAGGGCAAAAGTTTTTTGGTAATCAACACCGTATGTTTGAGTAAACTTGTTACCACAAGTCTATTCTTATATCAATCCGCATTACCATTTGCCTTGCATTTCACAGTGAATATCCATTTAAACCCAATTGTTTTCTAACCTTTAGGCAGCTCTACAATCTCCCATGTCTATTTTTCGTAAGTGCATTCATTTCTTCCTTCATATTTGTCATCAAATGCTTCCTAAAAATTCCTTGTAATACTCAGGTTAGAGATTTTTTCATAGAGTTGATCATGGGACAAGTATTTACAGTTGGATGATTATTGTAGGAACGAGTTCCTTTTCTAAGTGGAATAAGAACATAAAAATCATAAAATTCATGAGAAATCGTTTTGGGTAAAACAGGGAGTGAAATAGAAAGTTTCCAATCGGATATAAAGCACATGCTCGTTTTTCTTTCCTTAGAGCAATAGGTAGGTCCAAATCATTAGGCCAATCTGACGTGGCAAAATATTACCTGTGTGACGCTGAGGGCTCAAGGTGGCTTCTTGACAATGTTTTGGATGAGTGCAATATTCAATCTCCTTTTGTTCTTTCTACCTTTTGGAATAGACAATTAGCTCTTTCTCGTTTGTATTCTCTCGGACATGAAGCGTAGGACTAGGACTAGAATAGGACTAAAACTGGGCATCCACACATGATATTTCTTCTTCTTTTTTTCTGTACAAGATATAGAGTTTTAAAATGCAGGTCGGAATAGGATGTGTGGATGTTGAGTCAGCAGAAGGACCTAGTACAACTGGTGCATCAGAAGTACTCTTTGATTTTTCAGAGATGATAGGTGAATCATCATGCTCCCTAGACTATGATGTTCCCATGGAAAAGATAGCAGGCTTTACCGCAGAGGAGGGTGAAGTAATAACAGCAAGAGGAACAACAGAAAAATCATCAGCAGAAAGAAAGATCATCAGGTACTTGTGATATGTTGGCCGGCAGGTCAGCAGAAAGATGCTGAACAGAAGACCTGTCCAAGGAAAGATCTCCGCGGCAAACAAAGATACAATGGTTTTTGAACATGAATTTTCGTGCTGTACTATCATGGTTCTAATTTAGGAAAGAAACCCATCTATGGAAGGCTACAATTAGGAGAGAGTGCCTCCAATTTAGGAAGACCAAAATAGAAGGAAATCCCTCAATCTCGTGATTTCCACATCCTCCTAATTAGCAGCCCCTTGATTCTGCTGCCGCTGATTTATCCCTCTCAATAATATCTCATGCTTCTGCTTCTTCTTTAGCTTTGGAAATAATGATGAAATCATTCCCTGATTTCTTGGTTGTGACGAGAGAGATGAGTAAGAATCTGACATTGAAACCACAGTGTCGGATTGATACTTCTGGAAGTTAGAAGACTTGGTAATTATAGTAGTTGGCTTGCTTGTATTGCAAGAAGATACAAACTTGAAGTCTGTCAAACTGTTTCTCCTACTGGACTTGTAGAATTTCGTCCCAGGTGAAGAGTGAAGCACTGCAGCATTGTCTGTACAAGAACCAATGGCGGATCTTTGATCTTTAGCTTCGTAACTGTGAAGTTCCAATTTGACCAAACTTGAGAGCAATTGTTCTTAGAATCTAAATTTCCAAATAGTTCTCCCATAATAGACAACTGCATATTTAATAAATTAGTGAAAATAGGGAAAAGCCACAATCATAAATAGAGACTTGAGAAGATAAGCTAAAACTGATATCTAGTAGATAATGATCCCAATAAAATAGGAAAATCTTATCCTAGATTCAGGATAAGATAAATCAGCACGTAAGTAGTTAAGGTGTTGTAGATTAGTAGAGATAAGTAGTTAGAATACTGATTATATACTGGCTGTATTTTAGTTAGGATACTGATTGTATATTGGCTGTATTTTTCCTATTTAGGATGCATCAGTCAAAGAACAAAATTGTAGAACTTTAGTTCTGCTTTTCCTATTCAGTTGTGTCAACACTTATAATCCTCAGTGGACACAAAATATATCAAGTGAACTATACATGCAACATCTCCAGTAAATCTGTTTCCAATTTCCTCTCAAGCAGTAGCAAGTTAGTGAAGCTTTTCAAGTCCTCTCAAGCAACAACGAACATGGTAATTTTTCCAAGTTCTCTAAAGTAGTAGTGAGCAATGGCATTAGGGAAAAGATAGAATAGGGATTTAGCAGAGAAATAGAGTGAGACTGAGTTTCCAAGATCTTAGATCGAATCGATATTGGGGGACCAAGGGGAGGCTCAAACTTTTGTCATTAAGAAACATCATCATTTTATTACTTAAACAAAACATCATTTTATGCCAAATAAATTGGGCTACTTCAAGTCAGGCCAAGCAGTGCAATTCTAGCCTGAAGCCTAGTTAACTCTGGTTTGTGTCCGTTGGTTTCAAGCCGGGCTTATGTCTTCCTTTCTTTCGTTCTCTCTCTAAATATTATTTTGGGAAAAATATAATTGATCTTCTACAAATGAGACATTCATACTTGTATTTTATTTGTTTTGATAGCATTTGTGGCTTTTTTTATTCTGAGCATATCCTATGAAAAAGCACTTTTCATCTCTAGGATCAAGTTTAGATGTAAATTAACTAGGTATATGAACAAAAATGCATCCATTCCTTTTGAAGGCAAATTTGGATGTATGCAGCAGTCAGGAAAGGTTTTTGTGAAATATTCTAAGGGTGTAACATATTTGAGAACTCAAGTAGGCATTCTGTTAATTAGATAAGAGGCTGTTAATATGATATCTCCTTACAAATATTTTGGAACATTCATAAAAAGCATTATGGCTCAAGCAACTTCCAGTTAATGTTCCTTTTTTTTTTCACCAGTACCATTTTGTTGAGGACTATCTCACATGATATTGATGGAAAATGCTGTTATCTTTCTAAAAATTTCCTAGCAATTCATTAAATTATTCTTTCCCGTTATCAAATCTGAAAATACTGATTTTAGACTGAAATTGATTTTCTACCATTATGTAAAGCTCTTGAAACATGTTTTTTTTCTTCAATTTTATCTTTCATCAAATAAATCCAGCAAGGATGGGTATGATCACCTATGAAAGTCATAAAACATCTTTTACTCGTCATCATGTTGGTGACCTTTGAGGGACCCCATACACCACTATGAGTTAGGTAAAATGGTTTGGAGGCACAATAAGGTTTTCAAAAATTAGTCCGATGGCTTTTAGAAGGATAGCAACTTTCCATCTAAATTTTTAAACAATTTAGGAAACAAATGTTTAATGTTTGGAAACTAGGATATCGTAGTTTATGCTGCCAAAACATTATTTATTCGCCAGCAGAAATTGAAGTGATACCACTACTATGCCTTGAGTTATTTTAATTTTAGAGAATTCCTCCTCAAAGTAGTAAAGACCATTATCAATTCAATCACTGCGATCATTTTCCCCAATTTCTGGTCTTGAAATTCTTAATGAAATTCAAAGAAACAATGCAAAAAAGACTTTGGATAATTTATTAACAGATAATAAACTTTAGGAACATAAAGGAAAATTGAAGAGTTAAAAGTTTCTGAAAATTTTATCTGACTTTTTCATACAATGGGTGAAAACACTCATCAGCTATCCTAGTTTAGCGAAAAGCACACGAGGTCATGTGATCAGATCCCCCTGTATCAATGATCCATGAAGCAGAGGTTTTACTGCAAGATAGAGAATTAGGATTGCCACCTGTTTTTGTAGGAGTATTAGAGGAGGAATTGGTTTTTAGCAGTTTAAAAAAGATGATATGTGTTGCAGTTTAAAAAGATGATATGTGTTTGCTCCTTAGTATACGGAGTTCGTTCAGCTCCATTGGCATGTAATGATCATACACAAGGTTTTTGGCCTATCGAGGTTTAAACACTTGTTTGCAATTGTTTCTGATACATTATGGCTGAATTTTTCACTGTTGAAGTTTCACTCGTTTTAGAAGCATGGCATCCCAATGACTTCCTTCTCTTCTAACTTTAGCAAAGACTTCACAAACAGGAGGAAGTGGTTGGCGGTCAATTATCCTTCCCTTTGACTTCATCAAGTTCAATATTAAGACTAGTCAATGATTTGTAGATATGGTACTCCATCATCTCTCTATAATGATTACAATCGTTGGCTTATTTCCATTCGTAATCGTTAAACAAATCCAAATCTTGCCATAACCTTTTCAATGAATTGAAGTACTTGGTGAGATTCTCCCCTCCTTGACGAATTTCACCTAGTCTGGATGTTAATATTTGAGACTAATTTCCAAATTTGAATACATTTGGGAGACATCGGCATATATAGTTAGTTGATATTCTCTACATGGAATTCACTAGCCACGTCATTACCATGGAGTTTTCAGCATTCCAAGTAGCATACATAGGTCTTATTTTGTTGGAGCCTTCTTTTCTCCTGTCAATCACCCAATTTTCCCCGGTTGGGCAGGTTTTGTCTTGCATAGGAAATTATCCACCATTAAATTTAATGTTGGTAATTTGAACTGGATGAGAATCAGTGTTAAGAGCATGTTTACTACACCCCCAGTTTTTGACATAATGAATGAACCAAGGTTTTTCTTGGTTAAGTTAGAGCGTTAAGTCCCTGCGCTGATACCATATAAGCAATTATCAAAACTATACGCAACAATGCTAATTACAACGCATAAACCTAGGAACTATATAATCCCTAAATTTGATGCCAAATATACAGTTTTCATATTTTTATCATTGACTTAAAAACTAAATATCTACAATTTGTAGAATTAACAGGATTTCAGCCACCTTAAAGCAGAAATTCTTTCTTCCAATGTCATCACATGATATTCTTCATCAATCTTCACGTGTAACACAAACAAAAAGAAAAACTTGTTTAATGGAAGAAGTGTGGTTTAGAGGGAAAACAGAAAAAAAAAATCACCGATCATTTACGTGGTTCAGTCAATGAGACCTACGTCCACGGGTTAACTTCTTTCTTTATGTTTTTCTAGTAGTTTTTCTGTACAATACTTTCATCCATATATAGTGTACAATCATTATCTAATTTAGGAATAAATAAAGGTAGGGAGACCTCCTAATTAGGAGCAAGTCAGGGAGACTGAAATTCTCCCTGATTTCTTGTGATTTCAACGAGAAGCATCATTTTCTTGAGCTCACATGATTTCGTATTCAGACCAGAATCTTGTTGGGTGTAATCTTAGGAGCTTGTTAGATCAAATAGGTTCCTATCATCTGAATTAGGGAGATGCCTTCCAATATTGGATTTCTAACCATTCTCTTTTAATTGGCTCTGCGTATGTTTGAGTATATATTTTTTTTGTTTTGTTTCGGTCTTGAGAAGCTAAATCTCTGAAATGTGCATTTGTGGAAAGATGTTGAAGGCGGGATCTCATTGTTGGACTGACTTCACTTTTCCGGTGATAGAAACAATTAAAGTACATATTTAGAATGAGAAATAATTGGCTGTGACGTTTCTGGACAGTTAGTTACCATTATAGTACTGCTGCAGCTGTTGACAAAACCTGAGAAGAGTAGGATATCTTCTTTTTGGTTCATAGAGAAAGAGAACATTTGATTTTGTGGTGTCCTTATCGTGCTGTCTTCCAATTTGTTGTGTGCATTTCAACAGCATCTCAAGTTGCCTTGTGTTTTTGACAGGTACATACAGATAACCCTGATGGACTTTTCAGAATTCTATCATCCTCCTTTGAGGCATACGGAACCTGAAGTTGTTGGGTTATTGTCTCCTGCTTAGTTTAGGAATGGTAAAAGCAGTATCACAAAATAGCTTGTATTGCACTATGTTCCGGTTGATATTTTTAGTTTTAGTTCTGGTTCTATGTTTCATGAAAGAGTATCAATAACGATCCCAATTTCAATTTCTTTTTCAATTAAATATTTTAATTGTATAAATTTTCTGGATGTAGAGACGATTAAATAGGTACAGTAAGTATAATGGTGTAGACCAATAAATTTGCTGGAATCTAGATCATCGTTGTGTGAATGATAATGCTTTTGTAAATCACGCTTGTCAAGCAGCCGAGGACCCCGAAGGGCACATAGGAAAAGTACGATAACCAACAAGTCAAAGCAACACCTTTGAGAATATCATCAATTAAGTCAGATCGTAGACTACTGAAGTATCTGGTAGACTATTGTAGAACAACATGAGAGCCTTGTAATTATCGGCAAGTTCTAGGTATGATGACCAAGATTTTAAAGCCTTTCTCTTCACGGGCATAACACTCAACTTTCCTTTTAGGAACCTTTTCTTCTCACAACACCTTTTTCTCTTTGAAATAATAGTCTCAACAGTATCTATATTATTTCCTCGTTAATCTCTAATCTCACAGTGGAATTGTTTTAAAGCAGTCACAGATTGTCTTAGACTTTCTGATACACAAGATCTTTAGAAGAGGTGAGTGTAGAGCATATTTGTCTTTATACCAAGACTGATAATAACATCACTCAAGACTTAAGCTTTTAGGAGAGGGAGAATTTAGAGAGAATGGAAAACACTCAAACTAAACTTTATTCAAATTTTTGTCTAAAAATTTGCAACCTTAATTGAGTATGCTTACAACGAAAGAAGATCTTTGCTTTTATAGGCGAAGCAATGGTAGGAAAGTATCATTCAGATCCTTAAGCAACCACCAACAACAGAGCTTGAAAAGTTGATGCCTACTGAAAAAGGTGTTATGAGAGAGTAAAGTTCTTAAGAAGAAAGCTGAGTGTTGTGCCCGTGGAGAGAAGGGCTTTGAAATTTCGGCCATCATTACCTGGAATTTATCGATAGTTATAAGGTTCCTATTTTGTTCCATAATAGTTGACCAGACACTTTAGTAGTCTACAATTTGACTTTAGTTAGTTGATGGTCTTCTCAAAAGTATTGTTTTGATTAGTTGGTTGTCATACTTTTCCTATGTGCTCTTCGAGGTCCCCGGTTGGTGTCTTAGCCGGCAGTAACATTGTCTCTTGATAAGAGTGAGTAAGGAGAGAGCCTATAAGTAATTGAAACACTACCAAATGACCATGTTAATCTATCTTCTACTTTGCTTATGCTTAGTCTACCTTTTAGTGTAAAGCGTGTTCTATCTAATAGTATAAAAAATCTTATAGGGATTACCCATGTTTCTGTAGAAAATTGTATTTGTGAGTCTTCATTACCTTTGTTAAGTCTGTACAGTATTTATCCTTGTGATCGTTCTTGGACAAGAACTATACGTACTATTTTGTTTACATCTCGCCTAAAAGTAAAAGAAATCATCTAGAGTTTCAGATTAGAACAGTGTAACTTTAGATCTACAACAGCAGAATAATACGTAAAGCTTGAAATCCCTAAGGAGTTGATCTCTCTCCTGATGGAGTACAATCATACACATCTTCATGTTACTTCATGGAAGAAAGGGAATACCTTCTATAGCTAGGATATTTCTTTTAGACACTGTCTACATAACGTACTAAAATGCCTTAATTGGTACCTTGTTGACTACTTTCAAAAATGAAAATGTCATATTGACTGTTGGACTCCGAAAATTTTCTTGATGAATTAAGCATGATTTAAATAAATTATGAGGTTCTTAAGGAATTATTTTTTGGAGTTAATTATTATGTTAATATTGGTAAGATTTTATGACATAGATTAGTTGAATTGGAGCATTAATGTTATAAGAATGAATGAAGGGCATTGTTGGAAGTTTACTTGAGAGTACAAGACATAAGGCATTAGGCAAGAGACAAAATGGACATTTTAGAATAATAAAGGGGTATAAAAAGAAGAAGTTATTGTTTTACTTGGAAAAATGAAGAAGAGGTCGTGGAAGAGAGGGAAAAGAAGAAGGAAAATTAAGGTTTTGGAAATTCTTGAAGAATTTGACGAATCGTGGAGCTAAACAAGTAAGTATGAGCTTTAACCCTTCTTGATTGTTGGATGAACTATGATTAATGATAATTACAAGTGAAAATAAAGTTCAATGTGTGTAGGAGTCGTTGATGAATAGTGTATGAAAAATGTTTTAATCTTCTAGGGTTAATGATTATGTTATGATTGTGAATGATTTTGGGTTAGAATGAGCTTAGAAATGAAATAAGAATGATGTTTTAGGGTTAAGATGAGTTATATTTGAAGGATGGGAAGTATACAGATGAAGAATGTCGAAAAGCAGGGTTTCGGGAGGTTTCTGGGTTTGCTCGCCGCAGCGCGCTTTTGCCCTCGCCGCGGCGAGCTCCAACATTTTCGCCACGGCAAGCTTTAGATTTCGCCGGGGCGAGACCCATTTTTCAACACTGGTATGCTTTAGTATTTTGGGCATAACTTTTACTGTAGATGTCCAAATGAGGTGATATTTGAATCGTTGTAAACTAGAGACATAGGGCTACAAGTTTTATGAAGAAATGAAGATGTAATCCAGTTTCTAAGAATTTCAATTTTTGGATGAAAGTTGAGCATAGAATGATGTTTCAGTATAAGAATAGTCTGAAAATGTTTTGGCTATAACGTTTAGAGTACTGAACCAAATTGAATGAGTTTGGTGTCTTTGGAAACTTAAGACAATGGGGAACATGTTTCTAGAAGAGAATATTATCAGATTTTATCATTTACCTGATCCGAATGATCATGGAAAATTGAACCGAAGGTTTAGATTTTGAAAAATTTTGAGTATTAAGAAATTATCTTAGTGCATATGCTTTTTGGGTTCTTAAATTGAAATTCCTATTGAATGGAATTTTTGGCTATTATTAAAGGAAATCAAGAAAGGCAAGAGGAGCAAGTATGAGGCACCTTCGGGCAGGTCTTTAAGCAAGGATTTGTAAGATGGGTCTCGTGTTTATAATTTAGTAGCGAGCCATTAATATTTTCTTCCAAATCAAGAATGATTTCAATTACTTCATAAATGTTGCTTTTGAATGATTTGCAAAATTGCTACATGTTTTGGTATATGAACTTTGCTGATGAATTTCAAAAATAAAGATGGAAATACATTGAAACCTTTTATGTTATGCCTTGAAAAATTCATGGCATTTTGTATATTTTGAAAAGATAGAAAAGCTCGAAAGTGTGAGCATTCGATAAATTGACTTAAACATGATTATGTGCTTTTGTTTGGGCAAGAGAGGAACGTTTCGTTAGTCACGTGCATGTCGACGCATAGCCTTATCCCGGCTGTCCGCTTGAGGCCACGAGATCCCGAAGAATCGGACTCGTTTTGTTCACGGTTTAAACTTCGATTTATCCGTTTTGTTCCACGGAACTCTCGAGCTAATTGTTTGTGCATTGCATCTTTGCATAGTTATGAATGATGCATAATTGAGTGTTATGTGATGATATTTGTAATTATGAGTTTTATATTCGAATTGCGAATTTGACTGAGAATTTGAGATCGAAGCATTTATGAATTCATTATGATTTTTATACGACAAATGGACATTTCAACTGTTTTGCTTATTCTTTGTTATAAACTTGTTCCCTACGAGGTTTAAGCTCACCCCCCTTTCCGTCCTCACCCTCAAGTGTCGAGCAAGAGAGGGAGTGTAAGAGAGTCAAGGCATCACTCTCAATTTGCTCATGTTGTATTTTGAGTTAGCTTTGGGAAAACACAAGGCTTTAGTCGCATTTAAGGATTTTTAGTTCTTGTAACTTCTGTATGTTGAGAATTTTGGAGTTTTGTATCTTTTGTATTCGGATTTTGATATTGATGTTGTAATATGGCTTGGAATGCCATTAAAGTTCGTGAATATTTATCTTATGATGTCAATGAATTATGGATTTGTGTATGAATGGTATAAGTTGAGTTAATGAACTTTGATCTAAATTGTTGCAATTTTTTTATAAGTGAATTATGGAAAAGAAGGATATGGAGAATCATATGAATTGAGGTTTGAAGTTGGGATAAATTTAGTATTGATCTATGAGGAGTTTGACTAAGTTGATTTCCATCTTTCCAACGATTTAAAATATGCGAATTTTTTTGATTTTCGGAGTAAGAGGTTGGGTTCTGGAAACGGGACCCAACATAGGTGGTATCAAAGCAAGAAGAGATTACAAGGAACCACGCTCGAGTATGATGGTATTTTGTTAAGAGTTGGATTCCTAAAACGGGGTCCAACATTTGTGGTATCAGAGCGCCAGTATTATGATCTTACATGGGCGCATGTGTATGAGTTATACGCATAAGCAATGGTTACGAGTTTGAGGTGATAGAATTAGTAAGAAAATGATGACACCCTTTCATGATATGAGAAAAGAAAGTTGCGAATAAGTAGAAAGGAGAAACAGTGTATGGGTAAATATGGCAGATAGTGATTCAAACACCAATATTATACTATGGTGATATATTTTCGAAAGTGATACAGATACGAATGTGTTGCCATGGACTATTTGAGGAATATAGGGATATAAGTATACATGACGAGATTAGAGTGTACAAGTAGAGTGCAATGAAAACATAATCTTGTTATGATCTTAAGAAGAGGAAATTGAAACCGAAGTGGTTGTTCGATTAATACGACAAGAGTTATGATCCGCAGTAAGAAGATATTAGTGGAATTGAGATCAGCATTTCATAATGATTATGCATCAAAAATTGTGAATTGATTGGGGGTATACATGTGGAAGATGAAATAAGTGAGTATAGGAAAATGAGATAGAAGTGAGAAAATAGAGAAAGGGAAATGAAATAAATATAAATGACTTTACATGAGAAGAATGAAATGATGTTTGTATAAGAGATTTGGAAAAATCAAATGCAGCATGATAAAGTGATTTCATATGCATGAAGGC
>JAOQMQ010000001.1:7299866-7317358 GCA_027563845.1 Erythroxylum subrotundum | reverse complement strand
TCCATTTCATTTCAATTTCTAGGATTTTCCTTTGCTTTGTACATAAATGATTGCCAAATAATCATCAATAATTACTCATTTAGTAGTCTTAACTTACAGAAATTTTTGGGGTCCAACACATTCTGTTATCTAGAGGGTCAAAATTGGACCATGCAAAAGGTCTATAGTGGACCAGACGATAGGGTAGACGAATTGGGAAAATTGTCATAACTTTCCCTATAGATATCGGATTAAGGTTTTTTTTGGATGGTTTAAACGAGAACTTCATGATGTAAAACATTTATGAAGACTTCAAAGACAAATTCTATCGTCTAGAGGAACAAAATTGGACCAGAAGATAGGATCAGACGAAACCAAACAAAAAGTTAGAAGAATTGAAAAGTTAGACGAATTGAGAAAATTTCCATAACTTTCCCTATGGACATCAGATTAAGGTGTTCTTTGATCGAAAGAGGACTTCAAGATATACAAATTTCATGAAGAGCTCAAAGACAGATTCTATCTTTTAGAAGGACAAAAATGGACCAGACAATAGTACACAGAAGAAGAAGTTTCAGTCAACATAAGAAGAAGCAGAAAGTCAACTATAAAAGATATGACGTCATCACAGACGATATGAAATCATCACGGATGATATGTCATCAGGACGATATGACGTCATCACAGACGATATGACGTCATCACAGACGATATGTCTTTACTCTTGAACATCTTTCCTTATAAGGATCATAACTTTCAACTCAGATGTCCAAAATTTTCATACTATATACCAATGGAAAGATAAAAGAAGAACCTACAACTTTCTAGAAGACAACTTTGTCTAATTCAACTTAGATCAATACAGTGTTTCTCCTGAATTCTGAGTACAAATTCATACCCCTATGAAAAACTGTCCTCAAGCATATTATACCTACTTTGGGGTTATTTGCATAACTTTCACTAGGGATGTCAGATTATGGTCATTAAAATACCATTTCAAAGAGGACTTCTACACTTACAACTTTCATGAAAACCACGAAAAGATATTCTGCCTCCAAAAAGGGGGAAATTTCAAATCAATGTAGTTGTCCCATATACACATCCTCTAATGCGATATCACCTCTTAACCATTCAACTACCAAATTGATTTCATTAAACTCTCAAATCTCAACTCATTGACTCATCACATTCAACTACATCTCATCATTCATGAATCCTATCTTTCTTGTCTATAACATCTCACTTATATACATACATATATATATATAACAACAATTCATGTTCATAAACCATCATCTCAAGTTAAGAACTTCTTCACATTTTAACTTAACAATCATCCATACAGAATTCATATTTCATTCATCATCACTTACTACACATATTGAACTTCGTTTTCACTTCCATTTTACTTAGAATTATCACCTTAATTCTTCCCGTTTCATAATCTCTTATCAACCAAAAACACCAAAGCAAAAGCATGAATCTATCAACATTTCTCATTCACTACTTTAATCTTGTCTATCATTCCTAATTCAAGAATTTTCATTTAATCATGACTAATCGCCAACAATTTCTCATTTACTAGTTCTAACTTCTAAGAAAAGTTCGGGGTCCAACACATAATGCATAATCAAGTAACAAGCTCCAATCCTTCCCTTGTGTATGATATGATATTTCTTGACCAATCACTACAAGAAAATAAGGCATTTTGCGACGTTTTTAAAACGTCACAAAATGTCAAAAAACGTCACAGAATATATTCTGTGATGTTTTAAAAAATGTCGCGAAATGTGGTGTAGGCAAAAGGTTTCCGTGACGTTTTATATAAAACGTCACGAAAAATAATGACATTTCACGATGTTTATAAAAACGTCACTAAAATTTTGGACATTCCGCGAAACGTCGTGGATTGTCTAACATTCTGCAACGTTTTTAAAACGTCACAGAATGTGAAGGAATCCGCGACGTTTTTTTGGAAACGTCGCAAAATTTATTTCGCAACGTTTTTAGAAATGTTGCGAAATGTCTTTCGCGACGTTTTTATTATTATTTGTATTTTTTCTATTTTTTCAAAAATCATATTAATTTAATAATTTTTAATTTTAATAATTATTTTTTAAAATACAATTTTTTAAATCATATTTTTTAATAACTATTCAATATTATTTATAAATTTTATTTATTTAATAATTCTTCAAATTTTTAATACAATTTTTTAAATCTTATTTATTTATTTATAATTATGAAAAAGCAACATTTTTGAGAAGCATTAAATATATTTTGCATATTTGATAGGATCAACAGATATAATAAGAGAACAATTACATGATAAGTATTCTTTTGGAAATTACAAGTTCTTATCATTTCTAATTCATACAAAATCTAAACTCTTTCCTAAGAACCCCCCATTCGAGTATCACAAACCCCTTTGATTTATTCTCTTATAAATAATACGAATTTCTCCTCTTGATTTGCATCAATTTTGTTTGCTCACACGCAATGCACCCTCATTGACTCCTAATATCATAGGAGTCACTTCTTTGCTTCAGAGTAGGGTATCCTCCTAAATCCGAACCTCCGAATTCTCCATCTCTCCTTAGTGGATCCTCATGGATGTATGTCAAACTCTTAAGTACCGGAGAAAATGATGGAACCCTTGGCATTAAAGCAATGGCATCTTCAACTGACAGATAGCACACAGGACATGTTGTTATACAGGACCAACAAATTTTAGGAATACTGGACATATTAAACATTTACTGACAAGCATCTAGTGATTATGCTATGGAACGCTATATTCAGGAAGGTTCAAAAAGAAAATACATGACTAGACTGCTATTATATAAAACTAAAAAGCACACAGCTAGTTGACTTAAATCATGTAGATTCTGGCATGATCAACCAACGAAATAGTTCTTTTTTATGGTAAAAGAAATAGGTACTTAGACAAGTAACATGAATGTGTATCAGCAGATTTTCTAATAGCCAATACATAATCATTTTATATCATACTTGCCAGAAACATAAAGGAAGACATCAATTAGGTAAAAGATAGGAAATGAAAAAGATAGGGTAAGAGTTAGTTACACTGCAGCATTAAATGATCTCCCGTTCTAATTCCTTAAACAAGCGATCACATTGAACCTACTAAGAGCTTGTTGCAATATGAAGTCCACAAGCAATACGAATATTTTGAACACTCCATTTCTTGGACTCTGAATGTGGCAAAATATAAAGATGTAAGCTTAGTCCTACTTACAGATGACTTTTGATAAGTCCTTGAGAGTGAAATCCACTGGGAAATATCCTTCCATAATAGCTAAGAGGTCCCCCTGTATAGCCATTTCCCAGTATGTGACTGGAGGGCACAAAAATTGAATAAAAAATTAAAACAAGAAAAATGACAGAAGACATCTATGTATGATTAGCAGATTAACCATCATTGTGATCCAGCGTCAACAAAAGAATTCAGCTGCGTCAATAACAATCGAGCATGTCAACAATAAGTAACTAAAAGCAGATAGATTTATTTATGGATACAAAATCGAACCTTTTCCAACGTATAAGACCCAGACGAAAACAAAAGTAGAGACAACGCAGAGAACCAACAATCAATTCTCTTGAAATTCACCAAAAGTGAATAACTTAGGGAACAAAAGTGACAAGAACCAGTTCGACAAAGCATAATCGAGACCTTTCACCAACCACATCACCTGAAAATTCATTCCTCCATTTTCATTATTAAATCCGAAAACAAAAAAAAGAGAGAGAGATAACCTCAAACGAAACTGAACAAGAAGAAAACACCGACCTCCAACGTACTTGCTATTTTCAATGGAAATCTTGTGGGCGTCGGCTAACCGGAGGAGCATCGGCGTGAAAGGAACCTAATTCCTTGGGTTCATAATCGGGATTTTGATCTTCTCTGCGTTCCTTTGCACGGTCCCTGTATTTAGGCGCCTCTGGCTCCTCTGTTTCTCTTCTCTGTACAAATTTCATCAACGAAAATTTTCTAGAGAAATATAAAAATAAAATCGAAAACTAGTATTGGGACAACCGTATCAGTTACTTCTGGCGGGCGATTTTCTCTTTGTAATATCATTTTGACGACATTATCATTGAGTTTTTGTGATATGGGAAATCTTTCGATTAGGGCAGTTAAATGGATTTTCAAGCTAAAATATTCAGAGAGACACTTTTTCTTCTAGCATCATATATGTCTAATTCAGAGAAACGGTGGAGACAAATAAAATAGATGTGATGCACAAATTATCCTTCCTAGAAAGAGGCATAATGAACTGATTCGTGGACAACATAAAGTAGAGAAAGAAGAAACCAGAGAAAAACTAGCGAAGAAGAAACGTCAGAGAAGAAATTGGAAAAGGAGCGCCAGACGAAATTTTAAATATTAACTAAACAAATCAAAAGCGACGTTTTAGTCAACAAAACGTCGCTGTTTATATTTCATGACGTTTTAATAAAAAAATGTCACAAAAAGTATGGCAAATTCGTGACGTTTTATAAAACGTCGCAAAAAATTTAAATTTTTTGTGACGTTTTTTAAACGTCATAAAAAGTCTTTACAATCTGTAACGTTTTATTAATAAAACGTCACATATTGTATTAATTTCTTGTAGTGAATGCATCGACCAATCTATTGCAAAAATGGGTGCCATTGTCAATGATTGCAGTCTTTGTTATCCCAAAGTTGCTAAAGATATAAAACTTGATAAAATCTATAATAATTGTAGAATTATAAGTTTTGATGATTTTAACTTCAACCTATTTGGATGCATAATAAAAAACTAGTAGGATAAAGATATTCCCAAAAGAAGGAGGAAATTGGCCAATGAAGCCATTGAAACTTACATTAAAGATTTCAATAATCAAAAATAGGAATTTGTGGTATTTAATGTCTCTTCAAAATGTTTCGTATTCGTTAGTAATTATCAATTGACTTACAAACTTGTCAGTTTCCTTTAATAATGATGGCTAGTAAAAGCCACATTCTAAGTATTTTTAATCTGTTCTCTTTAGTCTAAAATATCTTCCACAAGTATAATTAAGATAAAAGGTTAGAATACAGAGAAATTTATTTTCAACTACAAACCTATTTATCACTTGATTAGCATAATGTTTCCATAGATATGGATTACCCCAAACGTAGTACTTTGCATAACTCTTAATCTTTTCTCATCAATCCTTTTTCAAAACATGTTGCAATATATTAATAGCTAAATAATTAGTAATATCTAGTTATCTACACACCATGGTGATGCCATATTAAAGGAAAAGAGTTGCTCACAATGAATCAGTGGCTATATTTTCTACAACTTTCTTACCTTTCATCTCTAGGTCAAGCTTTGGTTATTCTTTAATTCCTTTTTTATCATCTTGGTGCCTCAACCTCCTATCCCCATCTAGGAGTCTCGTTCCTTTGTGTCTTCTGTTTAGTACTTGTTCCCAGTTTCCTCCCATTGTCTTTAAGGCTAATATGTGTCTTTTATAGTATTTTTCTCTTAAGCCTGCATTTCCCCTCCCACATTATTGACTTTTAAACTACCACTTGATATGATGATTCACCACCCATTGGATCTTCCTTTCCCATCAATTGTTTCTTTCGGCTCTTCCTCCTCTACCGTCCTTTAATCTTGAATAATTATTCTAGTTTAGGTTCTTACTTAGTCCTTTGCTTGTTATTTTTGGTTTTCTATTATCATTGTTCGTATCCTATGTTATTCTCACTCCCATGGCATCTGTAACCCTATCTCCCTCCCTAAGCATTGAATACACCCTTTATTACTCTTCTTCCTTAGCTCCTTCCTCAAAACCTTTGATACCCCTCATTTCCTCCCCTTCTCCTAACCCCACCTTTTTAGGAATGAGCAACACTCCCTACCTAACCTTGCTTAAACTCAAACCCCATTGTCTTTTCTGACCTCAAAACTTTTCCAACTTAAGAACCTAATTCTAACAACTCCTATCTAGGATAAAGCAAAGCCCCTCAGGTTTCTACCCCCCTCAAAGAAGGGAACCTCAAAGCTTAAGAATTTTCTTACTGGGTTGTTTCTTAGGAAGAGAATGGTTTTTCTTGTTGTCTAAAATCACTCAAGATATGTGGAGTAGATATGACTTTTGAGAGCTCCTTATATCTTACAATGAGGTTTTCTTGTTCAAATTTGACTCCTTTAGAGTCCTCGATAAAGTTTTGGTCTTTGACTCCTGCCATTTGAATGGATACTCTGTGTTTTTCAAAAGATGGTAGTAAGGACTTCATAGAGAATTTATAGGAGATTATGTTTGCTCGAATTTGGAAGAAGTTACGCAAATATCTCATTAGAGTACTAGAGCTAAAAAAAAATTTCTAAAAAAATTTATTACTAGTGAAAAACGCAGGTAAAAATTATTATCTACGGAATCAAAATTATAGTTAAACAAATGTAGTCGATGATCTTAAAAAATTCGTGAACATAAATTTTTTTGAGATACTATTTCAATTGGTTACGATTTTCAAATTTTATAACCAAAAAGTTACTTATAGTTATAAATTTTAAATTGTATCCAAAACACGTAAACAAAAGTAACATTTGTTGTTGTGACTTTGCTTTCTATTAATGCTTGATCCTTGACATATTGCTTACTTTACTTGCTTTTGAAATTATTAACATCAACAAAAATAAAATAATTAGCGTCAATATAATTATTATCACCAAAATTATGGAGTGAACCTCTCTTAATATAAAAATGTTAGATAAGAAAGTTTTAATTTTGAAATCCTTCTAATTAAGATACTTATTTTGAATATAGCTTGATTTAAATAATTATTGATGAATTACTCTTGTATTGTAAGATGACAATAACTCGTAACAACTAAATTGAAATAATTGAAGATCGAAAATTTTTACAGTAATTTGAAGGGTGGTGCATTTGGTCTATTAATCTCCAAAGACTTAAGAGTATAATTTCAATGAATGGCAGAATTTCAATGACGTAATTAACGGGAGATTAATTCCTAATGTTGGTCTTAGTGTACTCATATAGACGTCATGCCATATTGATTTTATTCTTTCCATTTTTATCCCATATTCCTTTCCACTTGTATCTTCTGGACAATATATATATATACAGTTCTAGGATGACATCTGCAGGGTCAAATACCACAATTACTTCTGGAGGAAATTCATTAAATTATCTTCCATGAAGAAATCGTCTCTGGTCTTTTCCTGAACCAATCTCATCCCTTTAAGTGGGAGAAAAAGGATAAGAATGCAATAAATGTTGAATTCCCAAGTTGTAAGATTTGTTAGATAGTTCTTTCCTTAATACTTCCTCCTGCTTGATTAACTTACCAAAATTAGGTGGTATGGGAATTAAATGCACGATTTGAGGCTATCAATTCTTATCTTCATTTATCTTTTATGCACATTACTAATTGTCCAAATCTATATATAGAATAACACACCCAAAACCTTTACCCTTTGACTTGCGTGGAAGCAAACCAAATAAATTGCATGTGAGACACACCAGCACGAAAATGGATATGGCCAACTCAAAAAGCACCCAACATGACATTCATCCATAGCTTGGCCACTTCACTACATCATAAATAAAACCACTGAAGGTGTAACGATGATGGAGAACAGGTCATGTCATAGTTAGACTGAAGAGCGCAAAGAATACGTCACTTTTCAAAAATTGAGAAGGCCATGGAAATTGAATCAAGGAATGAAACTGAGCAATCCCCTTCAGTCCCATTTAGGAAGATTGTTTCGGTGGCTTCTATAGCAGCAGGAGTTCAGTTCGGTTGGGCTCTGCAACTCTCTCTTCTAACTCCTTATGTTCAGCTCATCGGCATCCCTCACAAATTGGCATCCTTAATTTGGCTCTGCGGTCCCGTCTCTGGTTTGCTTGTCCAACCGACGGTAGGGTATTACAGTGATCGGTGCACTTCCCGCTTTGGACGGCGACGCCCTTTCATTGCAGCGGGCGCCGTTTCTGTTGCCATAGCTGTTTTCTTTATTGGTTATGCGTCAGACATCGGCCACCATTCTGGTGATTCTTTGACCAAGAAGGCGAAACCTCGAGCCATCGTTATCTTCGTGGTTGGCTTCTGGATACTTGATGTGGCTAACAACATGCTCCAAGGACCTTGTCGTGCTTTCATGGCGGATCTTTCAGGAAACGATCACCGAAAGATGCGTTTAGCAAATGCATGCTTCTCATTCTTCATGGCCGTAGGAAATGTACTTGGCTATTCAGCTGGAGCCTACAATAAAATGCATACCTTGTTTCCATTCACAAGTACCACAGCTTGTGATGTATACTGTTCAAATCTCAAGTCTTGTTTCTTCATCTCTATCATCTTGTTATTAGTCCTAACTGCGTTAGCTCTCATCTACGTGAGGGAAGAACCATGGAAGTCAAATGATTCCGGAAAAGCTCAATGTGGCGATCCGAGAAATGACAGAGATGAGTCGTCAGAATCAGCCCCAAGTGCTTTCTGTGGGGAGATATTCAGTGCTTTCAAAAGCATTAAAAGACCCATGTTGATTCTGCTGTTGGTGACTTGTTTCAACTGGCTAGCGTGGTTTCCTTTCTTGCTTTACGACACAGATTGGATGGGAAGAGAGGTCTACGGCGGCGATTCAAGTGGAAAACCCGAGCAAGTGAAGCTGTACGATCGTGGTGTGCATTCTGGTGCATTTGGGCTTATGCTAAACTCGGTGGTTTTAGGGTTCATGTCGCTTGGAGTGGAAGTCTTGGGTCGTTCTGTTGGTGGTCTTAATAAACTTTGGGGTATAGTGAATCTGATATTATCAGTTTGTCTGACAATGACCGTTTTGATTTCGAAGTTGGCGGCATCCTCCAGACGGAACGCTGCGGAAACTGGTGACGGGACAGGTTCCTTGCCACTACCACCGAAAGGCATCAGAACTGGCGCCCTGGCTCTCTTCGCAGTCCTCGGCATACCTCAAGCGGTAACCAATCTTTAAATAATTTATAAATGAAGGTTAATTACACTCATAAACATTTTTTGATTGAGTTCTTTTATTTTGAAAATTATTATATTTATAATTTTAAATAAATAATGGTTAAAAAATTAACTCTTCGAAAGTAATTTTTTGATAGTTAAATAATATTATAAAATAAAAGAAAAAGGTTAACTATTAATTATGATAATTAAAAATTTTAAAGTAATTAAGTTATCCTTAAAAAATTCTAAACATAATTTCCTCTCGTTACGTTAAACCGCAATACAATTTTGCTACTTCTCTACTTATTGGAAAAATATGCGCCCGCTGATCATAACACATACAATATAAGCAGGTGGGTCGTAAGTTAACTTGCCTAGAGGTTTCAGAATAATAATTAAAAAAAAAGAATACCAAATGTTGTATTTTTTCGCAATAAATGATCGAGAAAAAGATATAACAAATTAAGCTCCATGTTTACAAGGAAAGACTAAACAGCTAATTGTTTATTGATGGAGGGCTTTTAGTCTCCTCATGTTCACCACTACTGGTCCTGCTCATGCACATAAAGGTGCAATATATATTTTTCCTTCTTTTAATCTTAACTTTACAGAAAGTTGGATCAACAATAACTATTATTTGAAGATTGACTTTGTTTTTTTTTTTTTTTTTTTGAAGATAACATTCAGTGTACCATTTGCATTGGCTTCAATTTTCTCGAACACTTCTGGTGCAGGTCAAGGTAATGACACTGATGATCATCTCTGTAACATATTTCATAGTTTATTACGTACATAATTGTTTTAATGTTTTTTTTGTTAGGGCTTTCTCTTGGTGTACTCAACCTTTCAATAGTTGTACCACAGGTAATTGTTTTCCCAAAAACATGTGCTACTTTCTTTAGATTTTTGGTACGTTTTTCTGCTTAATAAAGCTTGGAATTGAAATCGTCTTTCGTTATTAGCTTTATCTTGCAACGGAAATATCGACTTCAAATGTGTGTTTAAGCAGATGGTGGTGTCGCTCGCAAGTGGACCCTGGGATGCTGTATTTGGAGGAGGCAATCTACCAGCTTTTGTGGTCGGAGCCATTGCGGCTGCTATCAGTGCAATTTTGGCTATCACCATGCTTCCGTCTCCATCTCAACTTCCCGTATCTACTAGTACCTCCAGGCCAACTCTTCGAGCTTCACATTGAACATTTCATGACGGCACATAAATGTTTTTAATTATGAGCGGTCTTGCTAAGGGGATCCATTTACATTATTAACGCTTTAACTTCTCTAAATATGCTTCTTGACATCTCACCGGGATTATAATAAATTTTGTTTCCTGTCCTTTTCATTTCTCACTTTCTGTTTCCAGGGTGAACTACCAAACAGAAAATTATTAACATTTAGCCGATCATCTGATAATAAACTTTTTCAATGCTTCTGTCAAACGATAATTAAATCATTGCTCCCTGACAGCTTTGAGGATAACGGAAAATCTTTTGTCTTTCGTTTTTTCTTCGGAGAAGTTACAAATGAAGTTTACTGAAAGAATGGGGATTAAATTGTTCAAAACATCGGTCAAAATTGACCCAAACAACTTAGCAGGGATACACGTGTTTGAGGACATGGTAAACATTAGATTTAGGCCTTAATTCCACAAACTGTTCTTCACCGTCCCTTTTCCAAGTCTTGTTTTTGCCTCCGATTTGGAGAAATCAGGATGAGATCCGATCATAACTATAAAGAAATAATTGCAAGATTTTTCATATTTTGATTTTTTTAAAATCAAGATCACTTTAATTCTATAAAATGATTAACAATTAAATCATATTAAAGTATGAATTTTAATTTGTACCATATTCCGAAGTTTGATCATTGTCGTATCTTAATTTTAAATTGTTTTCAAAACTAGATTATCTCAATCATCGGAGATGTACAAGTGTTCAGCCGTTCACAATTTCTATGGAACAAGTTGAGAGAATTATGTAACTATTATAGAGAAAATTAAACAAGGAGCGCTAGCTTTACTAGAGTTTAAGCCTATTTATAATAGGTTCTGAACATTATAGTAATTTAATTGCAATTAAACTTTAATTATTATTACAATTAATTCGAATTAAATACTAATTATGTTCAAATAAGATTCAATATTTCATATTGATCCATATTTATTAAATATCTTATATTTAATCATAAAGTTTCTCAAACTTTACAATTAAATCCAATTTAATTAAAACATATTTGCTCTCTTCAACTCGTTCTTTATATGTAATCAATTAGGTTATCAAATATGTTAGTAATGGATACAAATTATAACCTTAAATCATATTTATAATTAGATAAACTAAACTATAATTTATCTCTAATTCTCTAATTAGAGATAAATTATTTGTCATCTTCTCTAACAACGTATGTTGCTTGCACTGGTAGTTGTGTAATTCCTTGATAATAGGTGTTAAACCCTGACCTTATGATGTCTATAAACGTCCTTTGCTCCCTGTGATGTATTTCCTCCACCATCGTTCTTTCAATTTTTTCATGGCATTTAACTCTTCAAATTCCTTATTCTTACCTTATAATGTCTAGATTGATGCATCTTCTACTTTATGCCCCAAACTTTCTTCTTTTTTTTTTAATTTATTGGGATTAGGTACCTGATTATGTCGTTTAAGCTTTAAAATTTATAAGCCATCAAATACTGCAAGCGCACGGGTCGCGGTTGTAGTATAAGGGGTGTCGATCCCACGATGAGTGTACTAGCCTAATCCTATGTCGTCTAAGGCTCAAAGAAAAGAATGAAAAGAAATAAAAACTGCACAAGTGAACACATAAAGTAAATTTAAGAATTTAATTTAAGAATTGTAAAGCGAAAATTTCAACAAAACAGAATTAAACTGAGTAGTCACACAGGTCACAATGGCAATCCATCAAGAGAGTTAATCAAGTGATGAGAGAGGGGATTTTACCTATCATTAATGCTAATCTAGCCATTTATGTGTTTATGGGGTGTTGGTTTTAGACAGTCGTAAGGTTGATTACTCTCTCTCGAGTTATAACCATTAAACCCTAAATTGTAAACCCTAATTATAGAAGTTGCAATCTCTCAATTCACAAATTACCTACAATTCTAATTAGTTCTAAAGCTCTATAATAAACAATCAGGTCTCTCACGATATCTCTCTCCACGAAATTATCGACTAAATTGATTAAGTGGTGAATGGATTGCCTAACTCTCATTAATCTGATCTAATCATTTTTTTTTGGCTCACCCTCTCGGTTTGTTACTGAGACATGCAATTACATTAATCAACCACAACACCCAAAACAATAAACACAAAAATAACTAAATCAACATCAATTCAAAGTAAAATCTCGAAGGAGAGTTCATAACATTATCAACAACCTGAAATTCATTTCCATACAATCCATCTCAATGTTACACATTTAGATGAAAAAGGAAATGAAGAGAAAATGAAACTTAGGTTGGACAAATTGGGAAGGTAGTGGTGTCGGGGTACCACCTGATATGAGGAACAACGAGATTAGGATCTACTTCTTCTTCCTCCTTCTTCCTCTTCTTCTTCTGTCTCTCTCTTCTTTTTCTCTCCCTTTAGGGTTTCCAAGAGTGGCTGAATGTAAAGCTCCTTCTTTTTGTTCTTGTTGTTTTATTTATGTTCTTTTGCGCTTAGGATTGAACTAGGGTTTTTTCGGGGTCTAAAAGTGTTGGACCCCGAACTTCTCGCAGAAGATTAGAACTATTGAATGAGAAATTTTGGGTAATTAGACACGAGTCAAGAACAAATGAATGAAAGTTTTGAACCAAGAAATGATAGACAAGAGTAAAGTTGGGAATTAGAAATGTGGATAGATTCGTGATTTGCTACGGTGTTTTTGGTGAATAAGAGATTTTGAAATAGGAAGAATTAAGGTGAAAGTTAGAAGTGAAACGAAAGAAAAAATGAAGTTGAATATGTGTAGCAAGCTGAAGGTTATGTACATATATGTATGTTCTGTTATTAGTGTTCATGATTAGTCATGGATTATAATTTTCTTTGTGGATGATACTGATCTGAAATGAAGTTAAGAATGAAGAGTGTATAGAGTAGGAAAAGGTGGTTTTGGTATGAGTTATGTTGAGGAAAGATTCTGAAAGAAAATGGTAGATGATCTGGAAAATATTCACTGAGTATACTTCAGTCTTTCAGCCACAACATTTTTTTTAGTTGTCCAAACGAGATGATTTTTAATTTAGATTAAACTAGAGATATATGGCTACATTTCGTATGAAGACATTAAATTTCAATTATGTCTCTAAGAGCCTCAAACGTTGTCATGAAGTTAAGCAGTTGGTGTAGTATGTTGAATGGAAAATTCATCTTCGGACTTTAGGGGCAAAATTGCGATTGTTATAAATATATTTTGGCAAAGTTTCCTTCTGGAAAGTTGTAGATCTTTCTTTTATCTTTCCAACGGTATATAGTATGAAAATTTTGGACTTCCGAGCTGAAAGTTATGCCCTTTTTACTACTTCAGCTTTTTCTTCTGTCTCAGTTTGACTTTTTGCGTCTCAGTTTGACCGTCTGCTTTTGCTTCCGTCTCAGTTACTGTTCATTGCTTCCGTCTCAGTTATTGTTCACTCCATCGTCTCAGTTACTGTTCATTGCTTCCGTCTCAGTTACTGTTCACTCCATCGTCTCAGTTACTGTTCATTGCTTTCGTCTCAGTTACTGTTCACTCCATCGTCTGCTTTTTGTTTCCACCCTTCAAACGTTGGAACTGGTCTTTGAGGTCTGCATGAAAGTTGTAGATGTTGAATTCCTATTTCCAACCATATAAAGAAAACCTTAATCCGATATCTATAGGGAAAGTTATGGCAATTTTCCCAACCTTGAATCGTCTGATGATGTCATCATTGTCTCAAAATGATGTCATTCGTCTGATATTATTTCTGACCCCTCAGATGAAAGATTTGGCCTTTGCGATCTTCATAAGAGTTGTAGCTCTTGAATTCCTCTTTCCAATCAGCTAAAGAACACCTTAATCCGATATCTGTAGGGAAAGTTATAGCAATTTTCCCAACCTTGAATCGTCTGATAATGTCATCATTGTCTCAAAATGACGTCATTCGTCTGCTTTTGTTTCTGACTCATCAGATGAAAGATTTGACCTTTGAGGTCTTCATAAGAGTTGTAGCTCCTGAATTCCTCTTTCCAACCAGCTAAAGAACACCTTAATTCGATATCTGTAGGGAAAGTTATGGCAATTTTCCCAACCTTGAATCGTCTGATGATGTCATCATTGTCTCAAAATGATGTCATTCGTCTGCTTTTGTTTCTGACCCATCAGATGAAAGATTTGGCCTTTTAGGTCTTCATAAGAGTTGTAGCTCTTGAATTCCTCTTTCCAACCAGCTAAAGAACACCTTAATCTGATATCTGTAGGAAAGTTATGGCAATTTTCCCAACCTTGAATCGTCTGATGACGTCATCATTGTCTCAAAATGACGTCATTCGTCTGATATTTTTTCTGACCCCTCAGATGAAAGATTTGGCCTTTGCGGTCTTCATAAGAGTTGTAGCTCTTGAATTCCTCTTTCCAATCAGCTAAAGAAAACCTTAATCCGATATCTGTAGGGAAAGTTATGGTAATTTTCCCAACCTTGAATCGTCTGATGATGTCATCATTGTCTCAAAATGATGTCATTCGTCTGCTTTTGTTTCTGACCCATCAGATGAAAGATTTGGCCTTTTAGGTCTTCATAAGAGTTGTAGCTCTTGAATTCCTCTTTCCAACCAGCTAAAGAACACCTTAATCCGATATCTGTAGGAAAGTTATGGCAATTTTCCCAACCTTGAATCGTCTGATGACATCATCATTGTCTCAAAATGACGTCATTCGTCTGATATTGTTTCTGACCCCTCAGATGAAAGATTTGGCCTTTGCGGTCTTCAGAAGAGTTGTAGCTCTTGAATTTCTCTTTCCAATCAGCTAAAGAACACCTTAATCCGATATCTGTACGGAAAGTTATGGCAATTTTCCCAACCTTGAATCGTCTGATGATGTCATCATTGTCTCAAAATGATGTCATTCGTTTGCTTTTGTTTCTGACCCATCAGATGAAAGATTTGGCCTTTTAGGTCTTCATAAGAGTTGTAGCTCTTGAATGATTCTTTCCAACTAGCTAAAGAACACCTTAATCCGATATCTGTAGGGAAAGTTATGGCAATTTTCCCATCCTTGAATCGCTTGATGATGTCATCATCGTCTCAAAATGATGTCATCCGTCTGCTTTTGTTTTCGACCCCTCAGATGAAAGATTTGGCCTTTGAGGTCTTCATGAAAGTTGTAGCTCTTCATGTCCTCTTTTGAACCATTCAAAGAACACCTCAATCAGAAATTTCTACAGAAAGTTATGACTGTTTCCCCGAAACAGGTTTAGTATAGTTGAGTTCATAAACATGGTTGCTTCTTTTGACCATAACTTCTTCTCTAGACCTCCGAATGACTTGATTCTTGAACCATTGGGTTCGTAAGACTTTTCTCTACATCTCCTCTAAAAATAGAGGCTATCTGAAATGAAGTGAGATGGATTGAGTGAAAAGCATAGGACGGGTACAGTGAATGTGCAGTATTATGAACTAGTGTTATTCTACTGAATACACTTCAGTATTTTGATGATTTTGGGATCAGTAGAATTCCAAATGAGATGATTTCTGATTTGGGATAAACTAGAGTCAGGGAGCTACAAATGATATGAAGAAATTGGAATCTAATTCAGTCTCTAAGATGTGTAAATTTCAGATGGAAGTTGTGTGTAGTATACTGTTATGAGCAAGAGCAGTCCAAAATTATTTGAAGTATATCTTTTGAATCATTGCACCAAATGGAATGATTTCGGTGGCATTAGAAACTTAAAGACGATGGGACATTTTCTAGAAGAAAGTGTTATGTAAGAAGGTTCAAGGATATTTTTGGCAAGACACTTAAGTTTAAAAGAGCATAAGTTTATAAAGGAGGATAAAATGGACTTTTTGGACTCATTAATGGCATAATGGAAAAAGAAGTATTGTCTTCCTTATAAATGGAGAAGAACTACGGGAATGAGAAGATTCTAGAGAAACAAAATGTGTGGACAAGAAGAGAGAGAAATATCATGAAGAAGAGAGAGAAATACGAAGAGAAGAAGAATGAAAGAGAGAAAGAAGAGAAAATAAGCTAGGGTTTCAATTTCCTTAGCCTTCAAGAGAGATTTTGGGGCTGTTCAAGAAGAGAAAAGGTAGAGGAAGAGAAGAGCTTCCATTTGAGCTAAAGATTCCTTCATTTGGTAAAGATGAAGGTAAGATCATTTTGAAACTTTTGGAATTTTTGAAAGAATTTTAATTCATGGAGTTTAGAAATGTGTGGGTTTGAGTATTTTAGAACCCATTTTAGTGATTGTGCTTTAAAGGGGTTTTTTTAATCGAAAACCCTATTGAGTGGGATTTTTGTTATTGCTTAAAGGGATTAAGAGGGACAAGAGGAACAGGAGGAAGAACCTTTGATACCTCAAGTTGTTCGCAAAGAGAAGAGACATTTTGAGCAAGTCAAGCATTTAAGCAAGGAAATCAAGGTGGGTACAGTTTATAATAAAATTTATAAGCCACTACTGTTTTCTTTAAAATAAAGAAATTTTCTAATTTTATTTGCATCATAAGTGCTGCATTATTATTCATGAACAAATTGTGAAATTTGTTATATGTTTGTTATATGATTTGAGTGATGATTTTCAAAAAGGAAAAGACCATGAAAGTGATATTTTTTAAAAAGATGCATGGTTCTAAAAGCATGTTTTCAAGAATGGTTTTTAAGATATACGTCAAGTATATAATAAGCAAGTTTTCAAGAAAAGTGCCATTTTGGACAACAAGTCTACAAGATTTTGAAAGCTATGTGTTATGTGGGTTTGTGGTAGTCCCTCAAGAACCGTCACGTGTACGTTAACCCAAGTATAGGCTTCTTCTGCCTGCCCGCTAGTGGCATGGAGCTCCTTCAAGGACACCCTCAAGAATTCATGACTACACAGGACCATTTCATTGGAAATGTGTAGTGCATCATGCTTTGGACTTACCCAAACCATTTGATGTGCTTATGTGATTTATGACAAGTTGATCTGAGTGATGCATTCATGATTTGCATACACATGAATTTCTACATTGAATATAAGTTATAAATGTTTTGGCTAAAAGCCTAAGGAACATTGATTATGAACTCTTAGAAAGTTTTCTAAGATAAGTAAAATATTTTCAAGGTTTTTGCTTACCTTATTATTATAAACTGTTACCCACGAGCTTTCAAACTCACCCCTTCCTATCCCTATCCTCAGGTTATAGCTAGAAGATCAAGTGATCAAGAGCCTAAAGGGATTGCTACTTTTCTTTTGGCTATTTTGTAGTTCTTGTAATTTTTGTAATTTGAGATTTCGGACTATGTTGGTGTTAGTAGTGTGCCCTAGACCAATAGACATTTGTGATTCATGTATTGACATTATGATTTGTTAATAATATATTATG
>JAOQMQ010000001.1:7266485-7279611 GCA_027563845.1 Erythroxylum subrotundum | reverse complement strand
ACAGGTACAAGTCGACTTATAAGTACCGAGCATGCATAAGTCGAGTTACACAGGTACAAGTCGACTTATACTAACAGTTACAATGAACCAGAGTCAACTTAAGACGATGCAACTCTTAAGACGAAGCGGAGTCAACTTAAGACAAAGCAAAGTCAACTTAAGACGATACAACTCTTAAGACGAAGCGGAGTCAACTTAAGACGAATCAAAGTCAACTTAAGACGATGCAACTCTTAAGACGAAGCAGAGTCAACTTAAGATGACATGACGTCATCACAGACGATATTACATCTTCACAGGCGATACGTCTCTCTAGACGATACATCCTTATAGACGATATAACTTCATAACAGACGATACGTCTCTACAAATGATACATCCTTACAGACGATACATCCTTAGAGATGATATGACGTCATCACAGACAATATGTCTCTATAGACGATACATCCGTACAAACGATATGATGTCATCACAGACGATACATCCTTATAGATGATATGACGTCATCACAAACGATACTTCTCTGCAGACGATACCACTTGATACTCCTAAGCATCTCCCCTTCTAAGGACCATAACTTTGAACTCCGATGTCCAAAAATTACCTATTATAAACTGTTGGAAAGCTAGAAGAAAGAAATACCACTTCCTAAAATGCACATTTGCCTAAATCAGCCTAGGTTAATCTCGATCTTCCCCTGACGTCCGAACACGAACTTTTTCCTTATGCAAACTTAAAAATGCAATGTATAAACTTGAGAGGAAGTCATGAGCAAAAATGCAATCTTATTTCATTTGCATCAAAAGATAAGAGTTTTACAAAGCTTTAGTGGACATTTCAAGCCGCAAATACATTAACATCTCAAAATCCCAAAATATAAGATACATGAATCATGAGTTGCTCAAAATGCAACTAAAGCCTTGCTTTACAAGATTTGCTTCAAATATAAAATAATCAAAGATTGGAGTGATGCCTTGACCCTTGACTACTCGATATCTTGCTCATCACCTGGATATGGAGGAGAAGAATGGAAGGTGAGCGAAAAGCCTGTGAATAACAATTTTATAATTGGTATCAAGCAAAACCATTTATAAAGTCATTTTTAATGCAGAAAATTCACATTTATGCAAAATGTGTATACATCATTCTTATTAACTTATCACGGACATATAGCATATCAAAAAGGTTTGGGTAGATCCATAACCATGACGCACTACGCATTTCTACATAGTGGTCCTGTGTACTTGTAAACTTGAGGGAGTCCATGAAAGAGCTCCATGCCACTAGCAGGCAGACGAGAGAAGCCTATAACTTGGTCAACGTGCAAGTGACATTCTTGAGGGACTACCATAAACCCACATAACACATATTTCATGAACTGAAAATAGTTTGCCCCAAATGGCACATTTTTGCAAAACTTGTATTTCATGAGCATAAAATATTTCATTTGCATTTCTAAAACTTGATTTCTTAAACTTGCTATTCTTTTTAAAAAATCATTTCCATCATTTAATTCATTAACAATTAACACCATTCATATACAACCATGTAGCACAATCTTACAACATTTAAAAAGCAATAAATGCACATGAATAGGGTAGTTGAAAAATCATTTCTTGTCATTTCTTGAAAGAAATTTTAATGGCTTATTACTTAATTATAAAAGTGAAACCCACCTTGAATTTCCTTGCTTATAACTTGCTCAAATGTGCCTCTCCTCTTGCTCCTCTTGCCTCCTTTAATTTTCTTCAACATTGATACAATTTGCAAATCAATAGGAATTCCAAATGAGAACCCAAAAAAACATATGCATAAAATTGGTCCTAGAACACTTAAGCCTATGCATTTTCTAAGCTCTTTGAACCAAAACCTTTCCAAAAATCCAAAAGGTTTAACATCAACTTACCTTGAATCTTCAGCACTTAATAAGTTTCTTGGATCAAAAGAAGGCTCTAATCTTCCTCTTTCTTTTTCCCTTCTTGCTCAACTCAAAATCACTCTTGGATCAAAAGAAGGCTCTAATCACTCTTTAATGATTACGAACCATTAGTCGCTACAAATGAATCTCAAATATAGCAATTACGATTATATTAAAATTTTAGGTATAGATTCATACACAAACAATCGAACAATAACAACAATACGATCATTCATACACAAAACCTAAATCTATACACATAAGATAACACAATCAATTCCTAAAGAGAGTAATAATAGCAAACACAATGAAAATATGCTTAATCGGGTTCGTCGGCATCGATGTCACCTCCAAACAGGCATTGGGATGTCTACCCCTCCATAGGTCTCTCCATATGTGAGAGCTTCATCGTTCTCTCTTCTGTCTCCCAAGAGCTCCTCTATTGTTTCCTAAAACGATTCATAACCCCTTGCCTTCACTTGTTCTGTCCATTTATATTAAAGATGTAGGTTGAATGGGACAGCTAGCCCTTCTCACGCCAGTTTGATGGCCACAAAGTTTGGAATATTGAATGCTGCGATGGTGGCATTTGTTTGGTTGAGATTAATGGTGAACATGATGGCAGTTGTGAGAGGAGTATGTGCGTCTCACAAAACCTACTATGATACTATAAAAGAAAGGTTGAGAAAGATGAAGAGAAGCTACTGCTTCCTATATTTTATTAATAAGCCACGCTATCAGGGCCCATCCTTATAAATGATAAAATAGGGTCTATTTTTATCCTTAGAAAAAATAAAATGAAACAAAAAAATGCCTACTCTTGGGCTCATAAAGAACAATAAAAAGGGCTCATATTTTGTTTATTTTATTATATATGAGAGCCCAAAAATAGGCAAAAATAGGTTTTTTTTTTTTTACTTTGCCCAAGGCCTATAAAATATTAGGAACGGCCTTGCACGCTATTTTACAATTAAGGCAAAACTATTCATTTTATACAAGAGATTGGATGAATAACCCTAGCCTACATATCTAATACAAGGAAATAGTGGCAGCTGCTGTGGAGTATGTTTGGAGACTAGGAGCAGTAGTACATCTCGATATGATTTCTTACCATTTATCCGAGATTAGGTTGAACTTGTATTACTGCAATTCACAGCCTCCTCCTTTTGAGAATTTTTCTCTTGAGTACCCTCCTTATCTCTCCAATCATCCTTATCACTCCTCTTAAGAATGCTTGATTTATCAGTTTTTCATCTCACTCTAAATCTTTCTCAACCTAAATATGATTTTAGCATTGAAGTAGACATCTCTAACGTCTTCTTGTAGGTTACGCACTTTCATCAAACCTAGTGCAGCTTAGACTTAAAGTTAAAAACCTTTAATAACTCTGCTAGCTCAATCAAAAGACATCATAAATGAAAGGAATTTATGAGTGCATCCATGATCTCTTCTAACATTTTTCCTCTTACCATGTTGGTACGGTGCTCCCCCAATCATTTGTTTGTTACATGCTTTACGTTTGTTATAGTTATTCTCCTCTAACATGTTTATTATGTATACTTGTTTTTTTGTTGTTCGACTTCTATTTTAACAAGTGTTGTTTGGTCCTTGTCAAAACTATTTGAAAAATAAAAATTTTAAAATTTCAAATGATTTACAATTCAAAATTAATGGAAAGATTAGAAAAGCAAAAATATAACTAATAAGCATAAAATTAGATAATGTAATTTTTATATCCTTAATTTTGCCAAAAAAATAAAATATAAGACAATATAAAGTGAACACTGTGTTTAGATGATTGTCTAATCAAAACTTTGCTTTATTTGTTATGAAAACGAAGTTTAATATATTCTGAGCAAAGGCTTTTGTGTTTGGACACTAACCGCAGTGGCACTAGTTCAAAACATTGAAAATGTGATTTCAAATAAGTAGAATATGTAACCAGAGAATTGCTAGTTCTAGATTTGAAAATTGTTAGTGAAACTTTTTACTCTATTGCGAAGCCTTGAAGGAATGGATCATTTGAACAAGAAAAATTGTAATTGTGTAGTTGCAGAAAATTGAAAAATGGTAACAGTTTAGACCAAAATTTAGGTTTTCCAACTTCCTAGTCTCGCAGCCTAATTTTCTTCAAACAGTAGAAGAGGCTTGGAATACTCAGGTCTAAGGAACTCCTATGTTTTGTGTAGTGTCCAAGCTTAAACTGGTTAGAAAAGTGCTCAAACTGCTTAATTCTGGTCAGATAGGTGATGTGAATATTAGAGTTGAGAATTGTCAAACAGTTCTTAACAATGTCCAAGATCAAAAGAGACATTTTCCTAATAATCCTCACTTGGTTGCCAAGGAAACTGAAGCCATTAATAACTTGATTAGAGCTTTAGATGATCGTGAGTCTTTCTATAAACAATCTTCCCGTATCAAATGGCTCAAAGAGGGAGATAGGAACACCAAATTCTTTCACAATTCGATATTGTCAAATAGGAACAGAAACAATATTCACTCTCTAATAGGGGAGATGGCAATAGAATTGTCGGTTTTGAAGAGATTCAAGAACAGTGCCTAGGTTTCTTTCAGAGTACTATTGGGAATAAAAAAGACCTTCTTCCTTTTAAAGAGTTTGTGGAAAACCTTTTCCCTAATCCGATTTCTAAAAATCTTACAAACAACCTCATTGATGAAGTCTCAGCGCAAGAGGTTATGGATGTTTTCAACTCTTTTAATTCGAATAAGGCCCCTGGGCTGGATGGGTTTAATAGGGTGTTCTTTAAACATACATGGCATATAATAGGGGAGAAAATTACTCAGGCTATCCAAGATTTTTCCATCATGGGAGATTACTCAAAGAGCTTAACTCTACTTTCATTTATCTTGTTCCTAAAAAAGAACATCCTTCCATAGTGGTTGACTATGGGCCAATCTCATGCTATAACATGATTTATAAGATGATTACAAAAATATGACAAATAGGCTTAGAGAGTTATTCCCTCATATTATCAGCCCAAACTAAAGTGCTTTCATTAAGAACCGTCGAATAGAGGATAATATCTTATTAGCCCAAAAGTTTTTCAAGAATTACCATCTTGCTAATAACCATAGAAGATGTGCTTTTAAAGTGGATTTACAAAAAACCTTACTCAATCCATTGGGATTTCCTCCTGAATGTGCTAGTAGCTGCAAGTTGTCCTCTTAAGTTCAATGAATGGATCAGCGAGCGTATTACCTCACCTTCGTATGCTATTTTGATTAATGGGTCCCCCTCAAAAAAATTTCTAGAGAAGCCAGGTTTAAGACAAGGGGATCCTTTATCTCCTTTTCTCTTTATTATTTGTATGGAGGTATTTTCAAGAAGCCTGAATGCTTGTATAGATGGCAGTACTTTCTTTAAATACCACTGGAGGTGTAAAACCCTTAAACTCACCCATCTCTTGTTTGCTAATGATCTCTTACTGTTTTGTCATGTTGATTTGACTTTGGCCTATACTTTACTAAAATGCTTAAGCACCTTTTCTAATTTATCTGGCATAGAAATGAACCTTTCCAAGAGTCAATTCTTTTTATATCTCCTGATATGGACCAGTTGGCCCATCAAATGGAAATTATGTCGGGTCTTAAAAGAGGTCACCTCCCCATTCGATACCTGGGAGTTCCTATTCTAACAGGTCGGTTGTCTAGGTGGGATTGTTTATCTTTGTTGGATAAAATTGATGCCAGAGTTAACAAATGGACCTATAAAACTCTCTCTTGTGCTGTTAGGCTTCAATTACCTATTTCGGTCCTCTTTACTTTTCTGGTGTATTGGTCTAGTCACTTCAATCTTCCTGCCTCCATTATTAAGAAAATAGAGACAAAACTTAGAAATTTCTTATGGTCTGGGAAGGTGGCAACAAAAGCTCATGCTAAGGTTAAATGGAATGACCTCTGTAGACCCAAAAGAGATGGTGGTTTAGGTATTAAGCATTTGTCCACTTGGAGTAATGTGCTAATAGGGAAAAGAATTTGATTTCTGTTTAATTATAGGGGAGCTTTATGGGTTAAGTGGGTACACACTATAATTCTGGAAAGGAAAAAATTCTGGAGCACCCATCCTAACAATTGTAGTTCGTGGAGTTGGAGAAAGATTTTATATGTTAGGGATCAAATTGGGAACCAATTCAAGTTTAGAATAGGAAATGAAAATTCTACTTTCTTATGGCAGGATTCTTGGCATCCGAGAGGTATCTTGATGGATCACTCTACTCCTAGAGTGATCAATGGGTTGGAGCTACCTATGACTGCAAGAGTGTCCGAAGTAATCAGGAATAATGAGTGGTGATGGCAAGAGGCAACAGTTAGGACCATTAGTAATCTAGAACTTCTGCAATATCAGCCAGATTGTTCACAAGCTGATAGTTTGGAATGGCTAGCAAGCTCATCAAAAAAGTATACAAATGCTTCTGCCTACATTTTCATGAGACCTCCAATTCAAACTGTTCATTGGCATAAAATAGTATGGCATAAAAGGAATAGCCCTAGGTGCTCCTTCATTTTATGGTTAGCCTTTTTGAATAAATTGCAAACAAGGGACAAATTCCTTTACCTTCACACCCCAAATCGGTGCTCCTTGTGTGCCTCGAACAATGAGACTATCGAGCATCTATTCTTTGAATGTTCTCTCTAAAACAGTGTCGTTAAACTGTCTTGATCACTTCTAAATACACCTTCCTCACTTGACAAATCTTCATTCCATTTTAAATTGGTTCACCAACCACCAAATTTCAGAAACTGTGACATCAATACTTTCATCATCATCCTTTCTGTTATTGTATACAACTTGTGGACTGAAAGAAATCTTCGAACCTTCAAAGATGAAGCCTTGGAAGTAGGGAGCTTCAACACGAGAGTGATCTTCAAGTTATGGAACATCTCAACTTAAACACTGAGAGAAGGTAATTGTTAGTGTGTTTTATTTTTCTAATGTAATGTGTGCAGGTTTTGACTTCAGGTTCAGGAAAATAAAGGGAAATCCAATCCCTCCTCGATATCTACAGCAAGAGAGACATCAGATGCAGGGAATGCCTCAATCTCCAAAAAGCCTTGAAGAATTACTCTTGGAAGCACGGTGTCACAAGCAATAAGAGGACACTCCTTCAACAATAGATCCTCATTAGCTACAGAAAAGATGATCATAATATAATTTATGTTAACCCCACTACTTAACAATAGGAGATCCCCTTCTCCTCAGGTTGGTGTCTTAAAAGCTGGAAGTCCAGATCGGGTTTACAAAAGAAGGATGGGTGGGAGTTAAGCAAATACTCGACAGATGCAAGGGGTAAGGCTCTCCTACCTCTTCACCTTTGGTATCCTATACAAATAAAATCCCACATTGCGCTGGAAATGAGAAGAACTCAAATTATGATATGTTGTCTTCAAGTTACGAGTTAGTAGGTAGTCTTGATTAGTTTATTTGCTGCTTGACTGTTGTATGGAAATAGTTATGTTACTGGTAAGATGATCCTCAATATGATCATCTTGGTTGGTTGACATGGTTTTGGATCACTATTGTGTGGTTTGTATGGTTAGGGGGAACTCATGTAAGGTTTCCTTTTGGTTTGGTTATGAGATTGGCATCATGGGCAATCTCTCTCTCGATTGTACATACATTTGACTTATTTATGAAATTTACTGACTTACCAAAAAAAAAATTTTAGTTGCTGCTATGGAGAAGTAACTTTACAAAATCAACTGTATCAATCAAAATGGCATTCTATACGCGCCTAATTCAAAGAAGGAATTGACTAAAAAAGAAGGAAATGACTAAGTCCAGGCAAAACTGCATTACTTCCTTCATGCTTGAACGAAGCAACTGTATCAATCAAAATGGCATTCTATACGCGCCTAATTCAAAGAAGGAATTGACTTAAAAAAGAAGGAAATGACCAAGTCCAGGCAAAACTGCATTACTTCCTTCATGCTTGGACGAAGCAAACGATTATCATCCGGAAACAGCTCCCTCACATCTCTGCATACTGAGATGACTAGCTGAGAAGAGCAATTCAACATTTTTCAATTAATATTTGTCAATCTAACACCCAAAATTATTAGAGTTCCCATTTGATATTGACATAAAATGTGAAAACATCATTAATATTTTTAAAAAAAGGGAAAATGGATTTGAATTGAAGCCATAATCCCAAATTACATAGAGGTAAGAAATCTAGCTTGCACAGTTGGGCAAAAAATAAACAGATGTTATTGTAGCAACATAAAATCAGTGACAAAATCAATATAACTGGTGTTACATTCACTTTAAGATTAAAGCTCATGCTGAGTCTAGTTTTGTTATACTTGTTTGACTGAAAGCTTAGTTTAGTAGTGATTTAACAGCAGGATAGTGAGCATTAACCATTAAAATGGTCAAGTCTTTGTTTACCCACCTGATAGGTGTTAGTTTGTCTGCAATCCAAATTTATAACGTATCAAATTCCAGTTAAGACACTACCTTTTCCTTATGATCCTAGCACACCATTCCTCCCTATTAAAATCTCTATAAAGTTAATAATCTTTATATAATAACTTCTCAAGGTCTCAACATGAATTAATAGGCTAAATTCATTTTCGATTAATTAATACCTCTAGTCAATAAATTTTACATGTCCCAACAATATTACTTAATAGAGGTTTATTGTATGTGTAAAATTATAAAGATCACGAAAGAAACATAGCATTCATCTCTACACACTGTTAAAGGCATCAAACGTGAAAGGGAAGTCAACAGTTGTTCAAAGGTCTCAGTCCTCCAAAAATCAACATGTCGTGCTTCAGTCCATCAGAAAGAAAAGAAATAGCAACTTTTGTTCTTTGTATTTAATTGAGTTGTAAAGGTAACTCCGTTGATGTTCTTTCCTTTCGTGTACGTCTTCTTATGCTAATGTTGGTGCATCATCCCACCGAAGCTATTCATTAGATTATTTGGTGCATCATCCTACTGAATTTATTCATTAGATTATCTCTTCATTATTGTCCGTTTGGTTGTGGCAAGGATGTTTATTCAATTGAGGTCAGCTGGAAAGTGTGAATTTCAAGAGTTTCAAACAACCAAGTCTGGAGAAGATTAACAAAATGCGTGATTTTGGATACCCATTTGCAGCTTCTAAGGTTTTGATTGTTCTCTTAAGATACCAAAAGCTATCATCTTTTCATGTTTCTTTCACTTTTAGTCTTCGCTCTCTCTACCAGTGCATCTCGTTTAATATTTTCTTATTTACATCCAAATGGGTGCGTAAATTAAAGAGAAAAACATACTTGATATGACCGCACAACCCACGCACATACAAACAGAGAATGACAGACGTTTGTGTCTATATATAAAAGAATGTACTTGATAGCAGTCAAGAAGAATACCTCACTCAGGAAAAAGGAGAATTTTGCTAATGCCTAAATTAATGGTTTCACTCTTGGACTCCTTGTTGAGCTCTTTCTTCAGGAAGATCATAATGACGGAGAGAATTAAGACTGTTGGATGCCAACAAGACAAACAGGTAGAATTTAGCAGATGAAAGGATTTATAACCTAAGAAATACAAGATAATAGCACAAAAGTCAATCTCTCACCTGCAATTTTGTGGGACTCTCCAAGACACGAGAGATGATCTTTTCAAACTTGGTGGCAGAGATAAAAATATCTTCCAATCTTGAAGCATAAGGCGGAGATCGTGAAGCTTGCTGTCCAAACCATAGCAGCAATTTGCATGCATTGTGCAAACTAAGTTCAGATCTTTGCTAGGTTCACAAAGGCCACCAAAATAAGCGGTGTCCAAGAATCTTATTCTCAATCCAATATCCTCAAGAAAAGCATCAAACTTGATGAAATTAAGAACATCCTGATCATGGTGTCCAGGATAAATCACTTGCGAAGAGTACCAGAACTTGTAAAACTCTATGGATCGGTTGTTGGACTTTACGTATTTAAACCCTCCATTGGGTCTGTTATCAATGTCAACTGAGCTTCCAAGAAAGTGGTCACATGCAATTTGGAAATCTGCGTCTGCATAAAATCGTGGAAATGGATCCCTGAACCACATGACATCAGCATCCTGGATGGAAAAACCAACCAAATAGGCACTGAATGATATACAGTAAAAGATAATCAGAAGGCTGACAGAAATAGAACAAGAAATCTAACAGCAGATTAGATTTGGAGATCACAATCAACTTAAAAAAAAGTACTGCAATAATGATGTCCTAAACCATTGCTGCTACATTATGTGATCGTCAAACTAACACATATGACCTTTCAAGTATCAAAACAAGCCAGATTGTACAACTAATTATCAAAAATATGGATACAGATTCTTTTTAAGTCTTGTGTTGTTAAATTATGTTCACTCTTATCTTGTTCATCTCAAAAAATCACCCTCTATTGTCACATTTCTAGACATATAATGTTATCCCTAAATTATTTCCTATCAATATACACGAAAAGTTCATCTAGAGCCCTTTTTCAAATAGTCGTATTATAGATAACTTTAATGAATTAAAATATATTAAGGAATATAAAATCTGTAATCAAAAATTGAACAACTCAGCTGCAAATTTTTTCTTTTTTTATTGTTATATATATTCTGGAATCTGGATGAATGTTGTAGAGGAGAAAGCAGGAAATATGATACAAGTGAAAAAATTTTAAACTTGAAAACAACAACATACCATTGACAAAAATGTGAAAGAAGCTAAATGCTTTTTTAACTGAGCAATTGTGAATTACCTAAATTCATAGCGTCGATTCTTACATAATTTTTAGTAAGAGTCAGCTAGTATTAATTCAAGTATCCACTGAATTATTCTAGTTGATAAAAGCCCCATGTTAAAGCACTTACTTTGGCACATAAAGCCAACAAGTAAAAAGGGACTACTGAATCTCAAGGAGCAACTTAAGCAATTAAAAAAAAAGAAAGAGGAATTAATGCATAGCCAATAATCACAGAGGGAAAATAAGAAAAATTACCGTAAAAAGGAAGTTGTAACCCATCTCAAGAACAGAGCACAAGAACTCAAGCCTTCTCCACATCAACTTCAAGTAATTGGGAGTCATAAAATAAGCCTCAGTATGAAAATCAACACCCTCAGTTACAAGAGGAAAACAATGAATATGGAGCTGTAAGCAACGCAAATAAGCCTTGTTGTCTAAAGCAACAATAACCAGGTGCTTCAAAAGCCTCCTAGTACCTTCCCCAATTCTAAAACTCGCTAAAAACAGATCAATCACTGTGTTTGGAGCAGCCCATGCTTCATTTAATGTAGTCAATATCACAGTCCCATCATCCATTGATGCTTCTTTCAGCACCTTTTCAAGCTTCACTTCGCTGTTGTGTGTACTGACAGGGTTGTCGCTGTTGAGGAAAGAAGAGAAGAAGACATTGGAAGGGGAAGGGGAAGACGAAGATGAGAAGGAAAATGGAGTGAAACGAAGAGAATCGGCGCCACCGTAAAACAGGAGCAAACACGAGACAGAAATGGCAGCGGAGAAGAGTACGGCACGGGGAACAGTGGATTCCAGCAACATGACGGCGGAGGTAGTTGTTGACCTAAGGAAACGAGGATGGCGGAATCCGATGGAGGTGGATCGTCGTCGGTGGCTGGAGAATCCGAAGAGCAGGTCCCGATTCATGAAGCAGGGGCAGCATGTTGATTGAGGCCACACCCAAAATTTGTTACTGTATATAAATATATTTCATTTTTTGAGGTAAAGGTAAATTCCTATACTGGACAGAGACGAAGACTGAAAAGACGAAGGTATTATCACTATTTCATGTTAATTAAATTAAAATAAATATTGTATCCATTCCATTCACAACAGACTATTAAGTTGCAAAGCGTTTTACGAAAACTAAATAAAATTATTTAAAAAAAAAAGGTGATCCGTCTAATTGCTACATTTATATTTGATGATAACAATTGGGTTTGGTACAACATCACAATCCTCACGGTCTTGTCCTCGTATGTGTAACTTCATCACGGCAAGTTACTACAATCACCAATCTCATAACTTTCTTTTTTTTTTTTGAAACTAAAGTTTAATCGTAATACTAATAATTGTTACGAGGAATTTTTCAGTAAAGACATTGGTCAAGAAGAATATAATGACGTAAAACAAATAATCAATGTTTTAAAAATCGGATCGGACATCGAACCGGTCGAAGGAAAGGTTTAAGGTTTAGAGGTTCAATCGGTAGTGAACCGCTATCAAACCGGAATATAATAAATAAGATGAAAATTTTATAAGAATAAATAAAAATAAAGTATTTTATTGAAATAAAAAATACACTAATATTTATTATTATATAATGAACTAAAAATAAATAAACATGAGTTCAATATAAATAAAAGGAACATACATTCTTTTTAGATATCAGCGACAGCATCAAATTGATTTTAAAATTTTAATTGTCTCAAGCATTAATTGAATTGAATAAAGTAACCCTCACTGAAAATATATGGAGAGTCATGAACATAATTGACCCTCTTGCCTAACAATTTTGCTGTTTCATGTTAAAACCAAGCCAAAAACGTCCTATGACTGTACACTAGTAGATTAAAAAATGATATAGGGAATTCTGTGCTGTAGTTACGGATAAGTACCGCATCTTAAATTAGGTGGAGGGTCGGAACAGTTTCAATATTTTATCATCAGCGTAGTCCAAGTTGGATGTAAACTATACAGGAACTTGTCAAATTCACGTAAGCAAGATTAGAATTTTGAAACCTGCATAGTGTAACAGGTTATAAACCCGTTAAAGCTCAGGATCAAGACGCCCACCTTTTATCTATTTGTCTTGAACACGGGCCCTCGTCAATCTGGTTTAGCTGCAACTCGTGAAGTTGACTAGAAATGGGGCTATCAGATACTGTCATTCTACTTCAGGTTTTCAAATTTAACCTTGCATGCATCTAGAAATGACGCTCATTAACTCTAGGCAGGAAGTTTATTTCAAATTTTCAATGTATACTGGAAAACAGGGTACTGAGAAATAGATGGCACATGCTCTACAATCATATTATTTCAAATAACCGGAGAGAGAAACTGGTTCCAGGAGGATTACAGGACAATGAATGAGTGTGAAACTTATATATGTCAACAAAACGAAAACAGTAGAAAATTTTGTAGTTCAAACTGATTATAGATCAACAGAAATGAATGGATACTTCCACAGTTGCTGGGTTAAATTTT
>JAOQMQ010000001.1:7244163-7257689 GCA_027563845.1 Erythroxylum subrotundum | reverse complement strand
ACTCTTAATACTACATTCAGCTGCATGGGCAAGTGTTTGAGCAAGGCTTTCTAACACTTCACTGTCCCTCATCTTCCTTTTCCCTTTACTTTATTGGTTCGCGTTTTTGTTGGTAGAAGAGGCGACAGAACTAGCTACATGGTCGGTTGCAGTTGCCGCGGGAGTGTCTGCTAGACTTGGTTCAGTCAATGGGGAAGCATGAGCTGGTGAAACTACTGCTGCATCAGCTTCATTTTCATCAGTCTCAAACAGAGCAGTAGCATCGCCCGTATCCAGAGCTACTGCACCTGTGGCTCTGTCTTTTCCAAAGACGAACTCAAGTCTTGGGTACATTGGAAACGACTTCCCAAGAGTATAGTACTTATTAGGGTGTTTCTGGAAAAAAAATTGAAACATTTTGTTAGCATGATAAACAATAACTATTATCATGATGCATGTATAAACAACATACCCTCATCTATTCGTCAAGCACTTGCTTGCTGTCTACCTCGACACATTGCTTGATTTCGTTCCACCCAAAGCCACTGCATTGCAACATGTCATACGCTGTCTGATATTTTTCCTTAAGCCTCTTATGTTTATTTTGTATATGTCTCTTCTCAATTCCACACCCAGGAAACTTGTCAACCATCATTCGAGCAAGCAATTGGAAAGTCCCAGGCTTAAATTGGCCATTATCGGTTCTATGTCCACCAACAACCGCCTCCTCCAAGAAGGTAACAAATGCGTCTGTTTCATCATCTGTCCAAACCCGTGACATTGCACCTAAACCATGCAATGTCATACCCCAAACCATTACAAACCATTTCCATCAATGATTAATTCACATGTTATTTGTAATTTGTTTGGGTATAAAGAAGACAACATTGAATTAAGCAAAACATGTAATTAAGTACAATAACAGTCAATACTATGAAGAGAGTTATACACGCAATGCCTCAATTCAGTTACAATGAAAGCCAACCAAATTTAATAGAAATTGTTATAGACTAATATAAAGTTCACAATTTAATGGTTTCTTCTCCATTCATCATACATGTTGTTAGCTAAATCATCTCTCCATTGACTCCATTCATTACTTGTCTCAACACGATCAACAAATTCAGGTACCGGTGTATCTTCCCCAATTGGCATATCCTCATCTTCAAGAGGAGTAAGCTCTGTTGGATCAACACTCATATTCCCACTCTTGAATATGGTATCTTGTGCCTCTAAAAGGAGCAAGAAAACCAGGACCATTGGTATAACCAGCATCTACTAAGTAGTAATTTCCTATAAGCAACAAACACAATCACTAATGTATCTTTCATCATACCTCCATAAAACAGAATGCAAATTTCTAACCATTCGTTTCTTACATACCTCTCGAAACTTGAAGTCCATTAGGCCTACTTACAGCATCATGCAGAACCCTTGAATCTGCTGCTGAACCCTCCCATCTAGCAAGAACATAAACAAAGTTTAAGTCCTTATCACACACTAATAAAACATTAGTGCATATTCTCCCTTTCCTACCTCTGTATCTGGGTTTGTCTGCTTTAGGAACTATTATGTCTAAATAGGTCCCATCTAGAGCACTAAGGCAACCCTATGTTTAAAATTCCAACAAACAAAAATTCCCGTTAAGTAATTTCAAAAAGTTAAACGAGACAATGTATTGTAGCTAAATCAATTTACTAACCTTAAACCATTTCCATCTATTGTATGTGCAATCCTCAGGAATTGGTTTGGGCTTGACAAACAACAGATCTTGAAGCCTGATTATAGCCTTCAACACACTATGGAAGACTTTACTTATTGTTTCTCCTGACCTCATAAACCGAACTTGTAATACTCTATTAGATTCATTTTGTGCTAATATTCTTAGGAAGATTAAGACTTTTTCCTCAATGGGCACATGGCAATTATTCCTCAACCTACCATGGCCCTGAAGCATTTCACATAACAATGTAAATGCATTACTGTCCATCCTTAAATCCCACTGGCTATTCCTATCACCCTTATGCAAAATCATATATATATTGGCTTCCCTGTTTGGTACTGTTAATGCCCTACAACCTTTGGCATTTTCACTTCTACACCGTTTTTTTTGTGTATACATACAAGCATAACAACATGAACATTCTCATCAAATTCAACTGCCCATTTCAAAGCTCAAACAACGCCAAACACTTAAACATATGATCATGATCCATTGACTCAAATTCTATAAGAAAAACTGTTTGCAAAGAGAATACAATATAATGATCATAAACTACATTTGTATATATGTATAGAATAGTAACATTTGTAAATATGTAGAGAATAGTAAAAATTGCATGACATCTTTAGGCATTGAGCAAGGAAAAGGATTAGGAAGAATTGCATCCTCAAAATGAAATTTTCGAATGCCTATGACGTTATGTTGAGCAAGCCTTGCTTGACAAGTTAAATCAAAGTTTCTACATATGTGAGTAGATAATTTGCATTCTAATTAGACATATTTTTTAAAATAAGGTTAAAGTAAAGGAGATCATCTATTGCTTAGTTTATTTAATATGGAAATTCAAAGAATATTGGAAAACATAGAAGAACCCTTACCAGCTATGCTCAGTTCACATTCAATAATGTAATCCAAATTAAGGAATAGATAATGCTTTAATAGGGTGAAGTACACAGTTTAAATCTCCCACCAACATTACTGATTTGTTCATTAAATTCTGAATTGTTTTTATTACTTTCAGTAGTATAGTTCTGAAGCTCAAACTTTTAAAGTCATAAATAATTAAGTTATCAAATGGTTTCCTATTCAAACCCATCATTTAGTAAAATGAATAACTTATTTCCATGCATTGATTATGAAATGCAGAGGTTCTAATTCCCTGTGTAATTAGTGCTTGGTTCAGTAATCAGTGCAAAACGTGCAATAGTTCCTATGTGAAGCAAAGGTAAATGGAGAAGGTCAACTGAAAGGTTGTGTCTTTACTTTTGTGTGTGTGTGAACATAGTAGATGTGAAGATAATGTATAGAAGAAATCCTATGTTATCTTGTCCACCTTTATATAGTGGTAACCAACAAGATTACCTAATGTTATATGGATGTTCTTCAAGAATTATGAGATGCCAAATGACAGTATAAATGAATTTGTGGGAACTGGTAGTTGCTTCCTTAGGCAGGAGTAGCTGTGCTAGTTGGGTATGAAGCTTAAAATGAGTCGGTTCCATCTTGAGAGACCAATTGGTGAACTGAGAATTGAAACATGCTCTGCAAAGTGTTTACAATTGCTGAGAAGTTAAAAAAGAGTAGAGGCCAAGTTTACAGATCTGGAATTTTTTACATTTTCTTATCAAAATTACGGTGAGTAAGGTCAGCTAAATCCTGAGCTGAAAACATTAAAAAGACAATCTGCATCATGTGATTAGTATGTTGTAGTTATTAAAATAGTATTGCATTTATATCAAAAGGATTCTTCTCATGAACTTTTTCAAGGTAATCATGCAATTTTACATATTTAACATGAAAATGCTTTGAGGTGGTTTCTGTTGTGTCAATTGCTTGTAATGGTTTAAGTCGTGTGTATATGGCACTTGGAATGTTCATGCATGTTTTTAGTGGATTGGTTTCTCTATCCACATTTAACATTTATATTGACACATTTAAGACTGGGATTCATGAATAAGCAAGCAATATCTACATATAAAATTTAAGGTGATATACTAAATACACTTAGAATTCCCAGTTTACATATACATTGTTCCTAAATATCACCTTTGCTCCTTCATTCTAAACTACAAAGCAAATAACTCACCAAGTCATGCAAAATGAACCAAAATTATTACTGCACAGCCTATTGGATTTGCAATTATAATATGTTCAATTTTACCATCATATTATCCTTTTACACTCTTCAAGAGCCTTCAGATGGTTCAATAAAACTACAATATTATGTTGCAAGCGAGCACAAAGATATGAACTCATATCAAAACAAAATTCAAGTGCCTTAGAATTGTGAAATCCAAATCTGTAACAACTCTCTTGTTACCCATCTTATACAAATGAGATGCATGACCAAGTAGTTCTTTCAAAATAACACATGGTAAATCTCCTAATCGGATCTGAATTCCAGTTTATGTCTAGTCAACTGAAACTTTATTTGTTTCCAAACGATAGTATAGAAGTTAATCATGGTGTTTTTGTTCTCTTTCAAGATGTTGTCCTGCTGAGTAGAAATGCTTTTATCTCTTCCAAAGTTATAAGCTCAAAGCATAGATCTTCAAACGTGAAATAAGTCAAAGACACCTTGGAAACATACAGTGGCTGTAAAGTATTATTTTTTTTCCAACTTAGCAACCAATTAATGTGGAAATTACAGGCTATGTACTTTTGTACTGTTTAGAGGACAACAGACCAAATGGATTTGGCAGTTAAACTATTCATGAACTGCGTTAATAAGTTAATTATATGTTTCTCAAGATGGTATGCATGTTTAAAGAAATCATAAGCAAGTAAAACATGTAACCACTATAATGCCTTCTAGCAAAACATGTAACCATTTCACTCAGTACCTATGCAAAACACCTTTCACCGAAGAATTACTTCTGTCTAATTATTAAAGAATTTCATATTCCCGAAGGATTGATTGTCACATAATCCTAATCATATAAAAGGATACCTCCACTAGTATTGAGGCTTTTCGAACATACAACTATTCAGTTCAAAGGATCCATTTCATTTTACACTCGAAATGTAGATCTCTAAAATCAAGATTCCGCAAATATCCTGAGCTCATTCAAAGTAAATCCATCAGAAATAAGACTAAGATTTTATCATTAGTATGATATTAAGAAACAGAATTGTTTTTGTAAACCATTATATCTAAGTTTATACGACATCACTACTACATATGGAAACTTTTACTTGTGCCGTTAAAATCTGAACTTCAGGCACAAGTCAGCTGTTGAACAAAGATATAAGCAGAATATTCACTATAAAACATGAAGTGGGAGACTGGATCTGTCATTAGTGCACTGGAACATTATAATATGTCATTGATCATAACATATGCCTAATTTCAATAATTTCTCCAAATCATTGTAACTATGAAAAGGTATATCCCCAAATCATTCACGTATGTATACACAACAAACAAAGTATATTCTCATATCAAGATAAGATAAAGGACTTATCACTTTCACCAGAAAACGTCTAATTTCAAGTCTCTGATTGCGACTCCTAACAATGCTGCTGTTTCTGTGAAAGCAGAGAAGAGGAGGACAGTTTTTAATTCAAAATGGCCTTTTAAGACTTTCGGTTTTCTTGATGAAAAACCGAAACATAACTCCATAAGAAACGAAGCTTACCCATACGAAACCCATTACGTATTACAGAAGAACAAAAACGATGGGATGAAAAGAGTCTTACCCAAAAGAGAGGCTCGAGTGTCGAACGCTGGGTTGGCTTAAAGGGAGAGTGACGTTTCTGGATACGGAGCAGATGGAAGAAGACGAGGTGCGACAGAGACGAAGCAGATGCACGAAGAGGAGGTGCGACAGAGACGAAGCAGTTGGAAGAAGCAGATGGAAGAAGACGAGGTGCGACAGAGGATTCCAAAACGTGTGTAGGTTTCGTCTGAAAACAGGGAGATTTTTGTCATTTCTCATTCTTGTCCGTAGGACAAAAATTTTTTGTACCTCAGTTTTGGAATGGACAGAAATTTCTGTCCTTGTCCACTGAGGACGGAACAGAAATGGATGAAGACAGCAACCAAACAGGATAAATGACAAAACTTTTACGTCCTTGTCCACTGTCCTCACTCCTGAAGACACTAACTAAACGCAGGATAAAGCTTGCTATAATAAGAACAACTATTGGTTGTAGTTTATTGACATAATTATTTAGAATCATTCTTTATCTTATATGTATACAAATGCATATGATAAAGTTTATAGGATAAATGTACATTACAAATGAAATTATAATGACATTATAATTATGAAATTTATATTACATTTATGTATTTTTTTCTCTAAATTGTTCTTAATTACTATTCTATTGAGGTAAACCTAATAGAATATGAAAAAGTAAGCACATGTTATGTTTATTTCTTATAAATGAAGTAGTTAATCTTATGATCTAAATTATGGAGATACTCAAACAATCGTACAGGCACTTGTAACATAATAAAATCAGTTTAGCAAAGAAGCTGTGGTGGAGATGTAGCAACAAAGAAGAATTATGGGTGAAATCGTAACATCTTATGAGGTAAACAGAACATTACATGGCACTTAAAACAGATCCTGGAGACCATAGAGTGGATGCAAGATTTGATTGTGAGCAGATAGGTAACGGGAAAAACACAATTTTCTAGTTTGACAACCGGTATCAAAGAGGACCTTTGCGTAGAGTACATGAGCTCCAACATGTCAAAGGAATGATCAACCCTAAACACTAAAGTCTAACTACGAATTTGTGAACAATTCAGCATTCGTTACAAAAGAAAGCATCACACTAATTTTTTCATGGCTAAACCTCTGTTGAAAATTTACAACTTTAATTTTTATTATCAAAATATTTATTTAACACAATATAGGAGAGAACATTTTGTTTCGGCGAAGATGAAGGTAAAGCTAAAGACCTACTTTGAAGACACCTCAACCATCCAAAGTAGGCCTTTCTGAAACCGTTCATTTCTTTCAGTTCTATTTTTGAAAATTCTTTTCTTCGTTATTGACCAAAGGAATCGTTTCGTTTCGGAAAAAAAAACGAAGATGTCAACTTTGAAAATACCAGCACAAATATCCCCACGCGATGACGCCGTGCAAATACATCGTGCTTTCAAAGGTCATATTTCGCTAATTTGTCAGCTTTATCATTATGAGCTTCAATTTCATGTCTTCATTACACAGGACAGGACTCGACTACCCTTTGTCTTGTTCATTCTTATCATTTACACTTCCTTACTAAGATTTTGTTTCTATTGGAATCAAAAAATATATGTTAATCATGATATTTGTTAACAACCACGCATACTTATGCGTTCTCGTAAATAGGACTGGGCTGTGATACTGATGTAATTGTCAACATCCTTGGACATCGTGATGCATCACAACGCGATGATATCCAACAAGAATATGAAACCATGTTTTCGGATGAGCTAAGAAAACGTCTATCTTCTGAACTTCATGGCCATCTAAAGGTACGCCTGACCTGATACAGAAATAGATCATGTGGAAATTTAAATTTTGTTTTTGTATGTTTTTCCAAAATTTTTACATTTAATGGTTCAGAAAGCAGTTTTATTATGGATGAAAACCCCAGTAGAACGGGATGTCTCCGCGATAAAGCGTGCTCTAAAAGGAGCCATTATTGACTTGAAAGCTGCAACAGAAATCATATGTTCCCGTACGTCGTCTCAAATAAGACAGATTAAGCAAGCTTATACTTCAACTTATGGAAATCGGCTTGAGAATGATGTTGATGAATATACTTCTGGCAATCATAAAAAGGTTAGATTCTTCCACAACCAACTTTTAAGATTTTCCTTCCATTCTTCTTATATTATTCTTCGACCTATAACACGCTTCACTCAACTGCTTAGTTAGACTTCTTGCCACGTAAATTGCGTTCAGAAAGTGATTATACTTGGAAAATAAATCAATTATCTTTGTCATCCATAAAGAGTGATTTTTTTTTTTTTTTTTGGAGGTCTGATTCAGCTATTATTAGCATATTTGAGTACCACACGATACGAAGGCCCTGAAATTGATACTGTGTTGGTTGAGGATGATGCTCAGACCATCCGTAAAGCTGGACAGAAACATTCTGGAGTTGATGAGAGGACTTTCATCCATATTTTCAGCGAAAGAAGCAGGGCACATTTGGTTGCTCTCGATTCAACTTACCGCCAGATGTTTGGACTGAACTTAAGAAGAGTATGTCCCATGGGTTACAATCATCAGTACTTACCTATACACTAAATTTCTTACCATCTTTTTGAATTCTCCTAATTATGCTAAATCTGGTGTAGGCAATAAAAAAGGAGGCATCGGGAAACTTCAAGTATGGCCTATTAACTATTTTACATTGTGCTTATAATCCTGCACAGTTTTATGCAGTGGTAAACTTTTTTAAGCTTTGTATATCGTATACAATTAAAAGGTTATTTGATAGTCAATCGGTGATTAATCAGCTGCACAAATTCTCCAGGTGTTAAGGAAGGCAATGAAAGGATTGGGTACTAAGGACACGACATTGATCAGAGTAATTGTGACAAGAGCTGAATTTGACATGCAACTAGTAATGGCAGAGTTCCATAAGAAGTACAGGAAAACATTAGCTGATGCAGTTCATTCTGAGACATCTGGGCAATATCGGGTCTTTCTTCTTTCTCTCTTAGGCTCTACCTAATATATCTCCAGTGAGGGTAGAGATGGAAAAGCGTAATGAAAAATTCTTTGAATTGCTTTCTAAAGGCCCTCTAGATTGAACTACTAAACTTGGAACTTTTCATAACTATTCTTTTATTAGCAAATGAAAATGCATGTTAACCATCTTAACTGTTAAACTGTAATGTACATAATTTTATTCAAACAAGTTTCTGGAAGTCAAATGTCAAAATTTTATTCTTAATTTGCCTATATGCTTGAATTACGCCATAAACTTAGCATTAACTACTGCAAAATTAACTTCAACTTTAATCCAATCTTGAAGGTAGTCAGGTCTACTAGAAAACTTAAACTTTAAGTTTGACACCTAGTCAATGATTTGTAACCAATCATTAGCAGTGCAATGCAGTCCACACAGTTCTTGAAGCTGATTCCATAGCTTAACAAGAGCGTAGCATTTAAAATAAAGGTGGCTGATGGATTCAAGATTTCGTTTGCAAAAGAAACAAGAGGGGTTACTTAGTTTACCAAGAAACAACTTTTCCTCTGTACCGAGCCTACCTCTACCGGCTAATTGGAGAATGAAAACAGCTTGGGAATGTTCTCTAGGAACCAAACAAGTTTACGCCAAGGGACTTTTAGGTCCCGTTTGATAGATAACGTTTCAGCCATATTTTAGCGGATTGGAGGGTGTTTGGTTATTAGCAGATTGAATTGGCTGATTTAACCCATCCACTGATTTTTTAAAAGCTTCTCTGTAGGATCGTTTTGGTATTTAGCTGATAAATATTGGGCATTAATGACTCCTTTTCTGTTTTTTTTTTGTCTTTATCATTTCAATTTTAAACTTGTTTATAAAACTTACACTGTCAATTTTTGATTAATTTACTAAAATTGTTTAATTAATTTGTAAATTATAGAAAAATATTAAATTAAATTAAATTAATCAATTTATTATTATTATTATTATTATTATTATTATTATTATTATTATATGTTCTAAGTTTTTTATTAAAGTTATAAAATTAATTTTTGTAAAATTAAATATCTAAAATATAAATTTTTATGAAAATATTCAAAGAAATATTAAGATATAATAATCATGTATTTTTTTTAAGTCATGCCCTTATAAGTCATTTTATACATAAACAACTAATTTTACCTAACATTTTTAATAAACAACTGATGCTATCCTTTAGTCAAATCAGTTGATATAATCCACTATTAGCTAACCGCTGAAAAGATCGGTTAATAGCTAATGCAATCAGTTGATTGCCAAACAGGACCTTGGTCTCCTCCCCTTAAAACTAAAAACCGTTGACACAAGATGTATTAGTAAATTGACCGGAGATGTTCTTGGACCAAATAATTGTCTTCTTTGGTAGAGTTAAGAGTGACAATGAGGAAGGTATTAATGATATTGGAACAGTCCCAATAATGATTTACAGGCGAGACTAACAATTATGATAGATAACAAGTTAAACCTTTAAAAACTCAAAATTCAAATTTTCAAAAGAAAATCCAACAAAAATAGAAAAGACTTTGTCTACCTTTCAAAATGCCCATCCTAAATTCCAATCCAAAGGAACCAAGCAAAATCGTCCACTAAAGTCACATTCCAAAATTATTTTTAAGTCATAAGTTCCAAACTAAGGCTGCTTATCTTAATTTTAAGTCATGTTATCTCCATTTCAATGTCTAAATACCCATTCTGAGCATTATGTTCTTATTTTTACGTTCTTATTTTTAAGGTATGTGTTAACATTATAAACTCCCAGACATTCAACCATATGTTCCCTTCTTTAGCATATTTCTTAAACTTGCACAAAAGATTATTTCAATGCGAATTTCCCAACTTTATGAAACCATTAAAGACCTAGGTAACTATTTAGGGGGACATAGTAAGGTGCCTATTCTATATCAAGCACACGATGTAGTTATAGATAACACTAATGAATATGGGTCGATCTCACGAGGGTTATCATTTAACTACCTACTACCCATAAACTTAACTAGCTAAATTAAATCTTTATCAATGGATAAGTAAGAAAGTAAAATAAATAAATAAATCTAAATACTAATGCAATAACAAATCAAGTATGTACCAAACTATGAATTTTTTAGGTTCCGATCATACATCTCATACATAATATATATCAAATATAATCAACGGAAATAAAATGGAACCTCAAAAACTAGATTTACTCGTACATATAGATATAGAAAAACAAAAACATTTATACATTTCTGATGATCTCATTTGTTCTTTAATCTTTTCCACGTTGGATTATCGTAAACCACAACAATCAACGCTGACCGTCTCTAATGAAAGTCCATACGAAGATAGAAGGATGAAACCTTACTAGGAAATGGCTAGAATTCTTTCTTTGTGCTAGCAAAGACAAGAACTCTTGAGAGAGCTAGAGAGAAAAAGTGTATGTGTAAAAAAAAGAACCTCTCTTTTTCTTTTCTTTTCTTCTTGTGCCTTATATAAGATGCACGAAAATCATCTTAATTTTCTGCACCATTTAGCCTTCCATAACCCCCATCACTAATGGAAAGTTATAGGAAGTTAATGGTCATGAATCGCATGCCTTAATGGAAGTTATGGGAAGTTAATGCCATGAATAACATACATTAATGGAATTTATGGGAAGTTGATGACCATGAATAACATGCATTAATGGAAGCCAAAAACACTTGTTTCTAATCCATTCCATGCAACGTTTTCTACTACGATCACATCGCGATATAATCCTGAAACACCCTCTCATATCTTGAATCACCATTCAAGACCATTTTACTCATCCTTCGAATCTCCTATGTGTGTGACCCATTAGGTTCCCGGTTATGATGGCCACATGAATTAACACTTAATTTAAGTAAGTCAAAAGTAGTATTTAGCAACACGTCATGACCCCCAATTGGTCATAAAGTCAATGTTTTGACTACGAACCCTTCTATACGCAATGTTGTCATGCAATTTGTCCTTTCACCATCTATACCCCACTTGGTTTAGAGTATGGTCAAAGTGTCAACTCCCACTAGACTAACTACATCACATCTAGTCCAAGCGTTATTAGATCTTGTCCTGAGGATCTCATTACTCTAGGTATCATTGAAGCCTCTCTTCATGACACATATTTGCTCTGGACAAAGACCCCTCGAGTAATGACCCTGACAAGAGGTCGTGGGTATTATCTCCTTCTATCAAGAGTGGTGAATCCTTTATTGGCTACTCAGTTACCTCCGAATACTTCAAGCTATTCCCAATCACCACCCTATGAGTAACCCCTGAAAAGCACCGATGAATCGAGTCAAAGCATAGGATCAGTCTCCGAGATAACCTTGAGCATCTCAAAACAAAGGATATTTGCACCATTGCTATGATGAGAATATCATATCATTGACACTGGACTAGAATATCCATATGATTGTCTCATAATAGGTCAATCAAATGTACTTACTACCCTTAGTAAGCATCTGCATGTTAACTCTAAACAACTCATGTCTACAGCTTATGAGATCTACTGTTTAATTTAATCAAGGAGTGTAACATACGCTAATCTATTTGGATTAATGATATCCCATCTCATTAATCCTATTACTATGAAAAGTTTAGATACTAACATAATTACGCACGATAGGAATCTCATTATCATGATCTCATCATGATTTCCTCCATGCTATGTTTTGTATCAAGAACTTCATTTCCTCCATGCTAAAGGCCCTCTAGGTCTAGATTGAACTACTAAATTTGGAACTTTTCATCACTATTCTTTTATTAGCAAATGAAAATGCATGTTAACCATCTTAACTGTTAAACTGTAATGTACATAATTTTATTCAAACAAGTTTCTGGAAGTCAAATGTCAAAATTTTATTCTTAATTTGCCTATATGCTTGAATTACGCCATAAACTTAGCATTAACTACTGCAAAATTAACTTCAACTTTAATCCAATCTTGAAGGTAGTCAGGTCTACTAGAAAACTTAAACTTTAAGTTTGACACCTAGTCAATGATTTGTAACCAATCATTAGCAGTGCAATGCAGTCCACACAGTTCTTGAAGCTGATTCCATAGCTTAACAAGAGCGTAGCATTTAAAATAAAGGTGGCTGATGGATTCAAGATTTCGTTTGCAAAAGAAACAAGAGGGGTTACTTAGTTTACCAAGAAACAACTTTTCCTCTGTACCGAGCCTACCTCTACCGGCTAATTGGAGAATAAAAACAGCTTGGGAATGTTCTCTAGGAACCAAACAAGTTTACGCCAAGGGACTTTTAGGCCCCGTTTGATAGATAACGTTTCAGCCATATTTTAGCAGATTGGAGGGTGTTTGGTTATTAGCAGATTGAATTGGCTGATTTAACCCATCTACTGATTTTTAAAAAGCTTCTCTGTAGGATCGTTTTGGTATTTAGCTGATAAATATTGGGCATTAATGACTTCTTTTCTGTTTTTTTTTTTGCCTTTATCATTTCAATTTTAAACTTGTTTATAAAACTTACACTGTCATAGGCAGTGTTCTGAATACCGTTCCGTACCGGACGGTACCGGCCGGAACGTTCCGTTCCGGCTGGAATCCGGTATCGGAACGGGAAAAAGTATACCGGGATAAAATTCCGGCCAGTACCGGCCGTTTTCAGTCGGTACCGACCGGTACCATAAATTCCGGAAAGTTCCGGACAAATCCGCAAAAAAAAAAATGGCCAGGGACCATTTTGCAAAATTTAAAACTTTTACCCCAAAAATCCGACCCCCCCCGACCTTGCTTCTGGATCTGGAGTCTTCTTCTCTCCTCTTCGGTTTCTCCTTCTTCTCCTCGCCGTTGCCGCTGCTCCTCCCTCCTCGGCTCGGATCTCGTCTCGCCGTCCCCTCGCCGTCGACGTGGTCTCAAGTTGTCGTCCTTCCTCTTTGACCGGTGCTTTGTTCTCCAGTCTCGTCGTCGTCGTCGGTGGTTTGTCGCCGCCTTCTCGCCTCGTCGTCCTCCTCGTCGCCGGCACACCGAAGACCCTAGTCGCAACTCGCAACACCGCCGATAGTCGCAAGACCCAGTGACCCGAAGACCCAGTGACGCCAGTGAAAATGTTTGGTTTCGTTTGGTTTGGTTTGGATTGGGTATCGGTTGAGTGCAATGGTGGTGAAAATGCTGGAGTTG
>JAOQMQ010000001.1:7198107-7219845 GCA_027563845.1 Erythroxylum subrotundum | reverse complement strand
AATTAAATATAATATTAAATTATGTTATTTATAATTCTTATTAATAATTAATATATTAAATAATTAAATAATATTTAATATATTAATTATAATTAATATATTAATAGATTGAATAACGATTTAAAATTAATGGTAGGATGACGATTTCTTCAAGAGGTGGTCCCTGTCCTCCCTTTTTGGAAAGGACAAGAGATCTCCTGTCCACCGGAGACGGTGAACAAAAATTCAGAAACATGAACTAAACGTCTCTGAGAACAGGATTTTTCTGTCCCCGTCCCTGTCCCCACTAACGGGGACAGGAACTAAACACGGGGTAAGTGATTGGTTGTTCTTGTGTGTAATGGACGGTATGATATTGCCAATGACAAAGATAAGACGGGTCAACAGTCAACACGATACAAAATCTCAATAACAGTGTAAAAAAGTATCCAATAATCTGCAAACTCAGATGAGGCTTGTAACCATTCATCTTTTTTCTAAATTCTTTAACAGGATATATAAAATAAACATTCATCTACTCAAGCAAGAACATCAACATATTGTTGGCTAACCCCTTTTCCATATTAGGCTGCTACTACTAGTAGTGAGGTAGACAGGCAAGCTCTGATTAATGGAACAATATATACAGCTTTACTAAACATAAATCAAGCACAATGAAAGAGAAGAAAAAATAAAAATTATATTCGATTACACAGCTTCTCGTAGTAACACAAAAAAAAAAAACAAGAAAAGCATCAAAATAAAGGGATTAAGGCGCCTGTTCAAGTGTCAAAAGACAATGCTTCTTTCACTATCCTACAGCGCGATCGTTTGTTCTGAAACAGACGCCAAGCCTTGCATTAATCTAACAATTTCTGCCGTATCATCAAGATAATACTTTGCCTTACTTGGTTTTTGACCAACAGTGCATGCAAAAACTTCTGCTCTTGGAGCAATCGAGGATCCCGCCACAGAACTTGTAATTACCTCAAACATATCTTCATCAGATCGATCATCCCCAATACAAAGAACAAAATCAGGTGACATCCCCTTTTCTTGCATGATGGAAAGTAGGCGTTTGGCAACCAGTCCCTTGCTCACACCCTACAACATAGGCAAATTTCAATTTCCGAGAATGAATGCATTTCCATTTTGATTGACTTACTAGATCCTTCATTCATGAATTTCATCCAGAACAAGTCATGATTCATGTGCACTTATTAGGTCATCTTTTTCCATTTCTACGCCACAAGTTTTTTGACAAGACACAGGCAATCATACTAGATTTGGACGTTTTGTATGTCTACACAATATAGCAGTTACTAAAGTTTCTTAAAGAGATTGAAATTTGACATATTTCTTTGTTTGTATGTTCAGTTATGCATTTATCTTCTGTCTTATTTGGAACTGCAAATAGATATCTAGACAAAAGGAAAACAAAATGAAAAGTTCAGACATTCTTTGTTCCTTTTCCTCATCGTAAAAGGCACTGTGAATCCATCCTCAAGCCGCCTTAAGTAAACAGGAAACAGAATCTCTCTATAGAGTATACACTTGGTGTTTGCAATTGTTAACCAGTGGAACAAGCTTTACTTGAAATGTTTATCACAGTGCACACTAATATGATATGCTGAATAAAATGAAATGAGAAAAGCAAAGTAGTTTAGACCAAACCTGAGGCTTGACCTCCACAATATTCTGGCCACTCTTCACCGTAACAGGTTCATTGGCAAGGACACTTTCAAGATGATCAAGAAGCTCTTTAGCCTGACATGAACCGAAATCTGGGTCTGCATCCTCATAACACCATACTAGTGCAGTTTCGTTATCCTCGATAAAAGATCCGTCAGTTGTTTCAGTGTAAAGCTGCATCACAGGCTCTGCAATTTGTTTCCAACTAGTGTCTGCTGGAGGGACACATGTATCCCACTCCATATCCCGTGCTATCCTGCATAGTATCATCATCAGATCCAGTCAATTAAATTACAGACTCTTCATTTTAAGCATTTCATGATCGACAGTTTACCTTAAAAAATAACCATGCTCGGCAGCCAATCCTAGCCTCTCACACTGAGAAAACCACTCAGCAAGTGTCTTCCGGCTTCTAGCACTCACGATGAAAACCATGTTGTTCTCATCTCTACACAAGTTGTTTAGGATGTCAATTGACCTTGTGGATGGACTCTTATCAATTGAAGTCTGGGGCATTAAAGTACCATCATAGTCCAGAAGAATTGCCCTAGTGGTGGTCCTCTTGTAAGCTGAAACAATGTGCTCCATTGACAGCTTCCTGAAATTTGGATCAAGCACTATAACTCTAAAGCTTAACCCAAAACCAATACCCCAGCACCTCCTCCTTGCATGATCTCGACATGTCCTCTCTAAATCTTGAAGGAAACTACGTGCCCAATATCCAACATCATGTGTACTCACATATCTGTAATGTTTCTCATGCCGGAGTTGCTTCTCTGGTTCAGCCATGTCCAAGGCACAGTCCATTGCATCTGCCACAGCATCAATGTTCCATGGGTTTACTCGAATTGCTCCACTCAGTGATGGTGAACAACCAATAAACTCAGAGATAACCAACATGCTCTTCTTTGGTGTGGTTGGTTCTGAGCATAACACCTTATCCAATCTCGCATTCCCATGGCGGCTAATTATGTATTCATAAGGAATGAGATTCATTCCATCCCTAACAGCCGTGACCAAGCAACACTCTGCAACAGCATAGTACGCCACCTTCTCATAGAATTTGAGGGGTGCGTCAATGAGGACAATTGGGTCATATCCAGGCTTCCCATATGTTTCATTGATGCGCTTAACAGTCGAATACGTCTCAGTCTGGACCTCTTTCACATCTTTCCCCTTACCTCTTGCCGGATTTGCTATCTGCACTAAAACCACTTTGCCCTTCCACTGAGTATGTTGCAAAAGCAACTGTTCCATTGCAAGCAACTTCAAACTTATACCCTTAAAAATGTCCATGTCGTCGACCCCTAGCAACATAATCCTACCCTGATCATGATACTGCTTAATAAGTTCATCAACCTTAGCTTCCGTCTCTGGAAGGCTCAACACTGACTGAAGTTGACCCATATGTATACCAACAGGAAGAATTTTAATGCTTACAGTCCTACCACAATACTCAAGGCCTATGTAACCCCTCTTAGACTCATAGGTAAGACCAAGCATTCTACTACAGCAAGATAAGAAATGCCTAGCATAGTCAAAGGTATGAAACCCAATTAAATCCGAATTTAGCAGTGCTCGCAGAAGATCTTCTCTAATGGGCAATGTCTTATAGATCTCCGAGGAAGGGAATGGGCTGTGGAGGAAAAACCCCAGTTTCACCCTATTAAACCTCTTCCGCAGAAATGATGGCAGGACCATAAGATGATAATCATGCACCCACACGAAGTCATCTTCTGGGTTTATCACCTCCATGATCCTGTCAGCAAAAATTTTGTTCACTGATACGTAGGCCTGCCACGAAGACCGGTTAAACCTACCACCAAGATCCGGCGACAAAGGCAACATGTAATGAAACAAAGGCCATAATTGTTGCTTACAAAAACCATGGTAGAAGCGGCTGAAGAGATCCGGTGGGAGAAACGTTGGCACGCATTTGAAAGTCTCCAAAAGAATTTGCGAGACCTCTTCTTGTTCACTGGGGTGAATGTCTTCTCTCAAGCAGCCAACATAAAAAACCTCGATGTCATCATCTCCTAATCCATCTTTCAACTGCAGGAGAAGTGAATTGTCATCCCAAGTGAAAATCCAAGAATTACTGCCGTCTGATTTCCTCTGGGCTCTTATGGGTAGCTGATTACCTACTATTATAATTCGGTCTTTTTGAGCAGAGGAAGATGATGGATCAGAGCATACACTCTCGGATGGGTCATCATCTAGATCAGAAATTATACCAGCCACCGTCATAATCCTGGGAATTCGTCTACTCATGCGGCCAAAAGATGGAGACTCCCCGGAAGCAAGGTCCAAAAGATTGGAATATGATCTTGAAACCATATCTTCAGTTGCTTTTTCGCAACCAAACCTAGCTAAAGGTGCAGTGATTTGTTTAAGGGCCAGGAACGGTCTCAATAAACAACAAATTTGTGAGAAGAAGAGATACCCTTTGGAGAGTTGGGGAGATAAGTTGTTGAATTCATGTCAAAAGCTTGGAATACAAATCAAAAGATGCCCTCTCTGATAGTTGCTAAAAAATAAATAAAGAAATCAGTGATGTATAACTCATCAGAATATAAACAGTGGGTTATGACCCAAAATATCTGGCTAATAGTTGGAGTTGGAGTTGGAGTGGGCAGCCGCAGAAAAGAAAATATAAGTTGAAATTGCAGTGCAAAATCGTCGAAGAAGCTAATAGATTATACTTACTACGACTTGAATCAATTAAAAATCCCCAAAACAAATTACTCATGAGTCACTGTTTTGATCAGAATATCTATCTAGCTAAAACACTTGTTGATACTCACTGATAGCGTTTGGAGCCTGACAAGAATAATACAGTATATTTAATTTATCACAAAAATAGGAAATGGATGGAGGGCAAGAGAGGCCGTTGGATGGGATGGGGTTGAGAAGATCAAGGAAGGCATGTACTAATAGTACCACGACCATACCAGAAGGACAAAATAGTGTATTTTTTTATTCTCATCTTCTTCTTGGCATCAGGTGGGATGGGATGGGACCCGCGGATAAAAATAAATACTGAAGATTTAATTGGCCAATAGGGTCCGTCCAAGTCACAACCAAACAGGTAAAAGAGCAAGACACGTCGTTGACCCAAATTTATCCGTAGAGACGCGAATCTGAGACTGTAAACGATGTTCCTCCTCCTTCCAAGTCATCTAACTAACCATAAAGATTAAAGGGAATATGTTTTGGGAAAGCATTAGCCATTCAACCTTTATCAGATCATATGTATGGAAAGGTTAAACTATGTACATGTTAATTTACTAACCCGCCATTCAACCTTTGTCAGATCATATGTATGCAAAGTTTAAACTATGTACATGTTAATTTACTAACCCGCCATTCAACCTTTGTCAGATCTTATGTATGCAAAGTTTAAACTATGTACATGTTAATTTACTAACCCGCCATTCAACCTTTGTCAGATCATATGTATGGAAAGTTTAAACTATGTACATGTTAATTTAGTCAAATTTTTTAACACAACACTAACACTTAATCATATAATAAGTGAATAATCATTTCTCTGAAAAGTCGTCGACAATTTAAATGGTTTTGGATTCTTCAGTTTCATATATTGCAAAAATATCTTTCGCATTGTAATAATCAGGATTTTAAAAATCAGACCGAACCGGTTGGTAGAATCGAAGAATCACCGATTCTTCGAAGCATAAAACGGTCCGATTTAGCCCTTATTTTTTGTGAGTGATTGACCCGTTCATTTTACGGTCAGACCGGTAAAAACCGTTGAACCGGTGAAAGAAAGAACCGACCGGTTCATTTAAAATGCCTTAATTTTGATGATTTTCAACGTCAATGAATATTATGATTAGTTATCTTTTTTTTTAATCTTTTTGATAAAATATGACTAGTGAGCTTTGTTATCTTATTTTGCGTTATGTTGGTGAACTTAAAAAAACCTTGTATATTTTGAAGTTTAAAGTTTGAAGGTTTAAGTTAAATTTACGATTAGATAAATAATTAAATAGTATGTTTAAAAATTATCATATATATATATATAATATAAAATAAAAATTTATATACTTATTAATCACCGGTTCAATCACAGTTAAATTCCGATTGAACCATTGACCCTTAAATTAATTGCTTATCCGGTTTTTAAAACATTGATAATAACTCTCGGCTCACCAAGATATCCTAGGAATTTTTAGCATTAAACTTAATTGTTTTATGAGAAATAAGGTATAAGCCAAGGTTTCAATCTATACATGCACTTTCGAATCGACTGATAAGGAAAATTTCCTTACGTTTGACTAAGGGAGAATGTGGAAGGCAAAGCGTGAAAAATGGTCAAGTTATCGTGTAACAAGCAAAATAAGTAGCTAGCATAAAAACCAGATGGAACAATTCACTAAAAGAGAACAGATATCGGAAATATTTCAGACAGAACAGCAATAGCTGGACGTCACATTGGCTTCGTCGCCACGTCATTTCCAAAAGCAATAAGCATATTTTAATAAAATACGTAAAGTGGATAAGCATTCAGCACAGACAACAATAAATGCACTGACATACGTGTGAGACAAACAAATAAAATAAACGACAAAGCAAAACTGATGAAAACGACAAGCCAAAGCCGGCAACGGGGCCGTCTCACGTTTCCCCTTGAGAAGATGATAAGGTTCGATATATTATAATTATTATGGAGAGTTTAATTTTATTTCTTCTGCCACTCTATGTCAGTGCTGGTGGGGCTTTCTTGTGACCGTTTGATTAGTTAGCCGCCAAAGCTTAATCATACGGATGGGAACGAGTTCACCATTGTTGTTTGCTGGCTTTTGTTACTGCATTCTCTCCATCTGGCAAGTGGCATCAGCAGTGGGCCTTTTGTGGTCAAATAATGGGAGCAAAATAAGACAAGGGTCAATTTTGACCCTAACCTTTATACCGATTGGAAAATTTAATTTTAAAGTTTCAGAATATATAAATACTAAAATAATAAAAAAAAAGTTGATGGCTATATTACGACGTCAATTTTCTACCAAGTAAGTTTAATATTAATTTATTAATGTTGACTTGACAGTTTTAATACTAATTTATTATTTCTGCTGGCCTTATTCTACCACAACAATATAGGGCCCATTTTCTTAAAATAAAATTATAAAAATTTTATTAATTCTTCACATATGGATCCACCTTATTTAATTAACTCCAATCTTGATTAATGTAACTAATTAATCAATTAAGTTAACAGATTATTTAAACCTAGCTTGTATTAACCTCACAATTAAATTAACTAAAAACTTATTAAGTAAACTAATTATATGTCTTACAATCAATCAGTTTGGTTGTAATTTAGTGATAATTATTTAAATACATTTTTTATCTTGTACATATTTAGATGTTATGATAAAGTTCATTAAATAATTGTACATTGCAAATGAAATTATTATGAGATTATAATTATGAGATTCATATTGCATTTATATATTATATCTAAGTTGTTCATAATCATTGTTCTATTAAGGTTGGACATTAATCGAACGTAAAAAAACTAGCACATGTTATATTTTTCTTTATGAAGGAAGTAGTCCATCTCATAAGCTAAAATATAACAAAGGTGTGCTTGTTTGTTGGAGAACAAGTTCACTGAACAAACCGATATGAGAAATCCATTTGGAACATTACTTATATGTCTATGAAATTCTTATCGTGACGATTGTATAAGTGATCATTTGATTTGAGGTAACCAAAGTTATCTTGTATAGGGATTGCTATGTTTTGATACTACTTATGATCTATATTTAATCATGGGTTGACCAATCAATAGTGATTTGATGTAGCATGACTATATGAAGGTAATTGAGTGATCAAGATATGATTCATTGTAACATCCCATTCCCGTAGGACCCGAACCCGACATCGTGGGTGATATCCGAATTCGTGCCCCGTGAGGGTGGCGTATTAGCGCACTGAAACAGTCAAATTTAGTACATAATTTTTTTCCAAATACGATTAAATGCGTGGAAATCAGTAAACAATTTGGACCCACTTTATTTCATAGACATTTTCAATCATAGGAATACAATCATCAGAAATTTCAATAGCCATTTGGGCCGTTATAAATACAAAATACTTGTCAAAATTTCATTACATTGCAAAAACCATATACAAACATTTCCGATTTAGAAATTTATGTCAAAACAAAAATATTTGAATACACAAGTTAATTAAAGGAGTAGTGGGCTTAAGGCATTGTTTGGCAAATGATGTTTGTCACTTGCCATATGTCCAAGTTCTAAAACATTTGATTGGTTCTTTCATTTAACTAATTCCACCAACTTCAATTTCTACTCCAATTGTTTCAACAATTATACCCGAAAATTGTCAATGAATGCATGTACATTATTTTTATGTGTGTAAAAAAATCAAAATCATGTTCATATATGCTAACATTATACATGAGCATGAAATACATTTTCTTAATCTCTCTTTGAGCTCACAGGTACCCAATTTTAGGGTTCTAATCCTTAGTATGGGAACATGATGTTACATTTATCACCTTAAAGTAATTAGGGAGAATGATGATCTCAATTAGTGTTAATTCGAGAAATCTTTAGCCAAAGTGGAATGACGTTTTGTAAATAGTTTACAAATGTCATTAATTGAATGATAGCTAATGGCAAAGAACTAATATGATTGGATTTTAAATAGAGTAGACATTAATCTCATACTCTATGTCTAATCAGAATATTGTATGATGAAATGATGAAATTATACGAAAAATTTACGCACAGAAAGGTTAGTCAAAACCACTTTGATATTTCTTAATATTTAAGTAGTCATGTTGCATTGCTAGATGTCAATTTTGATCGATGACTATAAATTATTTAGTTGGAGGATTTAAGATAAATTAAAAGGAGTATTAATTTATAATTATGAATTAGAATTATAATTTATAATCATTGTCAACATGTTTAGGAATCTAATGGGTCTCTTATTAAAGAATTGATTGAAGATAACAAAGATATTCTAATCAAGTTAGACTTGAATGTAAAGTTTGAGAAACTTTCAACAACACCTAATAGAAATCTCGTTGAAACGCGGGGTCTTGGAAACTCCAGTAGTATATAACTTTACCCTTAATTAGTAAAAATGTTGTTTCTAAATGATCCATATGAAAAGTTTTAATGTTTAAATATGATATATTTAATAAATAAAAATTAATATGAGATATTGAATCCTATTTAGGCATAATTGTTATTTATTTAGAATTATTTGTAATTCTAATTAAAGTTTAAATAAAAATAGAATTTACTTTTAATTAAATTACTAAAATATCAAAAACCAGTTTTAATGGAGCTAACATTTCTTGTTTAACCATCTCTTTAAGAATTATAAAGTTCTCTTAACATGTGTAGTTGACTCATCCAATTGTTTTTGATTAGTTTATGTATTCAGTTATTTCTTTTTGAGTTGTGATTCCTGTTTTGTAGGAGGGAGTTCCTCCATTTTCTTTTAGTTGTTCCGAGTTGTAGGAGGGTGTTCCTCCACTTAGAAGTAATGCTCCATGATGTAGGAGGTAATTATGCCTCACATAGGTATTTAAACAATAACATCAATGATAGAAGCAGCTTCCAAAAATCAATTAAGTCTTTAAGCGCTTAGTATCAAGGGGTTCCAGGTTCCCTCTCTACAGCCTGAAATCATAGCCAGCATAGGTCGCAAAAAGAAAAACCCCAACCTACCCACTCAAACACCATCCACACCTTTGGCCGAAAGACCCATAACCAGATCCTTAACCCGGGACCATAACAAATTGGTATCAGAGCCAATAGTTATGGGCGAATCAGTCCAAGACCAGCTTAACAAACTCTTCAACTTACTCTTAGCAGAGCAGCAAGCCAACCAGTCCAGAAATGAGAAAGTTGAACAACTTCATGCTAAAATGGATGCCATGTCTCTCGACTTGGAATCGACAAAGAAGGGGCTGTCTTCAAGCGTTGAAAGTCAAACAAAACCATGCAGAGATAAGGGACTTTCTGGTGTGACAGTTTCTGAAAATTCTGGAGGAAACTCGATTGTGCCAAAATTCACAAAACTTGACTTCCCTCACTTCAATGGGCTAGAAGACCCTTTGGGTTGGCTTAGTCGTTGTCAGCATTTTTGCCGTCATCAATCAACAACCGAGGAAGAAAAGGTAAGCTTAGCCTCCTATCATTTAGAGGGAATTGCTCAATTGTGGTATATGCAGCTGTTGCAGGATGTTCCTAATCTGACTTGGGAGGAATTCTCACACCAATGCAATCTTCGATTTGGTCCTCCAATCCACAGCAATAAATTGGGGGAATTATCAAAGCTCAAGCAAATTGGCTCGGTGGCGGATTATCAGAACAAGTTTGAAATTCTGGTGCCTCATACAGGTGTCCTTACACAACACCAGAAGGTTCAGCTTTATCTCAGCGGATTGCAAGATTCTATCGTTGTGGAAGTTGAACTTCATCAACCTAAGGATTTGGTGACTACAATGAGCATGTCAAGGTTGTATGAACGTAAATTGTTCTCACATTCTTCAGCAGTTAGGGACAATCGATGCACTGCTCTTATTCCGAAACTCTAACTGAACCGTTCAGTAAAACGATTGACTAGAGATGAGATGAACGAAAGGTGAAAGCAAGGGCTATGTTTTAACTGTGATGAGCCATTTGTTCACGATCATCAGTGTAAGAAAAAGTTCTGGATCGATTTAGAAGAAACGGAAGATGCAGATGATATAATTTCAGATGTGCAGAATCTAGAACTACCACCCGAGATTTCGTTGCATGAAATTTCTGGAATTTAAAACCCCCAATCCATACTATTGGTGGGCAGCTAGAACGGTGGAAAGGTCTTAGTTCTAATCGATTCTGGCAGTACTCACAGTTTTGTGTCTGCATCAAAAGTAGCCGAACTGAATGCTGAAGTTAATGAGAAGAAAGTTAATGTTGCTAATGGGGAACAAATCAGCAGCCCAGGTATCTGTAAGGGAATTCTGATTCTGCTGGGATCTAATTCTTTTTCTGTGGATTTATTTGTCCTACGGTTAACTGAATTTGACGTGGTCTTAGGGGTTAATTGGCTTCGCACCTTAGGACTCATTCTTTGGGATTTTATTGTCATGTGCATGTCTTTTTTTCTACAACGACATTTAATAGAATTGCAAGGTATACATCCATCCTCTTCTCCAGTACAACCTGAACTCAATGTTGTACAGACATCCAAAGATACAGACATTTAGCTGCAGAAATTATTGGCTGAATTTGTTTCTTTATTCAGTTCTCCAACGGGGTTGCCTCCAAGTAGGTCATGTGATCATCGAATTCCCTTAGAACTAGGAGCAGGGCCAGTTGTGGTTCGGTCGTATAGATATCCCCATGGTCAGAAAGATGAGATTGAACGACAGTGTACTGCCATGTTACAACAAGGCATAATCCGACCAAGTCATTCACCTTTCTCTTCCCCGGTGATCTTAGTTCCAAAGGCAGATGGTTCTTGGCATTTATGTGTTGATTACAGAGAATTAAACGCCAAAACAATCAAGGATAAGTTCCCTATTCCGGTGATTGATGAGTTATTGGAAGAATTAGGAGGAGCGAAATTCTTCAAAAAATTGGATTTATTATCCGGATACTACCAAGTTGCAATGTATTCTCTGGATATTGAGAAAACAGCGTTTCAAACACATCATGGTCACTTTGAATTTTTGGTGATGCCATTTGGACTCTCCAATGCTCCTTCAACCTTTCAGGCCTTGATGAATAAGGTATTTAAGGCTTACTTAAGCAAATTTGTTCTGGTTTTCTTTGACGATATTTTGGTTTTCAGTCGAACGTGGCTAGAACATCTTCACCATTTGCGTCTAGTGTTTCAACTGTTGACGCAAAATAAATTATTCCTCAAACGCTCCAAGTGTACTTTTGCTTAAACTCAGGTTTCTTATTTGGGTCACATTATTTCTTAAGATGGAGTGCAGGTAGACCAGTCCAAGATTTCGGCAATTATGGAGTGGCCCAAGCCCAACACTATTCGTGGCTTAAGGGGATTTTTAGGGCTAACTGGTTACTACCGAAAATTTGTGCAGAATTACGGAATAATAGCCGCTCCTCTCACTGCTATGTTACGGAAGAATTCTTTCCGTTGGACTGACAAGGCAGTTACTACTTTTGAAAGATTGAAAACAGCTATGACGACAACTCCAATCTTGATTCTACCGGATTTTGAGCTGACATTTGTTATTGAATGTGATGCTTCAGACACAGGAATTGGAGCAGTACTGTTACAGCAAAATAAACCGGTGGCATATTTCAATCGATCTATGGCAATACGACATCAAAGCCTCCCAGCATATGAAAAGAGTTGATTGGCTTAGTTAAAGCTATCAAACATTGGCATCCCTATCTCTGGGGTCGCAAATTCATTATGCGGATAGACCATTATACTTTGAAGTTTCTGTTGGACCAACGTACTCTCTCATCACCTCAGCAACATTGGGTTAGTAAACTTATGACTTTCTGTTTTACAGTTGAATACAAAGCTGGTAAAAACAACAAAGTTGTTGATGCTCTATCACGAAGAGATGTTGATTAATTTGTTCTCATGGCAATTTCTATGCCACAACTTAGCCTTTTTGATGAGATACAGCGAGAACAACATGATTCTACGGAGGTCCAGCAACTAATCTCTGCAATCAATAATGGCGCGGCAGCAGACAAGTGGAGTTTTAAGCAGGGGTTACTCTTTTACAAAAATAAAGTTTATCTTCCCCTTAATTCTCCATCCATTCAAACTGTGGTTAGTGCTCTCCACAACCAAGGTCATGAAGGTTATCAAAAAATGCTACACAGAATTACACGAGATTTTTATTGGCAAGGATTAAAGCAGATTGTGCGGAATTTTGTCAGAGCCTGTGATATTTGTCAACGGCACAAAACAGAAACACTCCAGCCTGCTGGTCTCCTACAACCTCTTCCAATTCCAACTCAAGTCTAGGTTGATATTTCTCTTGATTTCATAGAAGGAATTCCTACTTCACGAGGAAAGAATGTTTTGCTGGTAGTCATCGATAGATTTTCAAAATATGGCCACTTTGTTGCTCTCTCTCATCCATATACTGCTGTAAGTGTTGCACGATCTTTCTTTGACAACATTTTTAAATTACATGGGTTGCCAGAAACTATGGTTAGTGATCGGGATGTGACTTTCACTAGTTCATTTTGGAAGGAATTATTCCGTTTGTGTGGAGCAAAATTATGTTTCAGTTCAGCTTATCATCCGCAATCGGATGGCCAGACGGAAGTCATTAACTGAACCATTGAAATGTATCTTCGTTGCTTCACAAGCACTCAACCTAACAAGTGGGTTGACTAGTTATCCTGGGTTGAATTATGCTACAATACAAGTTACCATTCAGATCTAAAGTCTACTCCTTTTGAAACAATGTATGGCCGTCCTCCTCCTCGGTTGCTTTCATAGCTTCCAGGTAGCTCTTCCAATGAAGCGGTGGACACTACTCTTAAAACTAGGGATGAGATGGTGCACCAGCTCCAGCAAAATTTGCAGTGAGCACAACAAAAAATGAAGCACAACTATGACCAATCTCACCGCCACCTGGAATTTCAGGTTAGTGATAAGGTTCTGCTTCATCTACAACCTTATCGTCAGAGTTCAGTTGCTAAACGAAGAAGTCAGAAACTTTCAGTCAAGTTTTATGGACCTTTTGTGGTTCTCGAGCGAATCGGTTCCATGGCTTATAAGCTAGACTTACCAGCAGACTTTAAACTACATCCTGTTTTCCATGTTTCCACCCTCAAACGGTATCATGGAGGACTAGATTCTTGTACTTCAGTGTTGCCACCAACTCCACTGAACGTTCCTCTTCAACCTCTGTCCGTTTTAGATCAGCGTGTTAAGGTAGGACAACTTGAGATTTTAGTCCATTGGTGTAATTCTTCTCCAGCAGATGCTTCATGGGAGAATGCTAACGATTTTTCTTACAAGTTTCCTGAATTTGCGCTTGAGGACAAGTGCCCTTTAGGGGCGGGTAGTAATGTTACCAAACCTCTACAAGTCTACACACGTTACACACATGGACTCAAGACCAAACAACCACGTATTGAACTCCTAGACTAACTGCCATGTGTAGTTGACTCATCCAATTGTTTTTGATTAGTTTATGTATTCAGTTATTTCTTTTTGAGTTGTGATTCCTGTTTTGTAGGAGGGAGTTCCTCCATTTTCTTTTAGTTGTTCCGAGTTGTAGGAGGGTGTTCCTCCACTTAGAAGTAATGCTCCATGATGTAGGAGGTAATTATGCCTCACATAGGTATTTAAACAATAACATCAATGATAGAAGCAGCTTCCAAAAATCAATTAAGTCTTTAAGCGCTTAGTCTCAAGGGGTTTCAGGTTCCCTCTCTAGAGCCTGAAATCATAGCCAGCATAAGTCGCAAAAAGAAAAACCCCAACCTACCCACTCAAACACCATCCACACCTTTGGCAGAAAGACCCATAACCAGATCCTTAACCCGGGACCATAACAGTCTCTCTATATAAACCTCGCACCTATCGTGAGGTTAGTTCTGACCCTTTATGACAGCAAGCAATGACAGACGAACTACAAGCGCTCACTAGTACAAATACTTGGGACTTGGTTAACCTACCTCCTAATAAGTTCGTTGTTGGGTGCATGAGTTTATAAAATCAAGCCTCGTGCTAATGGGTTTGTTGAATACTACAAAGCCCGACTTGTTGCTAAAGGATTCATATAGAAGTATGGCATTGACTATGAGGAGACATTTGCCTTAGTAGCCTGCTTGACTTTAGTTTGCAATCTCATTGTAGTTGCTGCTAGCAAACGTTAGGCTCTATTCCAAATGGATGTCAAAAATGCCTTTCTCAATAGTGACCTTATAGAAGGGGTATACAAGAAACCTCCTCTTGTTAGGTTTCGATCATGCATCTCATACATAATATATATCAAATATACGCAGTAAAAATAAAACGGAACCTAAAAAATCTTATCTACTCATGCATATAGCTATATATAGAAAAACAAAAACATGAAATGTAAGATATTTACATACCTTTATAACAATCTCTTTCGTTCTTTAATCTTCTCCGCGTTGGGTTGTCGTAAACCACAACGATCAATGCAGACTGTCTCTAATGAAAGTCCACACGAAGATAGAAGGATGAAACCTCACTAGAAGATGGCTAAAATTCTTTCTTTGTGCTAGTAAAGACAAGAACTCTTGAGAGAGTTAGAGAGAAAAAGTGTGTGCGTAAGAAAAATAAACTTTCTTTCTCTTTTCTTGTGTCTTACACAAGATACACAAAAATCATCTTAATTTTTTTGCACCATTTGGCCTTCCATAACTCTCATCACTAATGGAAAGTTATGGGAAGTTAATGGTCATGAATATCATGCATTAATGAAGTTATGGGAAGTTAATGACTATGAATAACATGCATTAATGGAAGTTATGAGAAGTTAGTGAACATGAATAGCATGCATTAATGGAAGCCAACAACACTTATTTCTAATCCATTCCATGCAAAGTTTTCTACCACGATTACATCGCGATACAATCCCGAAACACTCTCTCATATCTTGAACCACCATTCAAGACCATTTTAGGCATCCTTCGGATCTCCTATATGTGTGACCTATTAAGTTTCCGATTATGTTGGCCACTTGAATTAATACTTAATTCAAGTAAGTCAAGAGGGGTATCTAGTAACATGTCATGACCCCCAATTGACTGAAAAGTCAGTGGTTTGACTACGACGCTTCTATACACAATGTTGCCATGCAATTCGTCCTTTCACCATCTATACCCCACTTGGTTCAGACTATAGTCAAAGTGTCAATTCCCTCTAGACTGACTACATCACATCTAGTCCAAGTGTTATTAGATCTTGTCTTGAGGATCTCATTACTCTATGTATCATTGAAAACTCTCTTCATAACAAATATCTGCTATGGCCAGAGACTCCCGAGTAGTGACCCCGACAAGAGGCCGTGGGTATTATCTCCTTCTATCAGGAGTGATGAATCCTTTATTGGCTACTCAATTACCTCCAAATACCTCAAGTTGTACCCAATCACCACCCTATAAATAACCCTTAAAAGGCATCGATGAGTGGAGTCAAAGCACAGGATTAGTATCCGAGACATCCTTGAGCATCTCAAGTCAAAAGATATTTGCACCATTGCTATGATGAGACTATCATTGACACTGTAATAGAATATCCATATGATTGTCTCATAATAAGTCAATCCAATGTACTTACTACCCTTAGTAAGCATCTATATATTAACTCTAAATAAATCATGTCTACAACTTATGAGATCTACTGTTTGACCTAATCAAGGAGTATAACATGCGCTAGTCTATCCAGATTAATGACATCTCATCTCATTAATCCTATGACTAGGGAAAGTTTAGATACTAACATAATTACTCATGATAGGAATCTCATTATCATGATCTTATTATGATTTCCTCCATGCTATGTTTTGTATCAAGGACTTCATTAAATCAATTTAATATTAACATCAAGTCCATAAATGTATGAGCATCGAAATAATGAAAAATGCCTTTATTAATCATAAAATGATTTGTACAATAAGTGCTAAAAGTGATTGCCTTTAGAGCACTTCTCTAACATCTTCTGATAGCACGTGTCAAGTGCACTGCAAAATTTACCTGACTCTGCACACTAAAATTTGTAGTTATGGTAAGTTAAGATCGAATTCATAGGGAATGTTCCGTTAATTTCCGTAACGAAATTAATTGATGCAAGGAAAGTATATAGGGTTTTTGGATTTCAAACAATTTAGAAATTAAAGTAAAAGTAAACTATTGAAAACAAATTAAAACAAATAACTAAAAATGATAAAAGTGTCGAGTATAAGTAAGGTCCGGTTCTAGGGCAATCTTGGCCTAAACACGATCAAGCATATTCCTTCATTCTAACATCTTTACAACTCTTTTCGGATTATTGATCTGAGACTAATAGAACGTTCTACATATCTCAGTTTTCCCTTAGGTTATATTTAATCAAGATACGATCGTTAATTAAACCTATCTACCAAATAACCTAGGATACGATCTCTAGCTCCAATTTGGCAGTCGCATTATGAATTAGAAAACGATCAATATAGGAAGTAACCTCACACATTCGAGTTATCTAACCTAAGTTATGTTGTTCCTAACGATTAACGATCATTAGATGCTACTCGCAAATGTCAAAAGTAACAATTACGGATTACAATCAATTTTTTAGCAAAAGGCTCGAAATAAAACAATCAAAATAACATATTAAGATCATTCATCGCAAAACCAACCAAATAAACACCAACAACACAACAATCCGAAAAGAAATTACAACTTTAAAATGATAGAAATAGCTTAACTGTGACTTGGCGTCGATATTCCCGTTAAATCGGCGTCAGGAAACTAGCCTTCCGTCTTCATTTTCATACTCCAAGAATGTGTCCTTTTCTCCATATGCTTCGGCAGTGTTACGCTACTCCCTTCTCTCTTTACTGTTCACGATGGGACAATTAATGTTTTAGGAGCTTTTTGATCCACAGCTGTTCATCCACACACCAGGTCTCCACGCCTGCACCCTCCAGCCTCTATGCCATCAAGCCATCAAGCCGTGCTTCTCCTCTCTTCAGCTAAGCCGCGATTCTCCTCTTTGTTGCGCCGCCCCTCTTCTGCTTTTCACATCCACGCTATATTGATGTCCAGCACCGCACTATTCCCTTTAATGGGACAAATAAACATTTCTTGGTTTTAAGTACCCCCAATTCTTCACACCCCTTCTCTGCGTTTTGCTGTTGCCGCCACTGTTCCCTCCTCCTGTAGCTTGATTAGACGAGTTAATAAGCTAGGTTCTTAAAACCTTGCTCTTTATGCGTTGCTACTGGGACGCTGCATTTAACGCATGCGTTTCACACCTAACTCTCTGCCGTAGCTGCTATTTAGCTCCAAACTTAAATTATGTTGTCTTTGTAACACCCCAAGTTAGGGGTTAGAAAATTGAGGAATTTCAGTGCACTTTATGCTTTGCATAATTGAGTTTTCACTCATATGTGCATATGCAATTTTGGACACATACAAATCAATTGTGCATATGCTCATTTACATATTTCGGGTATAATGGATTTATAAAATGCGAATAAATTGTGGAAAATTTATTCGGAGACTATTTGGATTATTCAAAAATTTTAGTGAATTTTAGGAAATTTTATGAAAATTTTGGGATATTAAGAAAAATAGACAAATGGCATTATGCAAGGTGGCAGTCCAATATACATGACAAGCGGTACACATGCATGGTGACAAATGGCTTAAATGTGTGGTGATAAGTGGCAGATCTGTTTGGATGACAAGTGTAAGACATGCAAAGATTACCTATAGTTTATGTTTACACGTAGCTTATGCTTTAGTTAAGAAGAGATTGTTGTAGCCGTTGTTGCTTTTCTCTGAAATGTTCTTCACCACCGACAACACTGGTTATCAGCCTCTCTTCTTGTTTTACACAACACCAAAACATCAGTTGTGAAATTTCTGTGTATTAGAGTTACTCTTACTGCTGGGAAGTATAGCTGAACCAAGTAAGTGTTTGTTGTTGATGTTTTACGGTGTAGATATATAAATGCATGCATGGGTTTGAAAAGTGTAGTTTCGGTGATAAATGAACTGGATAATGAATTTGAGAATTGAGAATTGTCTAAAAACCATATGAAATAGATTCTGGTTTGAGATATATGAAAGTTACGTAAGTTGAATTAGAAATATATCTACTCTGTTCTGGTTATAAGTTGATGTACTGTTCATGCATGAATAAGTGAATTGGTAACAGAAATGAATTTGAATGAGTTTAGAACTAAGGGAAAAGTTAAGGTGATGCAGTGTTGTGGGAAAAGCATTAAAATGAAAAGTTTATGATGAAATGAAGTTTTGATGAAAGATAGAAAAGTGCAGAAAAAATGAAAATACATAGTAGTGAGAGAAAGTGAATGGGTAGTTTCAGATTTCTGATGTGTTTATTGGATTTGGATTTTTAGTTATTCTGGATTAAGGTGAGTTAAAATGTGAGTGAAATGAAGTAGTGAATGTAAGTATTCAAGGGTATGATGAAGGATTGAACAATGGAAAAAAAGTTGAAAGAGATGTTCGAAGGAAGAAGAAGAAGATCGCAAGTTGCGATCGTGCTTTCAGGATTGCACGATCGCGACTTTCACTTGATTTTCCTGAAGATACATCCTTTGATATTTTTGTTATAACTTCTTCATCCGATATCCAAATGACCTGATTCTTGAAACCAATAGCTTCATAAGACATTGATCTACATCTCCACCAAAAATCATAGCTTTCTGAAATGGATTGGTTGATGAATTTAAGATGGAAGTGTGACTGTACTGAAGTATGATAACTTGGAATATTTTATTAAACATACCTTGGTATTTTGCTTATCTCTTGTCTTGTAGAGCTCAAAATGGGACGATTCTTACTTTGAATTAAACTACAGACATGAGGCTGCAAATTGTATGGAGAGATTAAATTCTAATTCTACCTCTAGAAATATCAGAATCTGATTGGAAGTTGAGATAAGAATTCTATTGAAGCTTAAGAACAGTCTGAAATCTTTTAGGAATAACTTTCAGTATACTGACCCAATTGGTTAAACTTGGTATCATTGGAAACCTAAGACAAAGATGGACAACTTTATAAAAGGAAGTATTACCTAATTACCTCAACTTCCTGATGAGAATAATTAAGCAAAGTGGACCCGAAGGTGGATTGTGAAATAAATCTGGATTGAGGGATTGAGTATGGTTTCACATGATCGATAATGTGATAAGATTAAGGATAAGAAACTCAAAAATTGTCATGAACTTGCATCATACATATTCAATATTCACGAATGTGCATAAATGATTTCATAATCATGCACAATAGTAATATGTGTTTGTATTATATGCTATAGAGGAACGCATCGAGCGATCGATTCCAAATATTGCCAGAACTTCGAGGTAATAAACAATAAGGGAGCTTTTGTAAGTAATTTAGACGAATTCAATTGTAAGTAAATGTATGTAAGTGATCTTTGAGTATCTGTAAGTAATTCGGTAAGAAAGTTTTGATGGTTTTGCTTTGACTATTTTGTTACTATTGATTTTGCTCCATTGAATGATTTGCAAAGCTGCCAGATTGATATGTTTGAATATTTGACTTGAAACCGATGATTTGCTAGTTATGCTCATGAATTGAACTTGTTTGGTTTTGTAACTGTCAAGTCCTAGTCGTGGATAAATAGGCATGCCTAGAAGGGTCTGCAACTGCTTTTGTGACACTTTGATGTCTTCTGTTAATAGCACTTTGGTGTCTTCTGTTATTGGCATTTCAGTGTCTTCTGATAATGGCACTTCGGTGTCTTCTTTTAATAGCACTTCGGTGTTTTCTGTTAATGACACTTCAGTGTCTTATGTTATTGGCATTTCGGTGTCTTCTGATAATGACACTTCGGTGTCTTCTATTAATGGAACTTCGGTGTCTTCTGTTATTGGCACTTCGGTGTCTTCTGATAATGACACTTCGACATCTTCTGATAATGACACTTCGGTGTCTTCTGTATAAGTCCCGTTACCCACTTCTGTTTATGGATTTACCGTCTAACTCGTGTTGTGTTTTGATCTCCGATAAGCTTTGATAAGAACAAACAATATTTTGATCTGATGGGTTAACACCCTATTTTTGAAAATCAGTTCTGTATTTCTGTATGTTCTGTTCTGCTGTTGATTATGACTGACTTTGGCATGCGAAGGGTTTTCATTCATAAATGATATTCTGTTCTAAAATTCTTTATGTTGAGATGCTTTTGTGTAACATGTTTCAGTAGCAATTGTGGTTAAACATAGTTTAGTTATTACTCACTAAGCTATATGCTTAGCATGGTGGATTTGTCCCGTGTAGGTTCAGAGAGAAGGACGTAGGGATTGGGACAAGTCAACCGCAATAGCCGAGGAGTTTGAAATTTGTTTTGTCTAAAATGTATTTTGAGTTTGTTTTTGGACCTGTATCTGATGTATATGATTCCTGAATTTTTGTTTGAAGGGTTGTAATAACCTTAATTTAGGCTGGTTTTCTGAAATTATAATATGTAATGTATGTTTGTTGAGATTCTGGAAATGCATGTATAAAGTGTTTAATATGTTTGGAATGTTTGTCTTTGAATGTTATGCTTTCGCGAAATGTTTCGCAGTCAGTTTGTTATGTTATGTTGTTGTGGCGCTCGCAATATCCTCCCAGGGGGTATTAGGGCGTCACAATCTTCCTTTTTGTTTTATGCCGCCACCAACAAGCTATAATCTCTTTTTATTTTGTGCTTTTTTTTTCTTTTTAAACATTTGTGCTCAGATTTGTTTTAGAATATCTTGTCTTTTTGGTCTCAAATATATATCAACATATCCAACCTAGTAGTCAATACAAATTGAACACAAAATAAGAATTTTATCTTGAAAATAGGATTGAAATCACATGGAAATACATAAGAAAATATAAGATAATTCAATCCTATCAAAATACCCCCACATTTAGCCTTTGACCGTCCTCGGGCAAATCGTCAAAATTAAAATCACAAACCAAAAGTTAACTCATTTTCCACATTTCTTAATAATAGATAACTATAAGTAAAGGTGAATGACTTTCAAACCTAAGAAAAATCTCAAAATTCAAAGCTTCTACTCATGATCTATCAATATTCACTATCTTTAAAAATTGAGTAATCTAGAGGTAGTGTTGGGTCCGTGTTTTGCGTGTTGGGCCCGTGTTTTGCGTACTTGGGCGAACAGGCCCAGCGTACCTCAAGGTTGCACGCGACCCACACTTTAAGGTTACACGCGACCCACACACTAATCAGTATTGTCCTCTTTGGCCACGATTTGAACTCGTGACCTCAAGGTTTTGTTGCTTTTGCAAGCATGCCTCTTACCATTGAGCCAATTAAGAGGCGTGCTTGCAAAAGCAA
>JAOQMQ010000001.1:7186629-7198007 GCA_027563845.1 Erythroxylum subrotundum | reverse complement strand
TGGTCACTTAGGTTATGAAATTGATTTCACATTGTTTTATTTTGGTTCAAATTATAAGTACCAAATGTTATTAATGAAGGCATTGATATCTGATCAGTTTGATGATGAAAATTACAGTAAGATACCCGGAATTGTCATGAACATGCATTATACATTCAGTATACATTAATGAATTCTTAATCATGCACAATAGTAATTTATATATGTGTTACATGTTATAGAGGAACTCTTTAAGCGACCGATTTCAGATATTGCCGGGACTTCAAGGCAATAAACAGTAAGGGCGCTTTTGGTAAGTAATTTAGGTAAGTAATTTAGATGGTAAATTTTGTGAGTCAACCTGGATGATTTCCTAGGATTGATTTAATTTGATTTGTTTACGCTTCCAATATTATTATGCTGCTTGCGATTTGTTTATGAATTTCGGACTTAAATTGTCCGAGGAGATCAATATTCGGGAATGGATTGGAAGTGCTATTTGCTTACACATGAAATGTCTGCAATGACCTTGTTTGGTTTTAAAACTGTAGAGTCCTAGTTGTGGGTACATAGGCATGCCTAGAAGGGTCTGCAGCTGCTCCTGTGACATTTTGATGTCGAGACTTCGGTCTCTCCTATGACACTTCAGTGTCGAGACTTCGGTCTCTCCTGTATAAGTCTCGTTACCCGCTTCTGTAAATGGATTTGCAGTCCTGATATATGTTTGAAAAAAAAATTGTATTAAGATTCTGATGGGTTTATACCCTCTTGTGATATTCAATTCTGATAAGTATTAAAATTTGTTCTAAAATGCATGCTTATGCTGTTATATGCTTCTGTATGATAAGTTGTTACATCATGATTAGATTAGTTATTACTCACTAAGCTATATGCTTAGCACGGTGGATTTGCCCCGTGTAGGTTCAAAGCGAAGAGTTTAAAGACTGGGACAAGTCAACTGCATTGGCCAAAGGAGTCTGTTTTTATTATGCTCGAAAATGTATTTTGTTTAGTTTGTTTGGGCTTGTAAATATTCTTTGGATTTTTGTTCATGAAATTACGAGATGTATTATAGGTGTGTTTGAGATTCTAATAATGTAAGTGTGAAATGTTTGATTTGTTTGTTCTGTCTTGGGTGGCATCCATATACCCTTCCAAGGGGTTTGTTTGTTCTGTCTTGGGTGGCATCCATGTACCCTTCCAGGGGGTATTTGGGTGTTATAGAGGAGACATTAAGCTGAAATAGTAAGTGAATTATTGACCTATTAACATATGTTAGAATAACATTTATGATGATTGATTAAGGATGAATTTGGCTGTGGTGTTGGTGTTGAATGCGTGTTGGGAATTTAATGAGTGAATTGGTTATGTTCTGTTTTGATTTTGATGCTTGAAAGACCATAATTTGTGAACTACTAAATACATTATTTGAATTAGAATTAGAAATGAATTGATGAGGAATTGAAATATCTTTAAGGTACAATTGAGGTATAATTGATAAACTATCTTGAAGGTGTCAAAATTTGAAAGAAAAGTGGAAAGAAAATGAAGGTGAACTTTCAGTTCACCCATCCCACGATTATGGGAATTGTATTAGTTCCTTCCCACGATCGTGGAAATGCTTGGCAGTGAGAAAGAATTATGTTTTGTGTTCTGGTTTAATCTTATAAGGATAAGGAACTATACATTGGCGTATTTGGACATGATTAAGACTTAAAATGAACTTAGTTTGATGAAGAATCAATTAGTTAAGTGTTTGATGAGTTTAGGTTATTAATTGATGTTATAATTCAAGAAATGGATTTTTTGATATCAATGCATATGAATTTGGTAAGTATGAGTTACTAATGGTATAAGGATGTTCCCTTGAATGCAAATGTGATTCAAAGGATATGAACAATGTGAATTATTTATAAATAAATGAGAATTGGGAAATTGTGTGAATGTAAAGCATTAGAAAAGGATTGGTGATTGTATGGTTGATGAATTGAGAGTGATCAAATTTACTTAAGGTATGAACCTAATTTCAAACAAGTTATGTATAAGTTATAATGAATGAATGGTCAAGACTTGTGAATAAGGACGCATACTCGGAATAGTCAATTGAGCATGTATTGAACATGACACATATACATGTGCATGACGTGATTGATCAACTTAGTAATATGTGAATTTTGTGTGTATTACATGACAATATAAGCATAAATACACCGATAGCATTCAGACATTGCCGGATTGTCAAGGCGATAACTATGGAGCATACTGTGAGTTGACCTAGATATGCAATTTCAATTATATATGTGTCTCTGTTTGAATTAAGTGAGTTAACCTAGATGTTTTCTCACTATATTTGAATTGCTTTTGATTAATTCTTAGATATTGAATTGTTGTTGATGTGATTGTGATAATTCCATACCATCAATTGTCCGAGGAGATCATTATTCGGGACTGTATAGGAAGTGCTTAATGATTGTATGTGAATGTGGGAACAATGAACTCAACTAAATGTTGAATGTTAGACTTCGATTTGATGATTATGATAAATGACTGTGCACACCGAATGAAAGTGATTGATAGCACATTATGTGAAATGATGCACTTCATGACATTGTTGTGCATGATCAGATAAAGGAGTTGTGACCGAAGTGACTAGCCTAAAAAGAGATTAAAGCTCAGAATATGCACAAAGAGTCACATACTAAGTTATAATGAGCCGGTATCCACAAAGGATATGGGTCAGTACCTGAAATGAGCCCGGTATCCACAAAGCACTCTGTCACAACAAAATAAAAATGAAAATAGAGTCTCATGTGCATTTGCATTCGTATCTTTACACGTATCATTTGAATATTTGCAAAGAATGACTGAATTGAGTGGATATAATGATATGTTATGTTTGTGTATATGTTGATGATATGAATGACTGGAATGAATTATTAGATTATCCTAAAATGATTATATGAAATGTTTGTATTCATAGTGGGCTTGTTGAAATATGATGAATATTGCGATCAAGTATTAAATTTTGAACGATATGATTTATGAAATTTGATTCTGAATTATATGAGATACTGATTAAACTATGTTATATACTTGTGATGTGAGATACTAATTGAACTATGTTATGTACTTGTGATGTTTATATCTGTTTGAGTGAGCACATCGATGATGGTTCACTTATTAAGTTTGAAAATTCATTAAAATTGCAACGTTGATTTTCAAGTTCAGAAGAGACCTAGCTAGTCTAGTTGAAGTAACTTCTGCATTTGGATATGGGTCAGTGTCAGGATCAGTTGTACCTGCAAATGTCTTAGTTATGTTTTGTCAAGGATCGTATCTTTCAACTGTTGTATATTGTAGATGTGAATTTTGGAAATGTAATGACATTTGAGATTGTATATATTTGTGAATAAAAATCGAACAACTTGATTATTGGAATGTTTTATGTTATGTGTGATGGATTAAAAAGTAAAAATGAATTGATTTAACCATCTTAACGTGCCATTTTTGTAGAGTATGTTCCCGAATATTCTTTGGTATGCCGTGTATATGCTCTATGGGAGTGGTATGTTACAAGGAGTTTATTAAGAGCCTGAACTATAAAGACATTAGGGAGAAGAATATTCAACATCTTCAGTCTACTGAGAAAATGAATGATTTTTGATATGTACTTCATCAATCCCCTTTCTCCTGTATACCTCATGGAGAATAATTATTTCATCAAGGCACTCATCTCAATATTAGGTGAGACTGTGTATCTCTGGGAGACATTACTAAGAAACTCCTTCGTTATATCTGTGTTCGGAAGTCCACTAAGCAAATGGTCAGGTATGGATCTTTTAATGGTCATGCAACATAATCTGTTAAACCGATCTCAGGCTGCATAAGCTACTTTATGAGCTCTCGAGCTCATGGATGTAGGTGGAGATGACTTATCCGTTCGTATGGCCATATCAATTTCAACTATCTCCATTCTTAAATTGACATTTTTGTGCTAATTTTGGATATAAATCTCTTTAATGTGTTGAAATTATTATTCAAAATTAATGGACTTGTTTCTTAATTGTTTCTATTTATTTAATCTTAAGAGAAAATATCACTCAATGAATGTTTATTAATGGACTGAGTTTTATATCGAGGATCCATATTAGTTTGATAACGTAGGTGATCCGAAACCAAGGTTTGTTTACTGAATTTCCAGATTTGATTATTTTTGTTAATTTTTGATTTGTGCCATTTTTAATTTCTTAAATTTACATTAATTAAACCCCCCATTTGTTTTAGTTTTAAACTTGTATAACCTTTACTGTTAAAATTCCTCATGGGAACGATCTCAACTCTTCACTAACTACATTTTTCATTGCTAGAATTGTTATTAATTTGGTTGCAGGCGACAATAGTACTATCCATAGCATTCAATACATCCTCTGTCCACTTCTTCGTATTGAAACCGATCAGGGTTTCAATGGTGACAATGATATTGTTGACCAAAAAGGTGAAATGACAATGCATAGATCAGCACAAATGTATGACAACAGCGATACTCAAAGTCATTAAATAGTATCCGTACCAAGAATCCGATCACAAATATTATGAAACAACTTTGAGTAGACCTCTACATAAAAACGATCAAAGTACAAACCATCAATTCTGAAAACACTACCACCTTTTGGTGAATAGATCACTTGAGCAACAACTTTTCTCCATCTAATGTCTTTATGCACATCTCAAAATTTTATGTAAGGCCAACACCTTTAGGCAGAATAACCAAACATAAAACCAGAGACATCTCCCAACATACAAGCAAAATAACTCAAAATACTGACTCGAAAGGTCACTTTGGTGACTACACCCTCATCAACACCCAAAAAGTCTACAAACACAAGAGATACATCTTTATGTTATCCTCATATTATTTATGGGCACATGGTATGTGATAATATAACATTAATACATGCAAAAAACTTGAATGCGCAGTCTCATTATCACACACTAATGTTGAAGACATTCTTTAAAGACTTTATTTAAGACTTTCGTAGCGAAAAAATCTTATTAGAGCGACTATCGTGCATTATCAAACACTGAATTGACCATTCGAGACATGAGAACCTTATGTATCTTCCTTATGAAAAGTTCGTTGCACGAAAATTCACTCAAAAATGGCTTCAGAATGTCTTTAAAACCTTTTCCGAGTGACTATTATGTGATCCCAAACACTAAACATGGGACCTGAGACACGAAAACTTGAAGTATCTCCCTCATGTGATGTCCAAAGCATGAAAATTCACTCGAAATCGACTTCAAAATGCCTTAATTCCTTTTCTGCAGTTAAACTTTAATTTATTACTAACGTAATAAATCCAGAAAAATGAAAATTTCACTTTATGAATTTCCTGGACTCGGAAACTAACTCAAACCACCCTGGGACATCCTTTGGGTTGAGTTGACGATAGCCCCTTGGTCAGTCGCGAGTGGGCACAGGGAGCGTGTGCCACGTACGCACCACTGCAGATGTGCCAAAGGCGAGTTGCACGCGCTCGACGTGCACCCATGCACACCAATGCGCTCAATCGTCTGGCACGTGTGACACATGAGTCGACACGTGACGCAAAGTTGTCTACATGCATGTCGCCGGTTGTTTGTCTCGTGTGGAGCATGAGCTAGACGAACTGCCCTTCGGGCAGTACTGTTCACCTGTCTGGCACCTGACGGTATTCGTCCCCCAGCCAAAAAAAGGCAATTTTCGATGAGATTTAGGCTGATTTTTTGTGCTCCCGGGCTCGTTTTCACCCCCTTTCTCAAAGCTAAACACATGTATACTACTTTCATGCAACAATAAGCAAGAAAAAACCAAAAAGGAAGTTAACTCTCTGAGAACCTTACGAAGAAAAACCAAAAAATCTTCTTTTTTAGCCACTCGATCACGTCACTACTCTGATATCATGTGTAACACGTAACGAGACCTTAGTTAGGAATTCCAGATCGAATGCAAAAGAACAATAAACAAATAAATGCGAAAAATTCCTGATTTCAGTTCCATAACTTCAAACGAGCTTTCTGAGGCCAAAACGACGAATCCACTGCCGCCTTCACCGGAACTACTCTCCGAGAAGTGGTCAAGCCTTTTTACAATTTTCTCAAAACGTAAGTTCTCTTAACAAATCAGAGAATCCTTATACTTACGAATAATATGAGCAACTGTAGGAGACCTTAATCTTTATTTATAACATCTGTATCAGGCTTCTCCATTACACGCCCGATATGGGTCCAGTCCACACTGATCGTGATCTATTTTTCTCTTGGACTTTGACCTATTGACTTAGATAATTTATTGAGTCACTTTATTATTTTTATGTGGATCAAATTACGTAACATAACCGATAAGTTATTGAAAAATATAAATATATATAATTAAATATTGTCTAACTTTATGGGAAATGTCAAAATTATCCAACATTTTATTGAAATAATCCTGATCACCAGCGCTCATCTTTGAGGGGGAACCACTGTCCTTAACATTTGCAGCTCCCATTCCTTCAATCCGATCTTTGGTGAACTCCACAAAAGTGTCCTACTATCCTGGCAGCGGAGAATAAAAGAGGACCTATCAGAACCAGCAACCTGCAATTTTAATAACATTCCATCATTTAAACAAGAAGGCTTCAAATTAAAGAAAGAAAAAGAGAAACCTCAAGCACACCTCAGAAATCGGCAGGAAATGACCTCTACTGTTGCTGCCAAGATCAAAGAAGAATCTCTTCTGATAAGCTCTGATTACTTTTGAGACCCCCCATTTACCAATTTCTTCCTGTGCTGGCAGCTCAATAGGCTTGTCCGCATAAAATTCAGAAGCTGAAGTAGGTTGGTTACTATGTCCATTTACGGAGCCAATCCCAACATCATCAGAAAGACCAACCAAACGCTCGGAAGGCTCAGAACTTTGCAGTTTTAGTCAGCGAGAAAGAAAATGGAGTAAAAGAGTGAAGTGAGAGTGAGACTCTCGGTTAATCTGAGAAAAAATATATTATCTTTTTCCCCGAGGAAAGAAGGGAGAATTCAAGCAACTTTAAGAAACCCGATTGGAACGCATAAGAAGTCTTGATGCATCATTAATGTATGCTAAAACATTCCTGAATGTGGGCCATCCTTCACCTGGGAAACTGCCAGCAGGGTTTCTACTAAATGAAGCTTCAGTTACCTACACAAATGTAATAACTGCAACTGATAAGATATGATATAAGCGCACAATTGTGCCATCCAGTATCTATTCTCCGTGAAAGGTTCTTTGACATTACAAGATTGAAAAGAAATGTCATCCTGATATGATGACCTGTTATCTCATCAACAGTCTAGATCTTGAAAGGCAAATGGTAAACTTCTTTAATTTGAAACAAATCAATCTTTGATCAAAACCATTATGATGGGATAAGACAATGAGTCTCTTCTAATGGAAATTGATAACTAGATGGGTTATCATACAATTTTAAGAAAAAGCTCATTCCCTATCCTAACAAATAATGCTAAGGAATCTTAGCTATGGAAAAGATAAAACAGAGCAAAACGAATGAGATGCTCTGGTTTTGACTTTGAATAGTATTAGGCAGACCGTAAGCAGTTAAAAAATCAGGAAAACGGCATGTGTAGTTTAGCTTGCTAGCTAAGGAAGACATTGACAGATCAGGTTAATCACCAAAGGGAATATGTTCTGGATGGAACTGATAAGACTCTTTATAGATTTAACCAAATACGGGAAATAGAAGATCAATGGAGAAGAAAATGATAGATCTGTAGAGATATATTAATAGTGAAAATGTCACTGATACAGCCCAACAGCGTTTACGAGGAGCTGTGAACCTCCAATGATCTCTACAGAGACCCCAAAATAAGAAAGTGACTATCTATCTCTTTCCCCCCTCGATTACAACTATATATATATGGCTTAAAGTAATGGACTCCTCCCCACACAAATGACCTGGCAGTAGCCTTACACCCTATGCCTACGCAATAACAACCACTGCCACAAACGCACACAGCACAATTGCAACAAACGCACCAAGTACTACAGGTACTGCTAAGGAGCCAAATTGACAGGTTCGTTACTGCCTGGGTCACCCATTTTGCCCTTCCTCCTCCTATAGACCAGTAGCTTATCAATACTCCCCCCTTTCAATTTCACCTTGTCCTCAAGGTGGAAGGTTGGAAACTGCTGCTGAATCTCGCTAGCCAACTCCCAGGTTGCTTCAAAGTCAGGCAAATTTTTCCATGCAATCAGCACCTCCATGCCCTGAGTTCCCTTACGCACCTCCTTCACAGTGGCTGGTTCCACCAGCCACTCCAAGCCTTCAGTCAACGAGGTAGGTAACGGTTGCACTGTGTCCAAGTTGCCGACAACGCGTTTCAGTTGTGACACATGGAAGACGGGGTGGATAGCAGCTGTTGGAGGCAATTCCAACTGATAAGCCACCGGACCTATACGCCGCAACACTTTAAAAGGACCGAAGAAACGAGGGGACAATTTTCATTAACCTTCCGAGCTAACGAACGCATCCGATAGGGCTGCAGTTTCAAAAATACCATGTCACCCACCTGAAATTTGATCTCCCTACGATGTCCGTCAGCTTTCTGCTTCATATAGTTCTGGGCAAAACACAGTCGATCCTTTAACTCCATCAAGACTGCATCCCTCTGTTTTAAAGATTTCTCCAAGTCAAAGTTGGCAGTGGACCCGGAAGCTTCATACCGCAAAAGAGGTGGAGGATCCCTCCCATAAACAATCTTAAAAGGTGTGGTATGCGTCGAAGAGTGATATGAAGTATTAAACCAATACTCGGCCCAAGGCAGCCATGATACCCATTCTTGCGGTTTGGATTGCACAAAGCAACGAAGATAAGTCTCCAAGCTTCGATTAACAACTTCGCTTTTCCCATCACTTTGAGGATGATAGGCAGTGCTACGATTCAATTGAGTGCGCTGCAACCTAAAGAGTTCAGTCCAAAAATGGCTCATAAATATTTTGTCGCAGTCAGACACTATGGACCTCGGAAAACCGTGTAAGCGAACCACCCTACTGTTGAACTCTTCAGCCACCTTCTTAGCCGTGAAGGGGTGCTTGAGAGCAATGAAGTGACAATATTTGCTTACGCGGTCCACCACTACTAAAACCGTATCATAACCGCGAGATTTAGGCAAACCCTCAATAAAGTCCATACTAAGGTCTTCCCAAATAGCATGAGGAATGGGCAGAGGATGTAACAAACCTGCTGGTGAAAGAGTTTCATACTTCATCTGTTGGAAAATGGGGCAGCTAGCCACAAAGTTTTTGACATCAGCTTTCATGCCTTCCCAAAACAACTCCCTGGTGATCAGTTTATATGTTTTGAGAAAACCTCCATGACCCCCAACCGGAGTGCAATGAAATTCATTCAATAGTCGTTGCCTCAAGGCTGAATCGTTAGGAATCACCACCCTTCCCACATAATAGACTAGGCCATTGTGTACTGTCCAACCCGGTTTGGCCTCTGGATCTCTGCTCAATTTTTGCATAATTTCAGCAAGGTGTGCATCAGTAGTTACAATTTTCGCAACCTCCTTCCAATCCACTATGGAAGCCATAGTCACATGCTGCAGTTCTACATGAGAGGGAATTCGCGATAACGCATCAGCAGTGACATTTTCCCTACCCGGCTTGTATAAAATGTCAAAATCAAATCCCATCAACTTAGTCATCCAACGCTGACAGTCCGGAGCCACTAACCGTTGTTCCAATAAGAACTTCAAGCTCCTCTGATCTGTTCTTACTACAAAATGCCTCCCTAGAAGGTAATGTCGCCATTTTTGAACTGCAAAGACAATTGCCATGAGCTCCCTTTCGTATACTGACTTCAACCGAGCTCTGCCATTTAAAGCGTGACTGAGGAAGGCGATAGGTCATCCATTCTGCATCAATACCGCTCCTAGCCCGCATCCTGACGCGTCCATTTCCAGAATAAATTCTTTGCTAAAATTTGGAAGTGACAGCACGGGAACTTTCTGCATAGCTTCCTTTAATTGGATCACTGCTGTCGTGGCTTCTTCATTCCATACAAAGGAGTCTTTCTTCAAGAGCTTGGTTAAAGGAGCTGCGATTTTTCCATAGTCTCGGACGAAACGCCGATAATAGCCAGTCAGCCCAAAAAATCCCCTTAACTCCGTCGGATTCCTCGGTATTGGCCATTCTTTCATCACTCTCAATTTATCAGGATCTGCCATAACTCCTTCAGCTGATATGAGATGTCCCAAATATTCCAACTGGTCTTTAGCGAAACTGCACTTCTTCTTGTTCACCCACAGCTGGTTTCGTCGCAGAATGCTTAAGAGCTCGCGAACATGGCTCAAATGTTCTGCCCAATTACAGCTATAGATTAGGATATCATCAAAAAAAACCAAGACATACCTCCTCAATAACCCTTTGAAGATGGAATTCATCAAAGCTTGGAAAGTGGCTGGAGCGTTTGTGAGCCCAAACGGCATCACAAGAAACTCGTAATGTCCCTCGTGAGTTCGGAATGCCGTTTTATACACATCTTGCGACTCTAGGTGAATTTGGTGGTACCCCGACTTCAAGTCCAGTTTCGTGAATATTCTCGCCCCATGTAACTCATCCAGCAACTCGTCAATATTTGGGATTGGGAAACGATCCGGTACAGTTACCTTATTGAGGGCTCGGTAATCCACACAAAACCGCCAACTCCTATCTTTCTTTTTTACCAACAGTACGGGACTAGAGAATGGGCTCACGCTTGGTCTAATGATTCCTGCTTCAAGCATTTCTGCTACCAGTCTCTCAATCTCATTTTTCTGAATGTGAGGGTAACGATACGGACGCACATTAACCGGCGCCGATCCTTCTTTAAGTAAAATGGAGTGGTTGTGCTCGCGAAATGGGGTAGGTTGTGAGCAGCCTGGAAAACGTCTGCAAATTCCCCTAACACTTCCTCCATCTCTGGTAACACGTCTATGCCATTTTCCCCCGTGTTTCCAAATTCCAAGTTACAAAATTCCACCATTACACCTTCCTTCTCCTCTTGGATCGCCTTTAAAATTGTTTTTAATGAAACCATCGACTTACAGAGGCTAGGGTCCCCTCGGAGTGTAATCTGCTTTCCCTCCAGTTCAAATGACATTGTCAAACGTTTCCAATATGCTTTTGTGATCCCTAACGTTGCTAGCCACTTAATCCCAAGAATCAAGTCAGAACTCTGCATCGGAATGGGAAGGTAGTCTTCTACTACCGTCATACCCTGCATTTCCAATAACACTTGTTTGCAGATACCCTAACCACGCATTTGTTGCCCATTCCCCACAACAACCCCGTAATTTGCTGTAACATCCCGCCCCCATTACGGACTGTGAGGAGCGTG